>JAMZRA010000005.1:3568058-3630239 GCA_024499935.1 Tyrophagus putrescentiae
CCTGGTGTTTCTAAAGGTGTGAAAAGCTGGGGCCTATGCTCAACACACAATCTCCGTTAACGTGCAAATCGACACTGAAGAAGCTCCTCTTGTTGCTGCAGCTGCAAGGGCGCGTCGCTCTTCCCTACGCCATCGCAAGGCCAGCGATGGTTGATAGTGTCTTTTGCCTGAGCATTACTTTGTTGTTTGATTCTGTTTTTACCTATTAAATTATTTCCTCACCACCTCCTGTGCGAGTGTTTCTTGAGACCACAGTCAGTGTGACTGTGCAGCTCTTCAAATAAGTGAACCTTTCCTTCATTTGGGGCAATAGCTCCAATTGCTTTAACTGCTTTAACTGATTCAGCTGGTTCGATTGCTTCCACTGCTTCCACTGGGGCAAATTGATTACTACTGTTAGCCAGAAGAGAAGAAGACTGCTAACGAGTAGACGCGCGCCCGCCGACTGGCGGCGCACTGCCCTCTGACGAGGCAGTTGCGCCTTGTCCCAGTGTCGCTGCTGTTTGAAATCCATAGATCGAAAGGATTGTAACCAGCGCAGCTGACGCCCTGAAGATCGAGAATCGAGTCGGAAACTTATAACTCAGAAGGACAGCAATCTACCCGGCTGCCCGCTCTTCGAGAACCGGCATTTGAGTGTTTGAAAATCATAAGTCTTTGATCCTTTCGATCTATAATTCTCAAAGTCAAAACACACACGCCGGAGTTGCTGATTTAGTGCCTCCAGGATTGCGGAGGCTCAGAAGATACAAAAACGGTGTGCACCGGAGACGCCAGAGGGAGGCACACCGCCGCGCCACGCGCTTCACGTTCTTTTGGGTGATCTTCTTCTCTTTCAGTCAGCAACAGCGGTAGAGATTTAGTGCCTCAATCAAAGGCAGCCAAAGTTAGTGCCTCAAACAAGGCAATCGTAGCTTTCCGCTCAGTCGTCAGCGGTAGTGCCCCAGTCAAGGGCATATGAAGAAGCACAGGTACACAAGATGGTGAGGGAATACTTTATTGTAGAAAACACAAGTTAATTTAACAATGCCAGACCAGACCAAGATCACTCTCACTCGTCCCTGAACCCGTGTGGACGAGATGAGTAGCAGCTTTCACTCCAGCAGCTCGAGTTCTGCCAAGAGGACTGCTCCTAGTGAATCTTGCCGTATCCTTCAGTAGAGGCGTCGGATCTTGGATGGGGTTCCTCGAGCAATTGCTCTGGTTCGCCTTATATACCCTGTTGGAGATGGAGGGAGGGTGAAACGTTAGCACTGTCAACGGTGAGTGTCCCAAAAAAGTGATGCGGTGCCTCAGAATATGGCTAGCTCTACCAGTACATGCAATCTAGTGTCTACGTGTCAGGCGCTTTTGAAAGCGCGCTACTCAGTAGCGTGTGTGTGCGTGTAGGTTTGTTCGGGTGCCACTATGTGTGCATCTATGGGTGTTTGAGTGAAGTGTGTGCGTGTGTCTGTGTAAACAGAATAGAATTAATATTAATGCAGTTTGCTGCTTTGGGCTGTTTGCTGCCACTTTCTACTTAATGTAAATAGGCAAGATGGACGGATCCTTTCGGAATGGTGGCTCCCTTTTAAAATTACTTTTTCAGGGGCATCTTTCGTACAGAGACTAATGCCTTTTACAAACAGCATTCCCGGAAAGTGCTTTTCTGGATCTCATTAAAGCACGTTGGGAAAAGTGGCATCCGTTGGCGGGTTGGGGCCTCGGCGAGGATCACACTCCAATTCTCCCTGCTGTCTAACAAAATTGGGTAGCGGCGATTGACGTCACAAAGGGGGGTAAAACTGGCCTGAAAAGTTCATTCTTGATATGTATCAGCCCGTCGGCTGTGTTGATGGCTCGCCCGATGGGGAAATGTGGCGAGACGACAACACCCTTCCCTCCTACTAGGTCATTTTGAAGAAGCTGTCCAGAAAAAGCAGCCCCGGGTGCCTTCAAAAATGCCTAAACCAATTAGTCACAATGGAAAAGTTTGTTTTACGGAGTTTATTGGGTGAAGTAATGTCAGCAATACAAATGGAGAAAAGTTAGTTAGAACTAGTACCAGCAGCGGCCTGCTGCTGCTGCTAAAGCAAAATGTTGGCTTCAGCTCTTCTCTTTTAGTCGACAGTAAGAGAAGAAGCACGATGGTCACGCTGGCTGACGTAAAAATGGTAGAACAGGCCACGAACAAAGCTCTTCACTTGTCCTTTTATACTTCTGGTGACGTCAACCAGACGTGTGAAAGAAGCGAGAATTTACACTGCGAGCAGTAGCCTCTAATAGCCCAGTAGAGCGCTTACTAGTGTCATGCAGAGTTGGTTGTGTTTGTGTCTACTGGGGTATGTACAAATTGGTTTGGCTATTCCATTCCGCGCTAATGGATTAAGTGCAGTGACTAAAAGTGTTTTGGGGTACCCGAACATTGTTTTGAGATGTCGGGGTGTACGATGACAAGCACTCTCATCTATTGGATGCATCCGTTTGCATGTTTTTATCACAGTTGGCTGTAAATGGGGCAAAAAGGGGAACAAGGGTTGACAGGCCACTTTGCTATCTTAGCCTTCCACCTTCAGTTTGTGTTGGTAGCAGTACACGTAATAGTAGCTGTTGTCCTGCTTGATCTGAATGTACTCTCGTTTTACCAGTCGGTCATCACATTTGAAGTGTTTCCAGCCAATTGTCTTATTCATGTGGTCGACGCATAGGTGAGCGGCGTCGTACACAAGAATCAGATCTCGCTCTCGGGTTGGTTCGTTGAGCAAGTCTCTGGAGCAATTGTCGGCAACATTCAGGAGTATGAAACTGTTCTCTCGGTGCGATTTCAAACATTGCCCTTCATCCTCACTTTCCTCAAAAATGTAGAAAGATTCTGCCTCGAGCACCTTGATGCTCGGGTAGATAATCGGTATTTCGAATCTCATGTTGAGAATGTGGTCGTCGACAAACTCACATGGATGGGCAGTCCAGTACTTGAACTGAGTGGGGGAGTTCAGCAGGGGGCTGTCTTTAAACAAAGCTATGTAGTCCGATGTGACTTTCCCATCGCTGAAGCCGTCCATAAGATAGCCTAAATGGAGGGCCATCATGTCAATTGATTCTCGAAGTTGCCCAATCAACTTTGCGTCTCTCCCTTCAATAGTGACATCCTCATCTAACTTCTTGAGGGCTTTCCATTGATCGTGGAGTTTTGTGAGCAGTTTTTTCTGAAACTCAGTATTCTGATCTCTTTGATCATGTAGTAGTTTGATTTGAGTTTTGAATTGTTTGTCCAGGGCGTTGATCTGTCCTTACATGGCTGAATCATCAAAATGATGCAAAAAACCTAACACGCTGTAACTTAAAATTCCACCGACGATGCCGACTAGCAGCAGTATCACTCGGCGGTTACGACTCTTCAAGTTCCGGTTCTGGTACCCCAAGATGTTAACTTGGGCACTCGTCAGGCACTCTCTCCTCAGCATCTTGAGCACCTTGTTTTCATAAGCTAATTCGCAAAATTGGCGGTCTGCTTTGATGGTCCAGTTTTCCTCGTCAGTGACATTAGTTATTTGGTCAAAGATGTTGCAAGGGTTAAGCAGCACTGCAGCATACGTGGTGAAATTATATCCGATCAGGGCAAAGGTTTCCTCAGACGAAGATGAACTGCACAGTCACACTGACTGCGGTCTCAAGAAATCACTCGCGCAGGAGGTGGTGAGGAAAGTACTTTATTACATTAATTATGAAGAAACACAAGTAAAGACAACAATTCAATGCTCGAGCAAAAGGACACTATCACTCAACTGCAGGCCCTGCAGAAGAGGTGGGGAAGATGCGTCGATTTCCTCGCAGCCAACTTAACAGCTTGTTGAGGAGCTTCTTCAGTGATCCTTCGCTGGTGTGCGAGCGAGTTTGAACCTCCGTTGAAATTGAGGTACAGTAGGCCGATCTTATCAGATCCAGTCGGGTAGCTTTTATACTCTGCTGGAAGTGGGCGTGAAGTTATCATTGCCGCCTTTAACAGTGTTCCAGAAGGTGCTAAATGGTGCCGTTACTACGTGGAAGGTAAACTAGCGTTCATGCGCTCATCTATTGGATGCTAAGAGTTTCTATGGCGCGTACGGTGTGTGAGTGTGTGCGGGAGAGCACGGGCGCTGGTAACGTCTGTGTGTGTGCGTCAGTGAAAATGCCATTGGAAAGCGATGGTGTGTGTGGGAAAGTGTGTGAATGTTGGTGTTACTGTCTGGGTATCGTTAGTGAAAGGGAAAATGAGAACAAAGGGCTCGTCTCGCTTTAGAATTGTAAAGCTCAGTCCGTGTGCGGGTGAACAAGCGAGGTTTGGGGCAAGCGGTTGCATCAGGGCGACTGTGCCTAATGGATGGCTGGTGCCGCCGTCGGGTCGATATCTGATCAACGCTCTCCTAATGGATGTTTGGCTGGCATGATGTAATGCCTTTGCCGAGTTGGTGTGCCTTTGTTCGCATGTGAAAGGAAAGGTTCGATCGTGTCTCGACCAGTGTACGCAGCCAGTGTACGGCAGCCGAGATGATTGCTCGTTTAGGCGCTTATGCAAAACTGTACCAGACTCCTAATTTGGTCTCTGGCGATGCGATCAGCCTGGGCGAGATAGTGTTAACGAGCAATCATTTTTCTCGGATGATGCCTCAACAACAAAAGCCTTCACGGCCGTCTCCGACCGTACATCACTGAATGTGCCTAATAGCATCATCAGTTACTTTCTTTTGTTAAACGGTCTCTCCCAATTACCATGGCGTCGACTAGGCAATCAATTCTGGCCAGACAAGCATTCACAAAAACTCCCCTCTGAATCAGAGCCAAGCCTGATAGCGACAGAATGACACAAATCGTGGGAAAAGCTAATCAATTCTGTTTCTCCTTCACAGTTCACAGTTGTTTTCTCTTTTTTACCAGTGAGGTGTGATAACGAAATTTGGCTTTCCGTTTTTCATCACCTCAACACTGGTGTGCCATATTTTTTGTAGCACTTCAAAATGGCTTGCTTATTCTACTTTGTTTTCCTCGCAGTAACCTTTAAACAGTTCGCGAATACCAAACCCAGGTCCCTCTGCCTTTCGTTCGTCCTCTACCTTATTCACCTGCTGGTGGGATGGCCTGCTAGGGGTGCCCTCTCTAGGTGGATAAAAACACCCACACATCTGTGTGTGATGTCTCCCTCCACATTTTGCACAGCAAAGTTTGCTGGTGCAAACGGCCGAATAATGCCCTTTCTTCAAACAAAGGCAGCACATTCTAAACATCATAACTAAGCGATGATTCTCTTCTACTGACACGTCCTTGCAACAGAGGCGTGAATGGTCGGGGAAGGGAATCGAATGGGGCGATCATATGGCACAATAGCCTCAGATGGCCCCTCTCTCTCCTCGTTGTTCTATGTAATAGCGCGGAGTGGCTCATTGGCCAGTGGTTGATATGGCGCGCCAAGTAGCCGCTGAGGGCGCTCATGACCTAGTTGCTGAGGACGGACATTATCTGTTTCCTGCAAGCACGCGTAAGCTGTTAACTGTGGTCGACTGTGCCATTCAATGGCCCTGTCTTCTTGGTCCGTCTCCACCTCCTCCACATAGTACTGGCTCTCCGCTCCTAGATCTTGGTCCTGATCATGGTCTTCCCAATCAGCGTGGTTGACCCACTGCTGTTTGAAGGCAGTTGGCCCAAGAGCAAACGTGCGGGAGTCACTGACTCGGCCTCTGTCAAACGAGAACCGCCTCATCTCTAACTCGTGATACGGCAACCACAGTCTACGTGTGCGAACGGTCGCGACAGCGTCGTCCAGATACTCCAAGTAGATGGCAAGGGAGGGAGTATCATTGTGCATCTTTCTAAGGTACCTATCACTAAACGACTCGTGAAACTTAGTCAGAAATATTCTAAATATTTCCATCTCTAATCCCATGCTAAGATCATAATGATCAAACAAACTATTTACGGCGCGAAGTTGTTCTACAATTTCTACTAGGCTTTCTAGGTCGTCCCTCTGTGTGACAGGGGGAAACGCATGTGCACGCCTCTGTACATGCGCTACTACCGAAGCTAATGACGAGTACTCGTTCACAATAGCTTGAAGAGTTCTAAAATAGTCGTGGCCTCTGTAACTACAGATCATTTGCCTAGTGCGCGGATCTAATTTTAACAGCAAGAAGTTCAATTTCAATGCAACCGGGAAGTTAGTGTTGTGCACCACTAGTCGGAACAAATCGAAAAACTCGGGGAAATCTAAATAATTCCTTGTAAAACTGGGAATCTCCCAGTATAACTCGCGGTCAAACTGCTTAAATAGGCGTGGAGGACTGAGCTGAGGCGTGTACCGCTAGCCACGCCTGGCTGGTCCACTAGGATCCTTTCTACTGAGTAAACGGTTTTGTAGTCTGCCGCAAAGCCCTGCTCGTACAGCTCAAATGCGCGAAGAAGATGGGGTATATTTTCTAAGCATCTCTAGCACACTGGGGCATTGGCGGCGTTTCCGGGCAGGTGTCATCGTAGAGGTGAAAAACCTCAGCGAGAAGAGAACTGGCCACGGCCAACCTTTCTTTTGTGAGTGGTAAGATGTCCCCACTTGATCTTTCCGCTGCTGATCTGGGTTCGTCCGTTCTGTAGCTGGTAAAAAGCGTACAAAACACAAGTGGGCCCGATAAAAACGGTGACGAAAAAAGCTACCACCCCCCAGGAGCAGAACTGTCACAAGTTGACCGGCAAATCTCGACAGAGTTGCAACTGCGTCCATCATCTGTTGATGAATGAATGAGCTGTTCAAGCGAGGTCAGCTCTGGCTGCCTCCTATCCTCTGGCTCTCTAGATTTGGCATCAGAAAAAAGGTAACCGAAAAGTGAATGTTACTGTCTCCCTGATCAAGAGACACGACGCATTGCTTTCTCGGTAACTGACAAACAAAAAGAGATACACCGCCAGGCCAACTTTGTTGATAAACAAAATGACGGTAACTACCAACAAGCAAGCGAACTGGCGGGAACACTTTCGGCTACTCTTTGCTTTTGAAGCTGGCTAGCAGAACAGTATCTCATCCCATCTACCGATCGTCAGTCGCATAAAGGAAACGCACAAAAATTTAGGTACTCTGAGTCAGCTTATAGACTAGTCCTCTGACTTTCCTAGGAAACGAGTCAGCAACTCGTTCTACCTTTCTCTGGTCGGATAGGGACAAAGGTAGGCCTGTGAAGTTCTTGCTGCCGTCCGACAGGGCACCCAAAAACTTTTACAAGGCAATGGTATCTTCACTCACCATCTAGTCTATGCACAGAACAAGGTGCTCTAGCTCTACTGCAGTAGTAAAAACAATAGTGGTTGATTATGCCGGCATATTTACACTCATAAGTGAACCTAGGTTTTATTTACATGGGCAATGATGTTGCTCTCACTCAGGGGCATAAGAAAGAAATGCACATGCAGCTCAGCTCACTCTCGAGTAGGGTGGCTTCTCTCTCTTTGACTGCACTTGTCCTCGTGGACAATGGTGCACTTGTTCCTCTGATCTAAAACAAAGTCGTGCCCTTGCGACACCTTGCCCTTTCTGACCTCAGTCAGATGTTTAGACCGGCCCTCACATCACGGGGCAGAGGAATGCTATTTAATCCGTTCCCGTGGGAATAAGTAGACCTGCTCGGTCAAGGCTTCAAGTCACGGTCCTTGAGCCAAAACGGAAACAGGTAGTACGGTACCGTTTTTTACCTCATCAGTCGCGCAGATGGGTGGAGCAGAGGCCTCACTAGCGGGTTTGCTCGTGAGCCTTCAAATGAGCTGTACGATCGGAGGACCTGTGTTAGTTTTGACGCTCAGGTACTAGAGGGTAGAACTTAACAAAACAGACTGTCTCCTTAGTCTAATAACCACAAACAAAATCAAAAACGGCATGCTGCTATGAAAGCTATGAGTTCAATCACTTCCCCTCATCTATGATAAATGGTCACCTGTATGAATGAGTATGGAGGAGGCACATTGCCATTCCCTCCAATGTACTAGAGCCTACTTCGAACCAGTTGTTAACGGCAATATCTACACGAGGCTCCCCTTTTTTCATGAACAGAAGAATAACACCATCATGCATTGGTGCTTTTGAGGTGGCCAGGGGAGCAAACCTACCTCAGTGGTTCCGAAGCTGCCACTAGCGGAGAGAAGCCACAAGGCTCTCTCCCAAGGTTTTCAGACCTTCCAGTCCCCACGACAGGAAGTCTGCTCCCTCCTCGAGTCCGCGGTCACCTTGACCGGCTGAAAAAGGGCGACCCTTAACTGGCCCCCAGACCGGGAATGTCAGGCACACGGCTAGACTGCTGAGCATCACCGTCAGTTGTCAAGGGGGAAAAAGCCCCATGTACGTGGAAGGGGGGTCCCTCCCGGTCTTTTTGTCTTTCAGGAGGATCATCGTGGGTCCTTCCAGTTCTGTCGTCGTCTTCTTTCTTGGGCAGGTGGGTGGCTGGAACTCTGAGAGCAAGCGATTGTCAAGCAAAAACTTCTTGATGCAGCGCTGAGCAAGATCGTCCCGATCATCTCGGAATAGGCTGGGAAAAGGGCGCTTGGCCCCCATACCAGCCCATTTAGCCTCGCACTCAAGAATATAAGCCCTTCTCTCTTCACATTCGAGCCATCTTTTGTACAGCCTCTCCTTCTCATCCTTACTCAGGTCTGTACCTAGACTCCGAAGCTTAAGGTACAACTTGCACAGCTTCCTACGGTGCTCGCTGTACTCATTCATGTTCAAAGAAAGATGCCTCACCAAGTTGTCGATGAAGTTCTCCTCATCAACAACTTCAAACAAAGGACTTTTCCTCGACGCCATCTCAACCTCAATCACCCGGTTAGTTATCAAAGTCTGATAAACTACCCGGTGATAACCAGAGCTGAGTTTGAAAGTACAAACAGCTCTCATGCCCAAGATGATGAGGGGCGCATCCTCATACAGCAAAAATTCCTCCTCTCTTTCCAGTTCGCCAATGGTCAGGAAAAATGTGACCGCCTTCTGGACATCCAGGGTGCCTCCTGGCACTTTCAACTGTCTCTTCACTGGATAGCTCTTCAATACCAAAGCCGTCGCCATGCAAACTGGAAGAAGGTTCACCGAAGCTCCCGTATCCATGATACCAACGAGCTGTGCCGGCCCAACCCTGATCTTCACGGGGAGGTAATTCTGGAGATCATAATTCTCTCCAACGAACATCACGTGTCCTCGGAATGAACCCCTAGACCTCTGTCGAGGCCTAGATCGACTGCCCCTGCCTCTGAGGCACTCCCTAAAATCTTCTACTCGATGGGATAATCCTCTGCTTCCATAAAAGCACGAGTAGTGGAGGCAAATCAGTTTGTTGTGCTTCTCCCCGCAGATGTAGCAGCGGTATCTAGAGAAACACTCACCTGTAGTGTGGTCAGGTATCAAGCACACTTTGCAAAGGCGCAGATCTCCGGCCTGCTCATACCGTTCGAGTGGAGTGAGCTGTGGGCACCGGATCACCGAATGTTCTGGGTGGCCACACTTAACACAAGGTCTATGGTACATCTCTTCGTTCTGTGAATAGAACTCTTGAGTGTCCATATGGTACTTCCGCAAATGTCTATCTCTCAACTCCTCAAAACTTTCTGCCGACATACGCGGAAGCGGTGTAGCAGCTGGTGATGCTGATCGGGAGCGTTTAGGGAACATTCTCCTAGCTCGCTCAGTCAAAGACTCTCTTTCTTCCGAAACACTCTCGCTCTCTCCGGCAGCTCTCTCTCGAACCGCACCGGTTTCAGAAGGTTGCTCAACAGTCAATGAATGTGAGCGGGAAAGGGGGTGCTCGGGCTCCCCTGCCCCCGGAACCGGAACACTTGGATCGTCCTGCGAAAGGTACTGACCTTCCTCCTCGGAGCTCTCCTCGTCAGTGGCTGACTCACTCTCCTCTGTAACTGAATCCTCTGCCCAATCACCACCTGTCTCTCGGATAACCTCTACGAGTCCCTCCCACATACTGAGAGCAGCGGGAGCCTCAGAGGCTCCTGTCTCACCGATGTCGTGAGACCTTCTCTTAGATCTTGTGGAGCATGGTGAATCAGCAGTAGAACGCTTTCTCGCAAGAGTGAGCGCCTCATCAACAGCGGCCAAGCACTCTGCCTTAGACGGGGCAGCGTCGATCGAAGTGGACGCTCTAGCCCCTCCGTCTGCAGGTGCGGCTGCGTTGTCAAAGTCAATCAGCACGGCTTTGCCGCCCTCAAATGGAATAGAAGCAATGGGGGTCGTCGCCCTGGCTTCCTCACCTGTGGTGTCCTCGGTGACATCAGCTGAATCATCCGCTGGCATAGGAGGACTCTCCAGCACTGCCTCCAATGGAGGCCTGTGTCCCTCAAAATGAATGTTGTTCTCCTCCATGAACTCCCGAATTTACTCCAGAGCCATGGCATGAGGTGTCCTGACACCAAAACTAGGGAACGGCTCCCGAGTGCCAAACCGTTCCCAGTCCGTCCTGATCTTATGCAAGTGGGCCCTCAGATACTCAATCGCTCCCCACTTCTCCAAAAACCTCTCATGCTCGAGGAAAGTCATGGGAATCGCTTCTTCACTCTTTCTCTTCCTATACCACTGCACTAGTGTGTTCAGCCCGTCTACTCTACCCTCTAATTCTCCCTGCCATACTGAGATGAGGGCTCTCCTCATCGCCTCATAGGCTTCCTGGCACTCTTTCGACGGAAACTCCGGCGGATGCAGAATCGCCCACAATGGGGTGGGTCGATTGTCAGACATGTTTGCGGTTTAGATCTGAACCACAAGTGTCCGACGGGCTCGAGAGCTGTCTCAGAGCAAGGAAGTGGTAAGCACGCAGATAAAAGGAGGTGCTCTAACGGGTGTTTGTTAGTCGTGTACAAGAGCGTAAAGCGCTTCTTGAAAAGAGATGTGTGTTGGGGTGCAGGTATGGAAGTGTAAGGAAATGTAGGGGATTAGGGACTTAGGTGAAAAGGGGTTAAGGCTACTAAGTCGATTTTAACTGACTGGGCAATGAAAGTAGCTAATGCAGCAATGTCAATTTACTTTACTTTCCTTTCAGGTAAAGATGCTGCGATGGCAACGTAGCTTTCAGCAAAGTCAGGAATGATGCGGTGTTCTCCTCCGCAATGAATCAATCAGCTGGTTGAAGTACTGGAAACGACGCTAGTAGTCACAATAACCGTTCAGTAGGTGGTAGACAATGCGTCAAAACAATGCAGTGCAGGGCAGGCTCAATCGGTGTTGTTGAGTGACTTTCTCATGTGACACTTGGAAAAAGACGCTTGGCGCCAAACCTAGCCCCCTTGGCCTCGCACTCCAGCAGATAGCTCTGTCGCTCTTCAACCTTGAGCCATTTCTCGCACAACACCAAATCAAAGTATAGTATTGCACCAATTCGAAGTGCAGTAGTGCACCAATCGAAGAGTTCAGGTGGCAGGCAGGTGGAGAAGAGATCAGTGTAGCAAAGTTGCTCTGGCGTAAGTTGAAGTCGAACATTAGTGAAAGGCACTGCACAGAAAAGAAGATTTTGAAAAAATAAGCAAAATTTTGCAGAACAAAAAAGGTTTTTATTGCGCTAGAATAAAACATTAAAAATTTTTTCAATTTTGAACGCAAATGATAATGTCGTAAACGCAAGCGGGAAAAATGTTTCAATGTCAGTTATTGATCAAATGTAAAAGCTAACCTGCAAATGTCTCATCTTGTTAATTTAAATGGTAGTTTAATTGTGGCTAAAATGACTTCTCATACACTAAAATCCATAAGCTAGAGTGCCATTAGAGCGATACTAGTTTTTAGATGCCTGTCAATTTTTCCCCTCAAACATCGTCTAAATAACAAAAACACTACACACATCTATTACACACTGAACAAACACCAATGTAGTGAACAGTTAGTTGAACCAAACAAAACAGTAACCAATTAGTAACCTTTTAGTAAACACAAACACTCTACACTTGTTTGTAGATTAATAGTTGTACATTTCCTACTGGGTATTGAAGCTACTGTTAGCAGTGTAAATTTTACTTTTTCTTTACAGCCAAACAAAACGCTCCCAGCAGTATAACATCATTGACAAACATCCGTTTGTAGCCTGCTGTTCACCTACCATCTTTCAGTTTTGACTTTACCGATTTTCTCCTTTGCTTGAAAAATCTAGTTAAAATCAAATCAATTTTTAACGGCAAATTCATGTCTATGGTAGTCATTTAGACTGTTTAGATAATTTTTCTACTTTGTATTGTTTACCATAACTATTTATCAAAATAAAATACAAAGTTTTGGTTTTAACTTTATATAATTTTATTTGTTTATTTTAAAACCACAAAAAATATAAATATTGAACTAACATTAAAGTGCCTAACAAATATTAAAATTAAAAATTAAGAATCAAAAACCTCAATAAAAACAAATTGCGCAAAGACTTGAATAACGCATTGACTTCATGTGATATCATCTGTTTAAATTAACTTAAACAGATATGAGAGTTCTCATTGTCACATCGATTTTTGAATTGAACGTTTTGGTGACAATCATTTTCATTACTAAAGTTTACTA
Source organism: Tyrophagus putrescentiae (assembly GCA_024499935.1). Taxonomy (NCBI): domain Eukaryota; kingdom Metazoa; phylum Arthropoda; class Arachnida; order Sarcoptiformes; family Acaridae; genus Tyrophagus; species Tyrophagus putrescentiae. Next base: position 3,580,582 of record JAMZRA010000005.1, read on the forward strand.
TGCGTTCGCTGTCCCTAATTCATATGTTGTTGTGTTTTACTTTGGCCCAACGGAGCTACGTTTCTCCCAACAACCAGCCCTGGTTGCGCCGAATGAATTCGTATGAAGTGCTTCCTCAATTCCAGACCAAAACAAGTGTACAGGTGTACACTTCAACTTCTCTAAGGCATAAGTCTGATTGATTATTTAGATTTTCCTTTTTATTAACATTTTTATGTTTCCAATTGGTTGCTGTGTAAGACGTAACTCCGTTGGGCCGAAATACACCATAATGACGTAAAAATTAAGAGAAATCGATGCATGATAAAAAAAGAAAAATATACTTTTGCCAACAATTTTATTTGTTTAAAAACAATTGTCACCAAAGTGTTCAATTCAAAAGTTTAAGTGACAATGAAAACTCTAATATTTGCTCAAGCTAATTTATGCAGATGATATCAGAAACAATGTAAAAGTAGAAATGACCGATTTACGTTACTGACTCATCCGAGTGATAAAGAAAAATTGTTTGGGCCTGCTTTTACTAACTCTTAATTGGCCAAAATGTCATTAATCAAAACATTTTTAAAAAGGTAAATCTTAAAAACAAAATAACGGAACAAACATTTAGTTTTAAACAAAAATAAAGATTTGAAAAATATCAGAAATATTTTGAAAATTTCATTAGAACTACAGTGGGGAATCGGTACTATTCGTGATCTGGTTTCATTAGTTAGAGTGCCCAGCACTGGTAGTCATTGTGACCCGCAGTGGATGGCTGGTTGAGCCGACTCAAATAGAATGCACACACACACACATGCTCACTGTAGACGATGGTTGCCTTCCCTCTTTCTCTCTTCAACTTGGCATGGGAGCTACCACTGCTGGCAACGCAAGCACTTCCAATTTCCCTTTGCCAAACGTTGCCAGCCGCCGTATATAATGGCATCGCCGGCCACCCATTCGTCGCCCGTTCATTTTCCATCCTCTCCACGACAGTCATCACTTTCATCGGACTTCTCTCCTCTCGCTGCCCAGCGGAGAAGAGAACTGAAGCACTTTAGCATTGAAGTCACCTTCAGCAGCAGCATTTGACACGGGCCCTGCTGGTCACTGTTGACTGCTCAGATACACTTCATTCATTTCCATCGTTGACTTCTATTGATAAATAGGAATTTCACTCGCTGAAATTTTTATTTTTTAAAAGAGAGTGACAGCAGTAAAGTGACACGGTGAATCTTTGACGTGAAGTTGCCATAAAGTAAAAAAACACTGGTAAGTTTTCTAGTTAAAAATGAGTTAACGAGTGAGCAACCAGAAAAGCTAAAATTGATTTCAATTTTACAGAGAATAAAGTGCACGATAACATGTTCTTTCATCTAGAATAAATAAATTTACTAATAAACAATAAAATCAAACCTACGTGTAAGTACTTGTTTTTGTACTGCCTAAAATACGACAAACAGTTAATTTTTAATATCGGCTTTTTGTATTGTGTATAGCAGCCTCAGTGCAAAATGTCTTCAACCACAGATTTGATCAGACAATTTCAAATCGCATTTTCAAACTTAACACAAACTGCTTCACTGACTTTGCCAACTCACAACAACTTCCACAACTGCTAACAAACAAATATTGTTAACAATGCATTTCGTTGTGCAGTTTATGGAACAACACTGAATGTTTTGGCAAACTCCGTAAGAGCGTCGTTTCAAAAGGAAAGTAATTTGCATGTTTTTCAGTATATTTTAATACCCATTAATAAACTAAAAACTAAATTTACATTTAAAATAAGATAAAAATAAACACAAACAAAACAAACAATAACTTTTAAACTCAAACTAACATTTTAAAATAAAACACAATAATTTTTACACATAACAAAATTAATGCATGCTTTACATTTAATTACCTATTTGCTAAATTTTTTTGCTACTAATTTAAATTGACATGAGACATTAAAAAACTAGTTTTGGACAATTGATTAAAACTGACATTGTTTTTTGCCTCAAGTGCTGAAATGGCACCGCTGAGATTATATGAAAGATATGTCAGTAATGACAAAACTCGTTTTATTTAATAAAAATACGTTAAATTTTAATTGTCTTAAACGAATCAAACGTGCTTCTCTCACTTTTTTTCAGTCAGAAAAATGTTGATTTTTTAACAGCATCATCACATAAAAACTACAAAAATTTTTCTTTATGCCGAGTAGATGCGATTGACAAAGAACAAAAGTCAATGTTTGTGCTCACTGCAAAAAGTGCAATTTCAGTTGTTCAGCCAACCGTTAACTACTGCTTGTAAATGTCTAAGCAGGGAACGAGTCGGATGATTTAAACACTGTTTGTGCAATAATGTGACAAATAGTCGACATCTTGTCCTCATAAAAACTCTATTGTTTCCCCACAACCTTTCATAAGTTGAACTGTCCTCCCCGTCTTAACATGCGACAGGCACTAGTTAACTTGTATATTTTTTGGGGGGAGAGAAAAAAAGGGTCGGCGAGATGCATCCAATGAAATGGTCTTCAAAACAAACTAATTTTTTTCTCAGTTCCTTCACTGATGTACAATGCTATTCAGAACTACAAGTTCTGGTAGTAGAATTGCTACCAAAGCTTGTCGTTACAGAATGAGGCCTTTCTTAATGAATCTGCCGTTCAGCCTTATGCCCAATCAATAACCCCCCCGTTGAATGTCTCGAATTTTTTTTCTTTGCTTGAAAGTCACTTTTGGCTGCTGAAAACACACATATGTAGTTTTTAAACACTGTTCTCAAACAGTTGCACAAGTTCATTTCCAGCAGTTGTACTCTGCTGGAAATGAACCGTTAGCATTGTCAACAGCGCTTGCGTTCAAAGTGAGATAGGGTGCCTCTTATTCTACCTATGACGGAACGACTACCACTCTGTATGTGTAGACTATGTGTCTATGCACCCGAACGTGCTAGCGCGCGGGCACATTGTGTGTGTGAGTTCAGTGTGTGTGTTATGAAAGTGTGTGTTTTATCGTGTGCATCTACGCTGGTGTGTGCATTGTAACTTTTGTGTGCTAGTGTGTCTATGTGTGCTATAGTAAATGCGTCAGTAAATGAAAAGTGTAATAAATGGGCTGTCATCGATTCTCCAGCCAACTTTCAATTACCGCCACCCGAACAAAGGGAAACCGAACGAGTCGATTAACTTTTGAATTTGGTGTTATCATCTTTGCTCGGATGCGTCTTTTTGGATGCAAATGCTGTCAGTGCTTTCCCAGACAAAAGCGGCACTGATTACCAAAAGTTAGCGTCGTAATTGCTTTTTCTGGTGGCTCCTTTCTTCTCGGCCGAACAAAGAGGCCGAGGAGATAGAAGCCAGACGATCGATCTGGTCTTGGCAGGCAAATTATCTCTCGTCCTCCCACAGTCAAACAAATAGACAAAACGGCAAACGTAACGTTGAAGGGGAAAAGTCTGTCCTAGTGATTTATACTTGATGCATACATATGTATGACTTTCAAACACTCATACGTCGATTTGCAGGCAGCCGTGTAGGTTGCGGTCCTACTGAGTTATAAAGTTGTCAATTTCTCAGGTTCACTTTCAATCGAGGTCTCAGGTGCAAGCAGGTCTTGAGTCCTATTAACCTGTAAAGATGTCGGGTTCACAGGTGCAGACAACCGGAAAGATTGCTTATCCTTTCGATCTATCGTTCTCAAAGCTTAAATCACAAACTCAAGTCTGAGGCGCAGGTCTTTAGTCATGCCGAGTTATCAATTTCTCATCACAGTCGAAGTGCGTGCGGTAAGTGCTGGCCTCGGCAGAGGACAGCACGCTGCTGGTGCGGCGCGCGCGTCTGCTCGTCGGCGGGCTTCTTCTCTTCAGCGCCAAAGTAGAAAAGTATTGCCTCAATTGTATCAATCAAGGCGGCAAAAGTAATTGCCTCAATCGAAGGCACGGTTCAGTTAATAGAAGAGCTGCGCAGCCACTCTGACTGCGGTCTCAAGAATCACTCTCGCAGGAGGTAAATGAGGAAATAGTTTATTAGATACAGAAGTTACAAACAAGCCAGATTCAAGCAAAAGAGCACTATCGCCCATCCACGAGCCCGTGTGGATGAGGTAAGGAGAAGTTTAGCACACCCGCAGCTGCAGTTCTGCCAAGTGGACTTCTCAGTGTTCCTTATGCTGTACGTAGAAAAGCAGTTGGTTTCTGGGTCTGGTTGGGCTCTTCGTTTGCTGGTAATGACCCGGCTTTTATACTCTGCTGGAAGTGAATCGTTAGCATTGTCAACAGCGCCTGCGTCCAAAGTGAAATAGGGTGCCTCTTATTCTAGCTATGCTAGAGTATCTACCACTCTGTACGTGTGGGCTAATAGTCTATGGGCCCGAGCGTGCTAGCGCGCGGGCACACTGTGTGTGTGATTAAGTGTGTGTGTGAATCAATGTGTGTGTCATGGAAGTGTGTGTTTTATTGCTCGCATCTAATCTAGTGTGTGCTTTGTAGTGTCTTGTGTGCTAGTGTGTTTATGTGTGCGTCAGTGAATGGAAAACTGTAATAAATGGGCTGTCATCAACTTTCCAGCCAACTTTCAATTACCGCCACCCGAACAAAGGGAAACCGAACGAGTCGATTAACTTTTGAATTTGGTGTTATCATCTTTGCTCGGATGCGTCTTTTGGGATGCAAATGCTGTCGGTGCTTTCCCAGACAAAAGCGGCACTAATGACCGAAAGTTGGCGCCATAACTGCCTTTTCCGCCGGCTCCTTTCTTCTCGGTCGAAGAGCGGCCGGGGAGATAGAAGCCAGACAATCGATCTGGTCTTGGCAGGCAAATCATCTCTCGCTTTCCCACAGTCAAACAATCAGACACAGCGGCAAACGCAACGTCATAGGGGGGAAAAGACTGTCCTGGTGATTTATACTTGATATCCCCCTACTCCTAAACAGAAAACAGCCTCTGTCAAGTGGCTGTGGTTCTGCATGAGGCCTCTCCTGGTAGTGAATGTTTATTCAATTTGCCAGCGAACGCTCTGTCTTGCCGCTCCTTCCTCCTGTACTGACTCTGGGGAGAGGTCAGGATGTTGACCTACTTGGTGGTAAAAACTTCCAGATCCTCTTCGGTAAACAATTCCTTTCCTGTCAGCGCGAGCTTCGTCCTTCTCTAGTCATACCTCAATCACAGAACAGTGATTCTACTCTCATTTCTAATTTGATCGTCGTCCTTTCAACATGCATCTCTTTCGCTACTTTCTAATTGTGTTGGCGCTATGTATGAGCTTTCCAGCTGCCTTAGGGCGAGTGAGCCCACGGCAGTTCAGCATCAAACTCTCCAACCTTGGCCATTGGATGGCGAAGGCCAAGTCGGTAGAAGAGTTGGACCAGGTGATGGCGGCCTGGCGTCTACTGTTCCGCGAGCAACCTCTGTCCACTGAAGAATCGAGTCTAATGATGCAGCTCAATGGGCTGGTAGCGAAAAAGAGGGCAAGACTGTCTGCCGTCGCCAAAGTGGCTCTGGAAAAGGCTGCGAGGCCTGTCGCCAGTCCTCGGCCGATCGTGGTCACCTATCCTTCGGCGATCTCCACGACTACCGAGCGCCTTCAAGCCAGGCAGTTAGGCACGTATCCGTCAGTCAACTTCTACGGCCCTCGTCTGCCAATAGCATCAATTTCCTCAGCACTGCCAGTAGAGGTCAAAGGTTCAGGTACTGTCCAGCTCCTGCTTACTTGCTTCGCGAATCTAACGCTTTGCTCTTTCAAACCGCCCGCAGCTTTAGCAGCCGCTGCCGGTAGCAAGCCAGTGCTGTCGGTCACTCAAGCGCCTGTGATCGAACCGTCTGTCAGCTCCTACACTGTCAGCCCTTTTACTGCTGGGCCTACTACTGCTATGCCAGTGCTTCCCACTACGGTCACGACTGAGGCTATCACTGCTAAGCCAACCACTAAAAGGCCTGTGCTCTCAACTACGGCCTCCGCTAAAGCTATTGCCACAAAGCCTTCTGCTGCTGCTGCCAAGCCCGTGTCTCCAACCCCGGTCATGACCAAGGCTGGGGCCGTCAAATCGACTGTTCTCGGCTCGGTGATCACGGCCAGCTCCCCCACCGCCAGCTCCGTGTCGGTGAAGCCGTCCATTGCCAAGCCAGCTGCAAAGAAACCGGCACAGCAAAAGACGATCGCTCCTCTTTCTCCCTCTGCGGTGGCCTCCTCGAACGGCTCGGTCAAGAGCAGCGCGGGCGCACCACCTTCTCTCTTGCCCGCTGCCACGGTTGCCTCCAAGGTGGCAAAGGGGAAACCGGCATCAACGGTGTCGGAGAAGCAAAAGGGGAAAGCGGACAAAACTGTCAGTGTCACAGTCGCCAGCGTCAAAGTGGTAACCCAGGCAGCAACTGTTGGCAAAATCATCACCAGTGGCAACTCTGAAATAAACAGCTCCCCAGCTCCTGAGAAGAGAGCTCCTTCCTCTACTACAACTCCACTCTCAAGTACTACTTCTTCAACGACGGCTGATCCGTCATTCTACATCGTGTCTCCCTATCCGGTCACTGATGCGCCGGCTGACTTCTCAACGATTTCTACCCCTAAACTAGAGTCTCACTGGCCCGATCTTTATGTGCATCAGGATGGTCAGGTGGTCGACCATGGCTACCCCTGGAATCTACACAAGGACTCGGATCACTCGCTATATGAGGCATGGTCTCGCTGGAGGTACAACGAGTCGGAGGGGGTGAATCACGACCTGACGGAGTCTTTCGGCGAAGTCCAGATGCCGAAAAGGTGGCCAAAGACTCTGCCCTCTCGTAAGTTGGATCTTCATCTCTACAGCTATCACAACAGAGACAAGAGCGCTTTTAATGTTTTCGTTGTTGGGCGCTCTAACAAAACAATCTCTCTATTTGTGACAGCAGAGACTCCGCGTCCGGTGGATGTTGGTATTGTCGCTGTGGTTGACTCCGCTACAATTGCCATCGACAGCGGGAAGACAGTTGTTTCTCCTCCTGCTGACATCGCTGCCGAAAAGATCAACACCGCGGCTGTTCCCTCAACCGTCAAGTGGGAGCACTTGCCGGTTGTTTTCCTCTTCTGTCTGTGCGTATCTCTCGCGGCCGCTCTGTTTGTGGTGTTGGGTAAAGGCGGCCATCCGCTGCTCAACAGAGAGATCGCCAGTAGCCGGCTGGATAAAGAGGTCGGTGAAGAGCATACGACAGTGAAGCGGAGTGGGCGTCTGAGGCGGACACGGACTCAGTAGACGAGAAAGAAGAAATGCCCACGAGAAGGGTTTTTCGGAGAAAGGCTCCACTGGCGACAGTTCGACGAGGTCGCCTGCGCGGTGCGGTGGACTCGGCTGCTCTCCGCGAGTTCCAACAAATGACGAGCGTGGCAGGTCACCGGGAGAGGTTCGAGCCTCACTCAGCCGGGAAGTTGGCGGCGGCCGAAAAGGCGACTGAACAAGAGCTGAAACGACTGATGCGGGGAACTGCTGTCTAGTTCTCCTTTGCCTTTTTGTTTTCTTCATATGATCTTTATGTAAACATGGCAATTAATAAATTGTTGTTGTTTTGATTTCCTGTCGTTTAGCTCTTTCTGCTCTGCCAATAGAGACTATGGTGGTGGTCTCCTCACTCGTCGTTCAGTCAGTGCAGCTTGCAGTTCTCTTTGCTCTTTTCTCCAGCTCTTCTCTTTTTTTTTCAATTCTTCATCATGGACAGTTGTACTGGTTCATTTTTCAGTTGTTGTTTATTCGCCTTCCTTACGGCGATATTCTCTGTGGCCATTCAATTCCTCATTTTTTTCTTTCGTTCGCACTGGGAGTACTTTCTCAGCAAGGCTGAAGGGGAGCCTGTGGGGGCAAGTGATGGTAAGTGTTCCCCCTTCTCCAGCTCTGTCAAACACAAGTCTGACACTCCTTCTTTGGTTCTTTCTAGCCTGTGAGCAGGATGGCCCATGCGTGCATGAGGCTCTTCAGGTCCTGCTGGAACAACGCTTAGCGCCGGGCTCTGGTGGCTTGCCCATGCGCCCTCCTCGAAGGAGGAGTCGGTTCGCCCGTCGGGCCAATTGAGCATCGTCCAAGCAAGATGCGGTGGTACTGCTGAGCTCTCCTGGGGCTCTCTTTGAATGGCTCTCTTGTCCTGCATCGATTACAGTTTTCCTTCGGGTTGAATTGGTGAATTGAATTGATGTGTACACTTTTGCTTATTTTACAATAAATTTTCTTTTAAACAAAACTTTTCAGGTGCTAAAGGTCACCACTAGTCTTCCTCTTGATTAAATTTTGGCATAAGTTTTCTTTTTGGTGCTTTTTGAGAGGGGTCGCAAGTCCACACTCAATCGGCTTTGTCTTCTCCTTTGTGCTACCATTTTATTTTTTTTGTTGCTTTTGATTCTTTTTCCTCCGGAGAAGCTACGCTGTCTTTTGTTTTTTTATGGGGCAAACCGAATACGTAGAGTGTGTGATCATGCGTCTCAAGAGTCTGTGATCAGCAGGTCTCTCTTGACCATGCTCAGCACCTCCATCAGACCGGCCGCTTTGGGCTTGTTTTCGGGTGTGGCGCCGATTATTGAAATGGCCCTTCGCCACGTGGCCACCACTAAGAGGCTTTCACCCCTTGCGTTGTGTGTGCTTCTTGTGTGTATGTCTGAGTATTTTTCGGGAAATGTGAGTGGCCAGCTGAATCGCCATTCAGGTGCATTGCCGGTCGCGCCATGACAACCTAGTCAAAAGAGCACTGAAGAGTGGTTCTGCTTCGGCGCAATCAGGGCTCGCCTACGCTGCATTCAGTATCAGTCGTAGGAAGGGTGCTTCTGAAGACAATTCATCCCTCCTTCGATTCTGACCCCGGTGAAGAACCCGTCAGCTCTTCTCCATCGGGACTGAAAAGGCAGAATCGTCAGAAAGTGGCGCTGTTCGCCTATCCGTTCTGGCTATTGGTCATCTTCTTCTCCAGTGCCCGTGCCTGGTGTGGGAAAGTGACGAGGGCTACGATGTGGTTTGTACAAAGCGCTTTCAGTTGAGTCAATGTGCAGGCGCATTAGATGAGAAGCCTAAACTAGTGTTATTTACACTGTACAGGTGAGAGGCTACCTTGATCAGTTAGCCATCGGCTCAGCATGGTCTCCAAGACGCATGCCAGGCCTCTCTGAGAGCTGGTCTTCTGCTCTCTGGGGAATCACAGGGCAGATGGAAAGCCCTGGGTAAGAGCGCGAGCGAGCCCCCTCTGGGTTGTTGGTGTCTGGGGGTCGAAATCGCCCTGCTATGATTCGGTTCAGCGCTTCCACTGCGCCGTTCGATGAGGGGAAAGTCGGTGACACGAAAATACTGCTTTCCCTCTGGTCTGCTTTCTCCTCGACGTAAATCTTTGTGGGCGGAAATTCACCGCTCTCTCTCTCCTCTCGGGCACGCTTGAGTCTCCCTCTTCTCGGCTGCTGGGCGTCAGAGGGTGGTTGGAAGGTACCCTCAAGGTCCATCGGGGCATCGATCACTGCCCTAACACTAAAAGTGCTGAGGGGCCTGGGATGGAAGGGCATGAATTGTTGAGAGACTCCCCCGTCACAGTCTGCCTTTAATTTGAAGTCTACAAAGACTCCTACGCCAAAGGTGATCAGGCGGTCGACTGAGACGTGAAGCTGAAATTCAACTTCCCTCTGGATTTCGCCGATGGTGATGGCGAGTTTCACGGCCTGAAAGGTGAATGGCACCTCTGTTGACACGACGAGACTCTCCGCTGATGCATAAGGTGTGATCTGCATCTCTCTAGCGATCTGTTCAGGCATCAGGTTGACGGTGATGCCAGTGTCGATCAAGCCGGCGAGGGTGGTGTTGCCGGAGGTAAAAGGAAGTGACACCCATCTCTCGCAGATTCCGCTGTCTGATGACCACAGCATACTGCTCTCATCAACGTCGTGTCCCCCTCCTCCTGTGTCGCACTCCTCGCTCATGCCAATAACAGGCATCTCTGCCTCCCTGACTAGTCGTGCAGCTTCTGGAGTGCTGCGGCCCTCCAGCCAAAAGCTTGGGGGCCTCATCCCTAGAGTCAAGTCTGTCTGTCTGTCTGTTTGTCTGACTAGAAGGCAAGTAAGAGAACTTGTGTGTCTGCCAAGATCAGTCGTACGCAGCGTGTTTAGATGTCGGTATATTGGTGTGTCGGTGGGTGTGTGTGTCGTCAGCGACGATCTGTCACTCAATGGTCATGCAAACGGACTAACTCAACTACTGAGCTACTAAACTAATGGCACCTCTAAATTTTCACTCTGCAGCAAAACACTGAAAACAATGCAACGTTCACTTTCCTGAAAGGAAGATTCCCTCGGTGGAAGTTCAGGTGGCGTCGTCTCAGGTCTGCTGTTGATGTAGCGGTGCTTCCAAGAGATTGATGTTGGGTCAGCTCAGTGAGTTTGATGATTGCTCGATGCGGCCACTGGTAGTTGTGGGTGTGTGAGTGTGGTGTCGTCAGTTGTGGGAGGTGAAAGTTGTTAAAGTTGGTTTCATTGGTTGTCACTCGCTGTTCAACTGAGCGTTCGTGTCGTGCACCTTTTGTCGAAGAGGCGAGGTTTCGAATTACACAAGAGAAGATGAGCCTCACTTTCAGTAGAAGGTCACTGCTATTGTAGTCGTCGAAAGTCAGTTGAGCTGCTACCGCTGCTGTAGAATCATGCCAGTTTATAAAGTTCAAATGCTTCAAACGTCGATTCCCAAGTGCAGGTAGCCGGAAAGGTTGCTCATCCTTTCGATCTATCGATCTCGATCAATTCCATTGGTGCAGGCGCAGTTGCATGTCTTTGGTCATGCCGAGTTATAACGTTCAAACAATCAGGTGTCACAAGGTCAAGCACAGTCAAGGTCGCAGGTCTTGTGTCCTTCTGAGTTATAAATCTCAAACTCAATTTCGATGGTCTAGAACTCCCTCTCTGTAACCAGAGAAAGTCCCAGGGACCCAGAGGCGGTGGGCTCTAGCCTTGCTAGAGGGCGTATGACCGCCAGCGCAGCGCGCGTCTCAGTCAAGTTCGGGGGGCTGTCTTCTAGGGCGGTGAGTTCTGGTCTCACCAGAAGGCGTATGACCGCCGCGCAGCGCGCGTGTCCGGCTCGTCGAGTCGTGTCAATGACAAGGGCGGTGAGTTCCAGTCTCACTGGAAGGCGTATGACCGCCGCGCAGCGCGCAAGTCTCAGTCAAACAGGTTCTCAGCTGAAGTCGTCTTGGCGCCCAGAGAGCTTCAGTGGATCAAGGGCGGTGGGTTCTGGTCTCACCAGAAGGCGTATGACCGCCGCGCAGCGCGCGTGTCCGGCTCGTCGAGTCGTGACGATGTGACGATGTCAAGGGCGCGGAGTTCTGTCTGGTATGGGGCCGCGCGACTTGTCAACCGTCAGGCGGTGAGTTCTGGTCTCACCAGAAGGCGTATGACCGCCGCGCAGCGCGCGTGTCCGCTTGTCGAGCCGTGTCAAGGGCGGTGAGTTCTGGTCTCACCAGAAGGCGTATGACCGCCGCGCAGCGCGCGTGTCCGGCTCGTCCAGCAGTCCTCTTCTCAGGAAGCTAACGGCCGCGATCGAGGCAATGGTTTCCAAAGAAGCACACTCTCAAAAGTGGTGAGGAAATTGTTTATTAGATACAGAAGTTACAAACAAGCCAGATTCAAGCAAAAGAGCACTATCACCCATCCACGAGCCCGTGTGGATGAGGTAAGGAGAAGGTTAGCACACCCGCAGCTGCAGTTCTGCCAAGTGGACTTCTCAGTGTTCCTTATGCTGTAAGTTGAAAAGCAGTTGGTTTCTGGGTCTGGTTGGGCTCCTCGTTTGCTGGTAATGACCCGGCTTTTATACTCTGCTGGAAGTGAATCGTTAGCATTGTCAACAGCGCCTGCGTCCAAAGTGAAATAGGGTGCCTCTTATTCTAGCTATGCTAGAGTATCTACCACTCTGTACGTGTAGGCTAATAGTCTATGGGCCCGAGCGTGCTAGCGCGCGGGCACACTGTGTGTGTGATTAAGTGTGTGTGAATCAATGTGTGTGTCATGGAAGTGTGTGTTTTATTGCTCGCATCTAATCTAGTGTGTGCTTTGTAGTGTCTTGTGTGCTAGTGTGTTTATGTGTGCGTCAGTGAATGGAAAACTGTAATAAATGGGCTGTCATCAACTTTCCAGCCAACTTTCAATTACCGCCACCCGAACAAAGGGAAACCGAACGAGTCGATTAACTTTTGAATTTGGTGTTATCATCTTTGCTCGGATGCGTCTTTTAGGATGCAAATGCTGTCGGTGCTTTCCCAGACAAAAGCGGCACTAATGACCGAAAGTTGGCGCCATAACTGCCTTTTCCGCCGGCTCCTTTCTTCTCGGTCGAAGAACGGCCGGGGAGATAGAAGCCAGACAATCGATCTGGTCTTGGCAGGCAAATCATCTCTTGCTTTCCCACAGTCAAACAATCAGACACAGCGGCAAACGCAACGTCATAGGGGGGAAAAGACTGTCCTGGTGATTTATACTTGATACATTTTTAGTTCAAAATTGTTAAGATTGAATCTTCTTCTGAAATTTGGCGTGTCCAGATTTAAAGAAACCTAAAAATATAATTAATTTATCATTTAATTTAACTTATAATCAAATTTTCTTACGTTTGCCGAAATAGGTTGTTGGGTAGAGTTGTAGATGTTGTATAGTTGTTCCACAAAAAACTTCTTTGTTTTTTGAGACTATAAATATGAATTGAATAAAAAAATACTTAGTAACTTTCAATTAAAAGAAAACTTACCAGTGGACCGTTAAGTAATTGTGTGACACTATCATTAGAAATTCTACTTTGTATCTCGATGATCGATTTCACACAAATCTGGTGTTGTGCTTTTAAGTGATCTGCTAGTGAAGATAAACTGCAGTCAACCTTAAAACTTGTTTTGCGTGTGTGGTTTCCAAGTTGACAAATGAACCTATTTGTTAACTGGTTTACTGTAAACAATTTGAGTGTCAACTGTCTAGCCAGACTAATGTGATTAAATACAGAATCAATTATTTCTGGTGTTATTTGTTTGCAACCTCTTAATATCGTCTTAATCTGTTCAAACTTTGTCACATTTGACGTCTTTGTTGTTTTGTTTGCGGATGAATAGGTAGCAGGAGATGGTAGGACAACTTCATCGTCATTATCATCATCAATTTCAATGACTTCGATTGGCTGGCGTCGACCAATATTTGATGGAAGGCTTGATAACTGATTCTCAAAAAGTAGCGAGCTCGATTTTTTACTTTGCTGAATGGCCGTGGGTGGCAATGGTCTCATAAAGTCAGTGCACTTGGACGACGACTGCTGCTCAGCCAGAAACGACTCCATTTCACCTTGGTTAAATTCGGTTGGGTAGGTATCATCGTCTTCCTCATCTTCAGTGTACTGGCATAGCACTTTAAACTTCTGCACTCTTCTTAGAATCGATCGACGGTCCATGGGCATTCATCTCATCCATCACGATGACAACGGTTCATAAATCGGTACACTTGGACGACGACTGCTGTCGACAGAAACGACTCCATTTCACCTTGGTTAATTCGGTTGGGTAGGTATCATTGTCTTCCTCATCACTCTCAGTGTCCTGCATAATCGCCTTAAACTCTGCAGCTCTTAGAATTTGGTCGACGAAACAGGTGACATCAACTCATCACCAGACAACGGCTTCATAAACTCGGTACACTTGGACGATGACTGCTGCTCGACCAGAAACGACTCCATTTCACCACGGTTAAATTCGGTTGGGTAGGTATCATTGTCTTCCTCATCACTCTCAGTGTCTGGTCATAGTCGACTTTAAACTTTGCCGTCCTTAGAGTTTGGTCGACGGAGAACAGCATGACAAACTCGTCTCTTCATTCATCATCTCATTCTCCGTCTGATAGGTTGAGCGCTCTTTTGGTGTGGTGATAGCCGAAATCGTCAGCGTAGATGGGTTTGGACACTGCAAATCTGTTCATCTCAACTGTCTCTGACATCCATTTGGTGTGGTTCCACAAGCAATTCTTGACATTCCGTCTTTTCCATGTGTAACTCAAAACGCCATCGTTAACATGTGCGGTTGGTAGGAATTGGTGTGAACTCAATTGAGACGTGGTGAACTAACATCACGCGAACGTCTGACCGGCATCGATGGGGACAGTGGTGGTGGTGCTGTCTGGACTCTTGCTGCTCCAGGGTTGAGCGCGCCGCCAATGAGGCTGGTGACCTGCTGTTGTACTGCGTTGGGATGGTTGGTTTGAACACTTGCTGTTCCAGGTCTTGGCACTCTGGCAAAGAAGCTGGTGATCTGCCGCTGCCCTTCATCAAGGGTGGCGAACTGTTGAAAATGAATAATATTTGTTAGTTTTAGTTGTAGAAAAACATTTGCCAGTGTTACCTTCTTCCGACGGGGCATCTTTCCTCTCGACCTCCGGACCTCGAATCAGATTTTTCTGAGTTTTACGATTGATTAGGTGGACGCGTTGGTGAGTTTTGGCTCTAAGAGAGTTTTGGTGATGAAACATCAACAGTCTTCTGAGAGAGAGACTCAACGACAGTGTGAGAGCTGAGGGATCGCGGAAGCAACGTGCGAGCAGCTATTGCCGCTTGGCGGCGCAGATGGTGGAGACGCTCGCAAATGACGGTAGAGTGCGGCGCGCGTAGTTTGAGTGAACACACTTTTTTTCGTTGTTTTTTGCAAACTGACAGTGCTCCAATTTCTGTCATTTGGTAAGTGGTGTGAGCATCAAATGTGATGTTGCTAATTACAATAAATTGATGCTTTTTTGAGTATAATGTTATAAACTATAGATGTAAGAAACAAAGAAATAATAGGCTAAAGCCATAAATAATTGATGTAAATGTTACGAGAAAATAAAGCTAATATGGTAATAAAAAATGTATAAATAATTGCTTTAAAGCAACTTAAAGTTTTTTAACTAGAGTATGATTAGTTCAAATTTTGCTGTATATTGATAGCTTGCAACTGAAAGCAAATTTAAAATTAAAATGTGATTATCAGAAAATTAATTACTTACATATCGAGCGTTTGCAATTTTCACACAAGAAAAAATGTAATTGTTTTGTTTGAGGAAATAGTAGTTATTGCATTGAAGGTCATAAAGAATTGCTCCAAGCTGATCCGATACAATTTTAAGCACGTTGGTGTCGCCGATGATGAATACGAGCTCTCTGATGATGTTGTTTCCAGTGTTGCTGCAGAGAAGATTTCTAAATCCGTTTCTGAAATGGTTTGAAAATCAGAGCTTCTGGCGTTTTTTACATAATTGATATTACATACCGCTTTGCATTAATTTCTAGTGCGAGATCACAGCATTCGTCTTGTGAAGAGGACACAATAGCAGTTTGTATAAGATGACTTTAATATTTTAGTTAGTTTTTAAAATCAGTACAACATTTAAAAATAGCGTTTACCTGTCAGATGAGTTTGCGTATCGGTAATAGGATTTTTGAGTACTGTCTGTCACATACTCAAATATCCAGTTTACTGAGCGGATTTTGGCAATAGTTGGCAAAACGGAAGATATCGGGTGGTAGAATATTGACTGTACGACAAAGATGCCTCTGTGACTGTCCATTAGACACGACACTGCTTCAGACACGGCTTCGAGAAAGCTTTTGTACTCTGTAGAGTCTGGTAACAATTTTCCTTTGCTTGCTGTTACAATTAGACGCCGAATGGTTTCGTTGTATTTTATACTGGTTGACATCTCGATGACCTAATTGATATAAACTGTTAGTTCTGTGGCAATAATTGGTTCAAGCTTACATGTTGTGATGCGTAGCGACAGAGAGTGATAGCAGCAGTTCCTGGACGAGACGCAAAGCTTGTGAAAAACAAGCCTGCATTTGGACTGTCAAAAACTGCTGTTTCAAATTGATCATTGACTATGAATGAAGATGATAGCTGCATAAATCGGTCGTTGCTCAGATTGTTTGCAGTCAGTAGTTTGCGAACCAGTTGACTTGCTGCAGTAGAAGTGTACATCGCCTTTCTTGTAGAGGTATCTTTTACAATTTCAATAAATTGATTCCACCAACTGTCACTGCTTCTGAACAACAGTGAAGCTAATGAAATTGAAGCACATTTGTGAAAAATTAATTCTCGAGTAACGGATGATAGTTCTTTTAGACAGTCGTCCACTTCACATGTTGACGATGCACATATTATTCTGCCAGTTTTCTCCCAATTACCAACAGTTTTAAACATTGCTTCAAATGAGCCTTTAAAGTCCCTTAGACTGTGACTGTTTCGATCCGCAAAATGGATTAGTCGCATAAATTCAAGTTCAGCAGGCAACAGCTGTTTGCTATCTGCAGGTTGGTGCTTGGCATTCAGTGCAAACGACTCGTGGCATATGGTTATCAATTCTGTAGAAAATTTCATCCACTGCTTTAGGCAATCCAGTTCATTCTTAAATACGTCATCGATTGTGCACAATTTTACAGTTGAATCGTGGTATGTTGATAAGTGAGCGCCAGCGGCAACTTCTGAGCTGAACCAAATGTTGCAACTAGAACAACCGAAGATTACAAATCCAATGTGATTGAGAATGTGAGTCTGATTTTCAATGAAAGATGGTAAAGCACTGAAGTTCTCAATTCCATTTGCCTTCTTCTTCTTGCACAACAAACATACATGAGCAAACTTTTCCGAATTAAACACCTTAACATCGTTTAGATAGTAATCGGTTGTATAGAAATCAAGCAATCTGTTAAAACTCTCGTTGGAATTAGTTAGCTCGTGAGACAGCTTGAGGTGCTCTCGAAATGACCGGTTGGTACAAAAAGTAGCGTTGCAGTTTGAAAACGGGCAAACACAGCGTGGCTTCATCAGACTTCGCGTTTTGGGGTGAAAAGTTATTACCAGTATCATTTGATTATTACTTTGCATACCTTTTACTATTCAGGTGCTTCATGATTGCGCTCCTCAACGGTAGAAGTACGGGTGATTAGAAAATTTGGCAATATGCGGCAGCTGTGTGGCAAAATTGCGTTCACTCTATGAGCCAGTTAGAAGTGGAGCAGCGGCAGCGACTCCATTCATAAAGGATGTGTCGTGTGAAATGCTCGTGCCACTGAAGGGTAAAAGTTTGTCCTGTCCAAAATCCCAACTTTTTCTTTCGCTGCACACTGTCGGCAGCAACGACACAAAAACGACATCAGTCGCTAGTGTTGAGAGAGAAAAGTTGGGGTTCTTGTGTCGGTCAAACTTTCTCGCGTGTTTTTGTGCAGCCGAGCACGTGTTGCGGTGATGTGCTGGCAATTGTGTTCACTGTGCAGTACGCTGAAGAGATCGAGTTGTGCTGTCTGAAATCGGCTTTTTGCGATTCTCTGCGTTTCCTCCAAAGCGAATTTGGTTACCTATTCACCCGTTTCCTATTGTTCTTAGAATTTGTCGATCTGCTAAAGATTCTCCCGAAGTTGAAGCACTGAACTATCTACTCATCCGCGATTCAAGTTTTTTGTGTGCAGTTTGTTTGTTTCTGGAAGTCCCACTGGCAAGAGTCTGCAAGAGGAAAGAGTAAAAGTCATCACAGGTGAGTATTGTTTGTCCAGTTGAACCAGTGTCGATAATCACATTTTGCCGGTTTTTATTTTAGTTTGTTGATTGCCTCTACTACCAGTACCACCACCACCACGTACCTTCACATTCACTTGCACTCTTCGTGCTTCTTTTTGGTACGTTTGGCAACACTCACTTGTTTGTTTATTACAGTTTTGTTTTTGCAGACCAATTGTCTAATCATCCGGGACTTTGAATTTTTGTTCGGTTGGTAGTGAAAATAAGTTTTGCCGTTGTACTATTCAACCGTTCTAATCTAAGTTAAAGATGGCGACCAGTAATGATGATTTTGTTGGTGAGCTAGTGGAGAATCTTCACGTTTTACCAGACCATGCACTGGCGAAGATAATCACGGTATTCCCAGCGGACGAAAAACTGTTGATGCGAAGCAACGGGGCATACATGCGTGACGCTGTAGAGCTGTCGTTCTCTAGCAGCAAGACTATTGTCATGTACGAGGGGGACGAGCTGCACAAGCGCGACATGTTTGGTCGCTTTTTTAGAGAACCTGAGTCTGACTGCGAAGTGATCAAGAAGACCACACAACCAAGTCCTATCAACCGTAACCACAATGAGAGCGTCGACAATGATGTTTTGCCATTCTATACAACCGTTTTCCGGCTTTTTTCTAATATGGAGACAATGATAATCGATTTTAAAATGGACGACAGTCAAGCTTTAGCGCTGGCTGGGCGGCTTCATTCGATGGAGCGATTGAAGACGTTTGGTATTTTTCGTGGAAATCAACTAACTGAGCTGTCAAAACGGATGCTAGCGGTCTCCGTGAACCATGCGAACATCGAAAACGTTGGATTCTACGATTTGGGAAGAACGTTTTTTGGTCAGGTCAATTTCGCTAACTTCAACAGAGTCGCGTACGAAAGTGAGCCAGGCCAAGGCGATGTCAAGTCTATTTTTCGCTATCTATCCAACCGAACTTCATCTTTCTGGGCTCGATGTTACCCGATAAAGGCAAAGCACATCGACCAGTTGGTGATCATCAACCGTCCAGCGGTGGAAAGTTTGTGCAAACTCGCTCTGTGCAACGTCGATCAGGGCAATCGCTCTGTTTTTGTTGGCAATTTTGTCAATTTACGAGAACTACGATTGGAATTTATTGTTTTTAGGGTCGACGGTGAACTGGTAAGAATTGAGCTACTTTTCTATTCAACCGTAATCAAATTTGTATAACCATTGTTCACAGGAGCTGCAAAAGCTAAAAAGTGAATTTTTCGCTTCGCTTGTTCAGCTGACATCACTCGAAACACTTGAGCTGTCAAATTTTCAGGTGGTTTCAAGCTCTTTCCCATCACTGCACAAATTGTTCAATTTGACACAGCTGAAAATGTTCAGATTCTATCCTATCACCCGTTTGAACGAGCAAATTGCGCCGGTTGAATTCTGCGGACACATCGCTTCATTGTTCCCAAACATCGAACAGTTGACGATGAAGACTTTTGATCTGGAGCTTGCGTCATATGCCACTACTAACATTTTTGCTTATTTTGACTCGCTGAAAACACAAGAAATTGCACACATTGACATTGCACACACAAACACTTCTATCAACTACTTCTCGTGCAATTAATCGCAAACACACAGACACAAACACTGCCAAAATATAGTTTTCTATTCCTGTACACACTTTACATTTTAAGATTGATGATTGTCACCAAAAATTAAAACTTCCTTGCTATTTGAGCTTTCGAGTTGAACTGTGACGTTTAGAGCTTATTTGCCGTTGTCAGTTATTGTCGTTAAGTTTTCTATTCAACCGAAATTTTACATTTGTGTGATTACAAGTTGAAAACTCGGAAATTAGATTTTATAAATGACACATAAACTTCTGGCTAGCCTTTTGGTTGCGGAACTCAATTTAATGTTTGAAAATCTAATTGAACTGCACAACTCCATTGAGTCAAAATAGTTTTTGATTGAGTTCTAAATAGACGTGTGTTTTTGAGCAAGCATCCGCTGAGATTTTTTGTTTTGTCGCCTAGTGTGTGTGCCTGTCTCTATCCACCCGCAACAAAAACAATATGGATTCGAATGAAGTCGCTGGACCGAAGACTGATGGCATTCCGACTGTGAAAATTACCGGTTTGCCACCACCAAAAAGTAACAATCATTTTTGTATGTTTCATTGTGTCTCATTTTCTACACTTTTACTTTTACAGGCACCACCGATTTTGACTCCTATGCACGCGTGTCATTTTTAAATATAAGCCTGTGTAGTCCTGGTGTACGCAAAGGACTGAAGAAACTCATTGAGCTGGCTCCTGGTTCATCTATCATCCGTCCCTCAGCTGCTTTTATTCGCGATGTTGTCTGTCTGCCGCAAACTCGTAGTTTTTTCAGTGGCACTTCTCGGCAGGAGTTTCAAGATTTACTGATACCGGTTTGCATCACTGAAACACTCTGTGATTTGGTGGAAAAGTATTTTCTTTCACCGCTGAAATATCGAAAGGCTGTTTGTGGTGAGATCACTACAGACAGTTTTAGCTCACTGAGTACCACAACTCTTAGTTTTCAAGTTGAAACGAGCATGGTGGATGCATTTAGCAATTCTTACGGATCTACTTTGTGGTTGCTCCATCGACCCAGAGACTCTTCTAATCAACCGTCTATTATTGATTTTAAATCTAGTCCAAGTTCACTCGACAATGGCACAATTTTCATTTTTATGAAGTCGTTGACTTCTGATCCGAAAAAAACTCCCAAAAGCTCATCTCC
The DNA here is from genome assembly GCA_024499935.1 of Tyrophagus putrescentiae. NCBI lineage: Eukaryota > Metazoa > Arthropoda > Arachnida > Sarcoptiformes > Acaridae > Tyrophagus > Tyrophagus putrescentiae. The sequence continues at coordinate 3,600,824 of JAMZRA010000005.1, forward strand.
ACCAGCTTGGCCAAGTGGAAATTTGGTGTTCCCCTGTGTAAATGCTCAAATGTCACTTATGCAAGCCAAAGTGTACTTTGTTAACAAGGGAAATTTTGTGCGTGATCTATTCAACCGAAATGTTACTGAAAGCGACGTGATTTGTGACCAAAGGGAAGTTGGCCTCACCTACGTTGGAAGACTGACGCAGTTCCTGAAAGCGATGCGGATGTGTTCTTTACCAGACCTACCAACCGAATTATCACCAACTGATGACTACAATGTTTGTCCACTTTTTGACTTGATTGTCAAAAATCAACCCTTCCCTCCCTGTGGCTACATAAAAGATACAAGTTTTCTGAAAAAGTTTCGTTTGATGATGGACTCTCCTGATCCGGGTGTTTTGATTGTTGACGGTGCTCCAGGAACTGGCAAAACAAAGTTGGCATCACATACAATTGCTATGTACATTTGGCTGCGCAAACAAATTGGTAAAAAGGTCCCTCGCATTCTGGTCACTGCACCCTCTAATGCTGCTGCCGACGTCATCTTCCTGAAGCTACTTGCCGAGGTAGAAGAAGACCCTACTGTTGTCGTTCGACGCACCGGTGAACGCTCAAAATTCAGCCAGCGAGTTCTATCAACCGTCGAAAAAGATGAAAGTGTGTTTAAGTTATCAATACTTCAGGAAGAAAATGTAGGAACCGAAAATCCACCAAGTGAAAATTTCATCAAACAGCAATACCTACTTCGTGCTACCATTGTGGTCACCACACTTGGGTCGTCGCAGTCAACTGACCTCGCTAGCATTCGCCACTCACTTGATTTTGACTTGCTTGTAGTTGATGAGTGCGGCCAGGCTTCGTGCTTTGAGTTTCTCTACCCACTCTACTTTCCCTCTATCAGTAAGCTACTGCTTGTTGGTGACCCACGACAGCTCGGACCGGTTATCAAGTGGGTCGGTTTTTCTAACTATCAACCGAATGAAACTTCATTGTTTGTTAATTTCTACGAACGACTTCAGCGAGAGGATGAATTACGGATTATTGTTTTGCGCAAACAATACAGACTGCGAAAGTCTGTGGCTGAATTTGTTAGTGCCATCGCTTACAATGATCAGCAAGGCGTCATGGAGCAAGCCGAAACAGGAAACTGGGAGAAAACACTATCACTTCCTGAAATTTGCGTCTTTTCCGGTGACAGCTGGGAGGAAAAGAAAGCTGATTGTACATTTTCACATGAAAACCACAATGAAATGGCATTCGGACTAAAGCTACTTGAAGCGTCAATGAAGCAAGCTGGATTCAACTTTCACACTAAGCAGTGGTCGGCTACAGCTACACCGTTGAAGTACGCGATCATCAGCCTGTATCAAGGTCAAGTCAGTCTATTCACCCGTTCTATCAAACAACTTGGTTTGCAAGAATTTGTCCGTGTTTCAACCGTTGACCAGATGCAAGGCAGCGAGGTTGATGTCGCCATCGTGAGTGCTGTTCGAGGATCGACAGACGAAAGTGTATCGGTTGGCTTTGCCGATGACCTGCGCCGATTGACCGTTGCCCTCAGTCGAGCTGCCTGTGTGTACGTGTTGGCCAAGTACAGTAGTTTCAAGAGTGAAATTGGATGGCAAAAACTTTATCAACTGGCTGCACGACACCAACGAGTAATCACAAATGCTGACAGTTTTGAGACTGTCGAAAGCATATTTTTGCTGCTCCAAGCATTTTCAGCAAACCCTATTAGCGATGATCAGTAGAAATTTTCGTTTTTACCTAGCATCCGTACAACATTTTATTGTTTATCACAAATATATCTTCACTTTGTATTCTGTTCATCTTTCACACAATAAAGTTTTTAAACATTTTAACCCAAACTTTTGCCTTCTTTTTGTGCTATTAAAGTATGGGCTTATCTGGCCTATTGTTCACTGTCCAACTATCACAGTAAATGTTTTTTAGGTATTTTAGTGCCACTTTCCGCGTTTGCGCGGACAGTGGCAATGAATTAGATTGTCTAGGGGGCGGCGGTGGATCAGTTTAATTGCTGGTGACCAGTTTTCTATCATATGTAAACTGTAAATGCGCTAGACCTGTGCATTGTGGCACAGCCTGACTATTTATGCAATAAGTTTTAAGAGTACCTTCTTTAACTATACATCCGCTACTATTGATGCTGCTGATGCTGTACGACTAAGGTACAGTCAAATGCAAACACTACGGTTGATAGTATTTTCCTTTCTGATGATCTGTCCACTGGCACTGATCATTGTGACAATTTTCATTATCGAAAAGAAACTGTTGTGTATTTTGATGAAAGTACTAAAGCTAATGAAGGAATTTTTGGTATACAAAGTAAATCAAAATGACATTGAATGGCAGCAGACGCTTTTACATTCACTGAGTAAATGTACTTCAAAATGAGAGCAGATTTTAATTGATCAATGTTGTACAGTAAATTGATTGAATAAAAGTGAAATGATTTTTATTGTTAATATTTACAAAAGATGCAATATACAGAAAAGAATTTGGTAATGCTTGATAAAATAATAAAAACTTGTCACTTAAAACACAAATAAAATTGTTTTGTTAATCACATAGTGGGTGGTGAGAAATTGTTGACTGTGGTTGCTGCATTAGCACCTCTAAATTGCTGAGAAAATATTGCCAAACAATTTGAGTTGGAGAGGCAGGTGCAAATTGATGCAGTTGTCTAATTAGAGCTGTCGTTGGTGGATTCCGGATGCTAGTGTTGTTCTTCTTCCGCCTCAAAGACAACTGTTTCCGTTCGGCTGTGCTGAGTGGTCCAAACGGCCATTGCCAGAGACTTCTTTTGATGGACTGTAGAATGAAGACAAAGACGGTGGCTAGAGGAAAAGGTTGCTGCTAATGTCGAGGTTGAAGATGCCCGCATAAAAACGAGTTGAAAACAACTTGGTGCTGTTTGGCATAATTGCTTAAACTTGATGGAAGCGGATGGGTAGGCGTGATACGCGTCATTAAACTCCAGATGCCATTTTAGATGCAAGTTTCTGTGCAAAAAAATCAGTATGTTGAATGAAAATTTTATGTAATTTACTTACACTTCGGTTTATTGCTAAAGAGACGCAGATCGATTTAAATGAAGGTTTGTTTGGAGAATTGTCTTTGTTGATAATCTGTTTTAGACGATGCGCAAGTAAATCTAACATTTGCGGATCGCCAATTTTTTGAACAAGTATGCGGATGATGTTGTTTCCAGCTTTACTATTTAGTAATTGCTTGAGTCCAAATCTATAAAAATTACGAATGAATAGTTGGACAACAAATTACAATAGATAAAACCTCTTTTTGTGTAACTCCCATGCCAGATCACAGCATTCGTCTTGGCTTGATGAATGAATTGCAGTTTGAATGAGATGACTAAAATGGATAAAAGCAAAACAATTGTCAAACAAAATTGTGAACAAAATACCTCAGTTATACCTGTAATGGCAACTGTCAAATCTTGGCGTTTCGGTGTCGTTCAAATAAACCGTTTTTTCAAAAATCCAGTCAACTGTCATTGTCTGTTGAATGTACTTTTTCACGCTTTGGGTCGGGTGATAGAAAATTGTCTGTACGATATAAAGTCCGTTAATACTTGAGAGTAATTTAGGGACTGCTTCGCTTAGTGCTTCAAGAAACTCTTCGTACGGTTCAGTTTCGTGTCCTTCAGTAACACAACTTGCTGATTTAATCAGGATGCGAATCGACTCGGTAAAGTCAGTGCTTAGTGCTGGGGTCACAACCTAGATATGAAAATAAATGTCAGTTGCATTAAAATGGTAAATACAGATTAAAATATTTACATCTCTTGATGCGTATTTGCACAGTGCTGCAGCAGCAACACCACACCGTGAAGCAAAACCTGCAAAGAAGATACCGGAAAACTCGCTGTTAACTAAATCAGCTTCAAACTCTCCATCGAAAACAAATGCCGATGATAGTTGGGAAAAGCGTGCGGTTGATAGAGATTTCAGAAACAACAGTTTCCGTACAAGGTGAGCGGCTTGACGTGAGTTGTACATCTCGCGGCGACATGAGGGTCTGTCAATGACATCAATAAAGCATGACCACCAGTAGTCGTCGCTTCGAAATATCAGTGCTGTCATGGACATTACAGTGTTTGGGTGAAATAGTAAGTCATTAAAAGCTACTGATAACTCCTCAAATGCGGCTTGAATTTCGGATGATGTTGAGGCTTGGATGCATTTGCCGGTCTTCTCCCAATGACCAGCAATTTTTAGAACACTGGCCAATTTTCCAGAAAAATTCTTTAAAGAATGACATTCGGGTGTTAGAATATCAACGTTCCGCATAAGTTCAAGATCGTCCTTGCCTAATTGCAGTTTGCTCGCACGTTCACACTGTTCATTTTTTAGTTTCGATTGTGTGAGCAGGCCATTCAGAATCTCTGCCAGCTTTTCCCACTTTACAGAACCATCATTACAATCACTCAAAAAGGTAGAAACGCTAGTGACTCTAGTATTGTCATGTGCTCGCTTGCTGTGTGTGAGAGCGGCAGTTTCTGAAGTGAACCAGATTTTGCAGGGCACACAAATGTACCGATTTAGGCAGACGTGGTTGGTGATGTGACTGTCAGCTTCTTCATAAGTGGGTGAAGATGATGGTTCTACTACAGAGCCAGTTGCTTTAGCGCATAACATGCAGACGTTTGCAAACTTTGAATGATCATTGAGTTTGGAATCAAATAGAAAAAATGCGGTTGTATAGGACATCAGCAGCTGTGTGAACTTATCATCCGTACTTGAAAAAGAATGTATTTTCTTTAAGTGCTTGAACAGTGCTGCAACTGAAACTAACTTTACTGTGCAATTAGGCAATGGACAGATGCATTTGCGTCTAAAGTGAATAATTATAATGAGCAAATGAATATAAATTTAATGTCATTCTTACCGTTCGCCCACCGAAGACGTCTCCATTGTCTCACCGATTACACCTTAGGTTGCGGATGAATAGAACAGGAGGAAGCCGGGAAAGGAAAATTCGCATGAGAGTGGAAATTTTTATGTGAAGCGCAGATGGCAACAGCAAAGCTTTTGCTTTGTGCGTCACTGTGAGCAGCACGTGTTTTCCGGACAAGAATAGGCAAGACTATCGATAGATTCGATTGTAGCTTGCAAAAACAATCCGATAGTAGCATTTGAGCAAAAGAATAATGAAAAAGATTTTAACAAAAACTACTAGAACAATTTTTATTATTCAGTTTAAACGATCGTTTCCGGTTCAAATTAAATACATAGCAATGAGTAAAGTTAAATCAAATTTGCCCAAAATTGACAAGTGTTTAATGAGTATTTAATAATAAAAAGTACAATTAGTTTTGAATAAAGATACAAATTTAAAACTATGAATATGCAAACGGATGAATAGAAAATTACAGTGCAAATTGGCACTCTTCTCGCTCATGAAAGTAGTAGATAACGCTGTTTCGATTGTTCACTTCACTAGGAGCAACGGCGTTTTCGGAGCTTGGAACTGCTGTCCAGTCAGTGGAGTCTGCTGCCCAGTCGGTAGAGTCTGCTGCAGGGTCGGTGGAGTCTGCCTCTTCGTTGTCTGTCGGTTGAATATGCTGAAAGTCCTCGGCTGATGTTTTGAGGAATGCTTTAGGGAGAAATGCATTTTTCAAGTCAAACACAAACGCCTTCTTGCAGTTGTGAATGAACTCCATGTCGGCGTCAAGTGAACCTTCAAAGTTACTGACGACTACAGTCACTTGTGGAACGAGAGTCAGCACTTTTTTGACGACACTGGTCATGGATTGTGCCCATTGCTTTGACTCAGAGTTTCCGACAAAAGCAAATGTAGTTAAGGCCGAAAAGTTGTCTAGAAAATTACTAGAAATCAACTGAGGTGGAGATGAAATCAGTAGAGTTAGCGAGTTGTTCGGTTGATAGGTGTTTGTGACAAGTTCTTGATTGTCAGTGTTGTTGCTTTGCACCAGCATGTTCTCATATCTGCGAACGCTGTCTCTGCAGTCGAACAGCATCAACTTGGTGGTAGAACTTTTGAAAATTTCATTGATTTCATTCATCCACAGCTCGCATACACTGCGACGGCTCACTAGTTCTTCTGAGGAGAAATGAGAAAACAGAAGTTTTCGACATCCTCGAGCTTCATCAGTTTTGTCTACGTAAACTGAGTCTGTGTAAAAGGTAATTTTTGGTTATGCAATGAATAAAAAATGGAGTAGCAGCAAATTACCAGTTTGGTCAAGCGGAAATCGATCCGCTGGTCGCTCCATGACACCAGGTGGAACGTAGTTGCTGGCTGGTGGAAGGACTTGGCGATAAACGCGTTGAAAACACTGAGCTGATGTTGATGGCTCAGTTTCTTCCGGATCTTGATCGTGTGCGGGTGAATAGACTGCAAACTGACCTCCTCTGTAGCCTCTGCGGAAAACACGTCCTAGCTGACCATGTCTTTCGCCTCTGTGTACTCCCTGGCCTCTATTTCCTCGCCAGAAAATTCCCTGACCACTTTGCTGTTTTTCGCCGCCTCTTCGTTCTCGATCACTGTTACTGTTTCGGTTGTTTAGGTTAGGTTGGTAACGGTGGGCGCTTTGGTCGCATCGTCGTTCATTTCGGTGCATCTGCTCGCTTTCCTCTACTCTGTCAAATCGACTTCCATGACCACTTCGGTTGCTTCGGTCTTCTCCAGAGCTTCGGTTGTCTTGCCACTTCGACTGTCTTGGCCACTTCGACTGTCTCTGTCTTCCCGGTTGTGGCGATAACTGCTACTCTCTCTTTGATCGTTTCCGTAGTTTCGGTTGACTAGAATTTCTCGCCGATCTCTGTCGAAGCGCTGACTTTTGCTGGTTTGGTAGTTTTTGTCGTCGCTCTTGTCTTCTCTGTTGTTTCGGCGCTCTTGAGCACCTCTGCCTCTCGGGCCATGGTTTGAAAAGGTAATTCGAGCACTGTTGCTCATTCTTGGCTGGGAGTAAATTCGGTTGTTAGGTTGTAGGAGTTACAAGTGGCTTGCTATTGACTCACGCGAGAATTTTGCTAGAGATGAAATCCAAAGAAGGATCAACGCAGCACTGGCAACAACAGAGCGGAAAACGTTGCACACACGCTGCAAAAAATGCAGCACGCTTGCCAGTGCAGATATGGCGCCATCTGTGAGACTTGTCTGAAACTATTCAACCGATTAAAATCATCAGCCAAGCAATGAATTACACAGGACAATTGTACAAATCAAAAGTTTATTAAAATTATAAAATACAAATACATTTAAACAATAAATTTACGGATGTATAGAAGGGTGCATCAATCGTTTAAGAATGGTTGAGCAAATCAAACGGCTCCTCTTCTTTGAGCAACTCGGTAATCTCTTCTTTTGTCAAATCACAAAGAATGCCAAAAAAAGACGAAACTTGTGCTGGCGACTTGCCTTTGAGGTGCTCGATAATGGTTTTACCAACCTTCTCTGCAATTTCGGTTTGCTGCAAGCGAACTGCAACCAGTAGAATGGGCACAATGTTGTCAAAATTCTTTTCAATCAACTTTTCTTGCCATCGAGCATCGTTGGTGTTTCCGACAATTTCAGCGCGAATCCACTCAATTACAACTGAAACTTCTGCATAGTGATAAGGGACATTAAATACCATGTTCCGGCTGAAGTGATGATGATCTTTGAATGTGGTGAATGCACTCCAAATGGGAGGGATTGCTTGCAAAATGACTTCTTCCAGATTTAGAAAGGGTTTGCCGTCCAGAGCTTTCAGTGTACATTTGTACTCTTCGTCGTTTCTTCCGCGGTTCATCGTCGACACGTTTCTCAATCAATTTGCTGTATGTTTCGGTTGCTTAGGAGTGGTAACGACACAGAGACACTGAAATGCTGACTTGCAGAAAGTGTTCTTTTAAAAAACTGTCGCCTTTGAAATATTTCTCTGCTCAAAATAACAGTGTGTGACACGACATCAGATTAAATAGAAAGAAAAAAGTTCTTAAAAATGTAAGACAAACTCATCAAATTATAAATTGATGTTTGTTGTAATTATAAATGTATTGTTGTGTAAACCACATTTTTACAAATCAAAGAATCAAACAAAAATGGCGGTTGATAGGAATACATTAACTAGACAGTAGGTTATCAACTAATGTCCTTTGTAAATGGGTTCAGCGGAAAATTCGGCAAGCAGTTTTAGTAAATCTACAGAACTTTCAAATGAATCAGCCCATGTTATTGCGCGTTCGTGTTGTGCTGCCAAATGAAACAGTTGCTGCCAGCCCACTTCTTCTCGAAAACTGTCAAAATTAGCAAGCACATAGACACATGCTGCTCGACTGAGTGCCACCGTTAGTCTTCTGATGTCTGCTGCAAAACCAACTGACAGAGTGCCATTTGATGCACGAACAGCGCTGACAATGGCGACGTCTGTTTCACTTCCTTGCATCTGGTCAACTGTGGACACGGTCACAAAATCTTCAAGTTTTTGCTCTTTTAGTAGACGGGTGAATAGGTAAACTTGTCCAAGGTACAGGGAAATGATTGAATATTTCAGTGGTTGCACACCACAAGGCCAGCACTTGTTGTCATAGTCAAATCCTGCTTGCTTTAGTGATGCTTCAAGTAGCAGCATGCCAAATTTGGCCTCTTCTGCGCTTTCGTATGAAAACGATCGCGTAGACTGCTTTTCTTGCCAACTGTCACCTGAAAAAACGATAATCTCTGGAAGGGAAAGTGTTTTCTCCCAATTGCCTCGTTCAGCTTGTACTAGGGCATCGGTTCGGTAGTTGTTGTACGAAATCGAGCTTACAATTTCTGCAACAGCTTTGCGCATTCGATACTGTTCACGCAGAACAATGACTGCTTCTGGGTCTTCTCGCTTAATGCGCTCATAGAGGTGAACAAACACTGAAGTTTCATTCGGTTGATAGGAGTAGAAGCCAATCCACTTAATGACGGGGCCCAACTGCTTGGGATCACCCATTAAAAGTAGCTTTTGTATGCCAGTGAAGTGGAATGGGAACAGGAACTCGGCAAAGTTTGACTGACCGCATTCGTCGACAATTAGAAGCTCAAAATTAAGCTGTTGGCGGTTGGTAGTCAGGTCGTTGCACTGTGTCGATCCAAGTGTCGAGACAATTATATTGGCTCGCTGAAGATACGCCCTTTTGATAGCAGTCTCGGATAAAAATTCATCATTTTCTTCAGCCAGATTAATGGCGGCTTCCTTAAACTCCAATTCTGCTTTCTCTTCAATTGTGAGCACTTCATGGCCAAACTTGTGTTTTTCGCCCACTCTTTGAACATACACATTCTTGTTCCTTTTCAAGTTGTTGTGTAGTTTCATGAAAAGAATGTCTGCTGCTGCATTTGATGGTGCAGTGACAAGAATGTGAGGAAGGGGGAGATTATAGTCGAGGCAAAGTTGAATGTAATCGACAACGACGCCCACTGTTTTGCTCGATTTGCCTGTGCCAGGCGCCCCATCTAAAACCAAAATCCGCGGTTCCTTTGCGTGCATCATGTAGCGAAACTTTTTAAAAAACGAATCTTCCGGTTGGTAGTCGTCAACATGTGCAAGAGGCAAGTTTTTGACGATTATGTCAAAGAGGGGACATACATTGTAGTCCTCAGCAGGTGTACGTTCAGGTGGCAGATCAGACAACGTGAACATTCTCAAGGATTTGATAAACTGGTTCACTTTTCCAATAAACGTAAGACCAATAGTCACTTTGTGGTTAGAATGAAAACTGTTTTCAGTAAAAGTACGGTTGATTAGAATACGGTTGAAGATGTCTCGCTTGTTGACAAAGTAGACTTTTCCGTTTATGATCGCCATTTTCTCGTTGACCAGAGGAAAGTCGCCATTTTCATTAGGCCATACTGGTGGAGTAGAACCTAGAGGAATTTCTTTCTGTTCGGGTGAAAGTTTGACAAACACAAATACACTTTTTTCAGTCAATGCAACTTGATTTGTTTTGAAATCGAATGTTGTGGGAGCATTTTCTGTGTATTTAGGACTGTGCATCAACCACAAGCTGAAACTGTTAGTGACTATCACTTCATCAACCAGGCGTGAAGGAACTTGAAACTCTATTTTCGCAATTTGAATTACATCGCTTTTAGTACTGATTGCAGATTCGGTTGATAGTGCAGCCAGTCGGTACTTCATTGGAGCGACTACGAACTTTTCTGATAGATCTGACAGTGTTTCCAGAGCACAAACAGGGGTCATGTACTCAAGTAGATCTCGACGGGAGCTGTTTTGGAAAAAACTTCGCTTTGTTGGCATTGTCATTGACTTGGTGACATAGTCAGGAGTGGTACGGATGATAGAACCTGCATCTAATTTGAGCAGCACCTTTAAACCCTGATAAATGCCGTGATTGTTGATGCTTAGCTTTGAGAATGATATTCGCTGATAATCTGCAATATCACTTAGGCCTACAAATAAAAAATGTTGTTTAGAAATATATCCATTAAAAATGCACATACCTTCGGTGTTGTTGTCTGCACCTGGTTCGCCTGGACACTCTGTCGCCCCTCCACTAGTCCCTTCCATGGCAAACTTAACTTAAAACGGTTGCGTAGTGCTTGTGACAACACCAGTCAATCGGCTGAAGTTTTGGTACGGAAACGCTGGTCAGAAAACCTGCAATCAAAGTAATAATGTTTAAATATTGCATTTGGGGATGTAGATATCAATTACTTTTAGACAGGAAATGGAGTAGACGAGAAAGGTGGCAAAGAAAGAACTTGGTCAGGCACGCTGAAAGTCAGAACGCGAGTGAAACGCAATAAGCAGCTAAAAGCTGGAAGCTGAAAGTAGACTATTTTAACACAAATCAATGAGCGACTACAGTCGCAATAGTATCTTTTGAAACAGGATTCTGTTTAATTAAATGTGCTTAATTAAAAACTAAAACTTTGTATGCAATCTAAAAATGTAAATTATTTTTATTGTATAATAAATGACAATTTTAACTAAACATAAAATTTAAAAGCAATAATACGGATGGTAGGATAACAAAACTCTGTTGATTCTAGTTCATTAGGTGGCGGTTGCGCATAAAATCAGCAGCTAGAAGCTAATAATGAAACTTTAAAATGTGAATATAACAATTTAAAAATAATAAATTACCCGTCGATCAACTACTTCTTTAAGGCAATGTTCTGAAAATGCCCTCATTTGTTGACTGTTTTGGCGCTTAATGTTTTTGAGAGACCTTTCTAGATCAAGGAGAAGGCCAGCATCTCTAAGCATGGCGGCGAGTCGGCGAATGATGTTATTTCCAACTGGGTGAAGGAACAGTTCTTTAGTCCGTTCAATGTTGCTTTTGGAAATATACTAAAATAAGCATCAAAAGTTAGAGTAGTATAAAAAACAATTTACCTGTTTAGCGCCACAACAAGAGTATTGGCTGCTGATGGTGACTTTGTAAGCACAGTCTGCACAAAGTGACTATGGAATATAAAGTTAAAATTTGTTCAGCTAAAACAATTTAAAATTACTTTTGATTAGGAGTTTGATATCTCGCAAACCCAGTGGGCAAAACGTTAAATATCCAATCGACAGAAACAAAAGTCCACAATAAGTTGTTGAAAATTTCGGTTGCATAGAAAATAAGGCATTGTGCCACATAACAGCCATATTTGTCGTCTGCGATTGAAAAAATAGCATCTTTGGCAGCATTGAAAAACGACACGTAAGCAGGTTGTTGCGGATGAGTAGAAGCAGTTGAAACCAGAATTCGGCATAGTTCGTGTGTACTTTTCGAAGTAGCATACTCCACAAGCTGTAGTAGGTGGCCTATATTAGTGACAGTATTTAATTAAGCAAACATACCTTTGGACATAAAAAGAGTGCCAGTGTCTGAGAAGGTGCGCCATTGCGGGATGCGATACCAGAAAGGAAATAGCCACGGTAAGGACTGTTTTCCAGTTGACCAATTTGGTTTGCGGTAAGAAGAGCTTGACTCAGTCGAAGATGGCGTTTTACTTCAATCGGTGCATTAGTCAACAGTCTGCGCATAGCATGTGCTGCGTAGACATTGTCGAATATCTGTCGACGACTGCTTTCAACAACGCTTACAAAGCTGGCAAAAAACTGGTCGGTGCTTTTAACTAGCAGACTGCAGAGGGAGTATGAAGCACGTCGGTGACATAGTAGCTCAAGTAGAATGGCTGGCTGCGCCATTTCACTGCAACATTTTTCGACTTCATTTGCCGGTGACGATACTATCAATTTGCCCATAAAACGCATGTCACCACAAGTTTTGAAAACGTCCACGTGTCGCCCTTCAAAATCTTTCAAAGAGTGCCAGTCATTTTCGTTTCGGACGATAACCATAAATAGATCGAGGTCGACCTCTGTAGTGTCCGTTTCTGGTAGCTCACCCACAACTCGGTTTATTCTTTCTGCTTTTTTGGTTGATGTAGTACGCCCTGCTTTCAGTTGATTGACCAGGTGACTGTACATTTCGAGAGTAGCCGGATATTGAGCCAAGTAAATGCGTCCGAGAATAGGCTTATGTCGTCCGCGGTGAGTCTGGCTTGCGTGTTTCTTCGAATCGGCAAGCGAAATCAGCCACACAGAACACATTGTGCAGTAGTATTCTGGAACACTGTAGTGGTCATTGATGTGCAGCAAGTCTTCGGCTAAAGTAGTTTCAGCAATCTGTTGTGTTTGCGGTTGGTTAGAGTGCTTCTTACATAGCTCACAAGCGTGCATGAAACGCTGACGAAAAGATTGTGCGTCGATGTGAAAATACCGTATAGCATAGTCACTCAATGTTTCACGGAACTGATCATAAGTAGTTCTATCACGATCAACATGAGTAGTTTTGAGGTGATTTTTGTACTCTTCACAACTTGTCGATTCAAAACGACAATCACCAACTCCACAAAAGCTCTTTTGTTGTTGCGGTTGAATAGGCTGTGGACTAGCACTGTGACGCTGCTGACGGGGTTGTCCCAACTGTGGACCATGTCTCCCTCGTGGTGGAACATTGCCTCTACCACGCCTGTTGGGTAAAAAATTATTGAGTCAAAGGAGTGGGAGTGCATTAGTGCTTACGTGTACTTACCGACCATACATGACAAAAAATTAAAAGTTGCAGTAGAGAGATGTTCTAAGCGCACAGAAAAAACTGTAAGTCAAATGAAGAAAACATACAACTTTTCAGTGTTTTTAAAGCACAGCCTAATGTTCTAAAAATAACAAAAGTTCTAAAAGTAGTAACAACCAGCTTTTGTCAAAATGGTGACACGTTTTAATCTCTAATAAACTACAAATCAAAAGACGGATGATAGGTAAATCCAGCAAACAGTCAGGCAGGCCCAATAGCACATAGTCACTCATATCGCTCAATTGGTAGTGGGGCAATAGAACCAACACCAATATTGCCGTGAGTTTGCATAACTAACTTAAACATGTAAACTGTGACGGATGAATGTGTCCTTCCGGTCGGTTCTCGGTTACTGGCAAGAGTTACAGATGGCCGTTGGTTCACACCAAAGCCATTACGATAGGTGAAAAAACCAGACGTATCCACCGGCGCACTGTCTATAGTTCCCGATTGAGGCGTTGAAAATGCACGATGCTCCTCATACTTGCTCGGTTGAATAATGATAATTTGGAACAATTTTCCGTAAACTTGCCGATTGTGGTAGAACTTGTCGTAGCCAGGAAAATATCCATAGTGCTGAATGACGAGTGTTTTTAGACTTGGGAAGCGTGAAACGATTTCGTTCAGAAACGAGTGCCAAGATGGCGAGGTCATTTCATTATCAACGACATTAGGTTCACCGAAAAAAACTAGACGGTTGACTAGGAGAAGGCGACTGAGCAGACCATTTTGCTGATTCATCATCTTTTTGATGTCGGTGACAAGTAGAGCAAGATTAGTAAACGAATGACAGGTCTTAGGAATTGCGTAGTTGATGTCTCGGTTAAGCCCTAGTCGATTCAAGACATGGGTATACTGGCTGACATTGTAGCGGTCACTTAAAAGAAAAAGGTTCTTGGTGGATTCTTGCAAAATGTGATTGATTTCATCTCGCCATTCTCGTGAAACTTTTCTACGGGTGATTAGTTCAGCTTGTGACATGTACTTGAAAAGGATCTCGCGTGCACTTCTCTTGTCGCTGCCTGCGTTGGTCCAGAAAGAGCAGACACTGAAATGCAAATATCAGTAAACAATTAAATTCAGCTCAAACCGGCAAACACACAAACCTGTCTGTCCGTAGACAAATCGATCGCTTGGACGCGGCTCAATACCAGGGGGTGTGTAGCTGTCATCGACCGGAAACTCTCGTTGACTCATTTGTACGGTTGGTAGGAAAGTGCAAAAAAGAATCGCAATGTAAAAAACAACTCGAGAAGCGTAAACGCGCAAATGCAACGATGCACTCAGGCAGATTGCAAAACTATCTGCACAAACGTGGCTTGAGCTTACGGTTAAAATAGACGCGAGCAAAAAAACGTACAGCGTCACTGTTGTAGAAAAGTTCTATTTTTTGGCTGTTTCCTAATCAACCGTTGAATTACTTTAGTGATTGTTCACTATTTGAGTATCGTTACTTTAGTTCCATTTTAGGCACAATTTGGGTATTTTACTATAATGCAGCCTTTACAATTTTTCATTCTTGTCTGGTTGCTTGAACAGTTTGTACAGCCTGACTACGTGTACCAACTTTAGATTGACGTCATCGTTGGCAACAACTCCCCAAGCTTGTTTCTGCCGATTGGCACAGGCACAGCTTTGTCAAACACCTTGGTCGTCTCCAGCCTGTTTTACCTAATCACCCGTAACTTACTAATGAAACGAAAACTAGTTCAAACCTAACCATTTTCTAATATTAGGTAACACGTAGTAGCGATGTCGATAAATAGAGCCACGATAAACATCAGTGACGATGACATTGAGAATGCCAATCCGGATGATAGTTCTTCTGGCAGCACCAGTACCGAAGGGGAGTACGCTGACACGACTGAAGCAGATAATGAGCACTTGGCGTACCTTCGAGCCAATTTTAATGGACGCTACTTTGACTGGGGCAGAGAAGACATCCAGAATGAGGACATGCGAAGTGTGATCAGTGAAGATTATATTAACGTCACCACCGATCCGGAGCTTACAGAACATCTTCGGATCATCAATTTTCACTCGCACAGTACCTATTTGGATTCTGATCCTCCTCGTAAGCTATCAAAACTCAAAATTTTATATAAAACTAAAAACACGTATGATTTTTTACAGCTCCGTTCACTCACCCAGAGTATCCTCGAATTTCATTTGTGGATTTTTCACTTGAAAACAAAGGCTTGCTACGTAGTGTGGAAATACTTTTGCAGTTTAAGCCTTCACTATCATCCGTCCCGTTGATTTTGAATTTCCGACTGGTATTCAGCTTCCAGAAAGTGGTCAGTGGCTTCAAACCGCTACGCGACGTGGCCTTGAAAACCACATGCTTCCAATGACAGCAATTGAAGCTATCACCGACCTTTCTGAAGATTTTGGAATCTATCCTCTTTTTACCCGACCGGTACACATAGAAAAGGTTACCCAAGTGGACGACACTGACGTTTACAAATGCAATGTCGCTTTTCAAGTGAGCGAACTTGATGTAAAGGAGTTTCAAGTGCACAAGAGTCATGGCCTGTGGTTGGTGCACCTTTCAGGCGACGACAAACCGTCAAGCATTCAGCTGAAATCTAATACAACCGTACTCGACAATCAGACGATGTTCATGTACATTGCCGACTTGGTGATCGTCCACGTGATCCCACGCGGTGCTGACCCGCCTATCTGGCTAAACATTGTAGGTGTTGCCCCTGCAATTGACGAATCACTAGTGAAAATCGTTGGAGAAGGCTACATTGTCAAGCCAAAAGAAACTGACGTGCTGAAACACATCTTCCCAACCGAACTTCCTAACAAAGTCGCCATTACCTACATTGGCTCCATCAAGCAGTATCTCAAGGGAGCTAGAATGCTCACACTGCCAGAACGCCCAAGTGATCTACCCCGTGAGGCTGACTACAATGTCTCGATGCTCTATGAATGCATCTACGTTTTTGCTTATTTGTACAGTGCCTATCAACCGAATCAAGATCTAAATGCAAAGTACAGAGAATTCTTAAACATGAAAGAGCCGTCTATGCTGATGGCAGTCGGCGGACCTGGTACCGGGAAAACATCGACATCGGCAAAAGCTATCATTGCCTGTTTGGCAAACTACAATGATAGTGAACGACCGATCCACCTCGTTACTGCGCCATCAAATGCAGCGGCTGATGTGATGTATCTAAAGCTCCTTGAAGCGGCAAGCCAAGTGTCAAGTGTCCGCATCAAAATTGTCAGAGTTGGAGACATGCGAAAGTTCAGTCTTGCAGCGCGTAGTGCTAGTATACGCGACGAAATTGAGTATTATGAGGCACTTGGACCTGGTACCGTATCTTCAGCCAGAAGAATTTACCTACAACAAGCTGACATAATAGTTGTCACCTTGGGATCAGTCCAGTGTAAAGAACTAACTTACATCCGTACCACTCTAAAATCGAAAGTTCTTGTCGTCGACGAGTGTGGCCAAGCGAAGTTTGATGAAATCATGCTTCCCATGTACATCACCTCACTGCGGAAGATGTTTTTTATTGGCGATCCTAAGCACTGGGCCCTGTTCTCAAATGGCATGGATTTTTCAATTACCAGTCAAAAGATACCTCAATTTTTGTCAAGTTTTTCACCGACCTCAACAAGTATTCGCCCAACGCAATCTTTGAGATAAAGGAGCAACGCCGAATGCGCCGTTTTGTTGCTGAAACAGTGAACATGATTTCCTATCGTAGTAGTGAGCTTATCACAGGAACATCTGGAAACTGGACAAAAACGCTAAATTTGCCCGAACTCATTGTGTTTTCTGGAAGATCCTGGTTTGAACAGCACGCCACGCAAACACTCTCTTTCGAAAACCCAAACGAGTTTGCGTTTGCCATTAATCTACTTGAGGCCTCCATGAAACAGGCTGGATTTAACTGGCAGACAAAAAGTTGGCCAGCGCATGCTGTGCGTCTTTCCTACGGCATCATTTCACTCTACCGAGGCCAGTATACCCTATTCAACCGCAAAATTCAACAGCTTGGTCTAAAGGACTATGTGAAGGTGAGCACTGTTGACATGATGCAAGGAAGCGAAGTGGACGTAGCAATCGTTAGTGCCGTCCGAGCATCACAGGAACATGCTGGCGTTGGCTTCGCAAATGACCAAAAACGACTGAATGTGGCGCTGAGCCGCGGAGCTTGTTGCTACGTGCTCGCCAAAGTCGACGACTTCAGTACTGCACCTGGATGGAACATCCTGTTTCGCCAAGCTTCATCTAAGAAACGACTTTTTAGTAACGCTGACCAGCTCAACAACCCAGATCAGTTGCTTGGATTGCTAAACCACCTCAGTCAACCTGGACAGCGCATCTACGATGGCCAGTAATCATACCTATTCAACCGAACTGCAAACTGTTTTTGTTGTTTTCATTTTTACATTTTAATTTGTATGGTTTAACAAATAAATTTGCGTTTTATGATTATAAAACTTTAAATTTTTACTGCTGCAATTTATTTTTTTTGTGTGTTCATGTACAACTAAACATTCAAACAAAGTAAGCATTTATGTTCACATTCAAGAGTTTGAATTTGATTTTCAATTTCACCCTTTTACTCAATTGCTTGCTGTGCTTGGTGGCAAGAAAAAATGCAAATAAATTGTGTGTAAAGAAAATGATAAAAATTTAATACTGGTGAAAACAGTATTTTTAATATATTTAACTGTGTAATTTGTAGAGCAAAAAGAGTCAGTGCAGAGAAATAGAGAGGAGATAAAATTATTTATTGGTTTACAGTAGTCATCCAATTAACAAAGACAGTAATAATGTTAGCACGGGTGATAGAAAAAACCTACAAATTTACAGTTCATAATAGATTGGTTCTGATGAAAATGAAATTAACAGTTTCAAAACGTCTTCGCCTGATGTAAAAGTATCGGCATGTGTGATGGCGCGTTGGTGCCGTGCAGCAAGCTGGTAAAGTTTGTGCCATCCAGTCTCATGTCGGAAGCAGTCATACTTGGCTAGCAAATAAACACAGGCAGCCCGACTGAGGGCAACGGTCAAGCGGCGCAGGTCACCAGCAAAACCAACCGACCCGTTTTCATCAGCTGTACGAACAGCGCTGACAATGGCGACATCAACCTCGCTGCCCTGCATCTGATCAACGGTGGAAACCCGTACAAAATCTTTCAAGCCAAGTTGTTTGATGTAACGGTTGAATAGATTGACTTGCGCTTTGTACAGACAGATGATAGCGTATTTCAATTTTGGGACTCTTGCTGGCCATCGTCTTGCATGGTAGTCAAACCCTGCCTGTTTTAGTGATGCCTCCAGTAGCTTCAATCCAAACATCATTTCTTCGGTGTTTTCAAACGAAAAAGAAGCGTCTGCCTTTTTCTCTTTCCAACTATCACCCGAAAAGATGATGGCTTCAGGCAGTCGAAGAGTCTGACTCCATTTTCCATTAGGCGTGGAGACAAGTGCACCATGTAGATCACTGTAAGCAATTGTACTGACCAGCTCAGCAACAAACTTTCGCATCCGATGTTGTTCGCGCAGCACTACAATGCGAGCCGGGCTTTCACTAATCATCCGCTTGTAAACGTGTACAAAAATCGATGTTTGGTGCGGTTGGTAGTTGTTGAAGCCAGTCCATTTGATCACTGGTCCAAGTTGTCGAGGATCGCCAACAAGGAGCAGTTTTGTGATAGACTTGAAGTAGAACGGATAAAGAAACTCATAGTATGAAGCCTGACCACACTCATCTATCACGAGCAAATCAAAATCAAGAGAATGGCGAATGCTAGCAAGGTCAGACGATTGAGACGATCCAAGTGTGGTGACCACAATGGTAGCACAAAGTAGATATTGCTGCTTGATAAAATTTTCGCTCAGTGGAGCCCCAGCTTTTGCTCTCTTTGAATTATCGCTGATCTGAACTCCTTTTCATCATTTTCAACGGTTGATAGAACTGTCTGGCTAAACTTTGCCCGTTCTCCTGTTCGCCGAACTGCAACGACGGAGTTTTTACCAATCTTTTCAAGTAGTTTTGCAAATATTACATCAGCAGCAGCATTTGAAGGTGTGGTGACTAAGATGCGAGGAACTTTGACACCGGCATCGATGCAGTTTCTAATGTGTTGGTGGATGACATCTGCAGTTGAGCTAGTCTTTCCTGTTCCAGGGGCGCCGTCGACAATTAATATGTCCGGGTCTGACGAGCTCATCATGGAGCTAAATTTATCAGTGAAATCGTCTGTGGTCTGGTAGTTTTTGCGCGGAAATGGCTGATTTTTGACAATCAAATCAAAAATTGGGCAAACGTTGTAGTCATCAGTCGGCGATAATTCGGCTGGTAGATCTGGCAGAGAACACATGCGCATCGCTTTCAAAAACTGAGTCAGCCTCCCAACATAAGTGAGACCGACTTCATTCTGATTGCACCTTGCACCACTTTCAGTAAAGTTGCGGTTGAATAGATCGGTTCCAAAACGGTGTTTGTCTACAAAGTAGACTTCACTTGAGATGGTAGTCATTTGCTGATTGACGGACGGAAACAATGAAGACTCGTAAGGCCAAACAGGTGGGTGAAATCAACATTCGAAGCTGCGTCAACGGTTGTTAGTTGTTTCATTAAAAGGAAAATTGAGTTGTCAGTAAGTACACGGTGATATGCTTTGAAGTCAATTGTTGCCGGTGGTCGCCCGCAGTGTTTGGGCCGATGAAGAAGCCACAAAGTTGACCCATAAGTCTGCATCATTGACTCGCTCACACGAGTTGCCACCTGAAAAGTAATCGTAGACTTGCACAAATTGGTAGTGGTGTTATCTAAGATCGTGCTAGACATCAATGCAGTGCGATACTTTAA
The DNA here is from genome assembly GCA_024499935.1 of Tyrophagus putrescentiae. NCBI lineage: Eukaryota > Metazoa > Arthropoda > Arachnida > Sarcoptiformes > Acaridae > Tyrophagus > Tyrophagus putrescentiae. Next base: position 3,620,765 of record JAMZRA010000005.1, read on the forward strand.
AGGCGAAAGCAAGTAGCGCTCAGACAAATCACACAATGTCTCAACAATGCAGACATCAGTCATTGATGAAGCTAATGCTTCTCTTGACTGACTTGAAAAGAATCCAGTGGTGCTTGTAATCTGAATGTCAGGTAAAACAGACTCATTTGAAATACGGATGATAGACCCTGTCGGTAGTTCAAGCAGCCTCTGGATTCCATTCAAAACGCCTTTGAAGTTAAAGTTGATGTTAGTGAAAGAAACTCGCTTGTACGAGGTAAAAATGTCACTGTCGGATGAAGCTAAAATGAATGTAAATAGCAATTAGCTCAACAGTTTAAAGGTACATACTCTCAGATTGAAGCGATGCTTCTGATGAAGTTTCAGAATCGTGCGAACTGGTGGCTGTGGATGAACTTGTTTCCATTGTCGCTAAAGAATGCTGATCATCTGGAACAGCCGGACTCTGGTCGTCATTCTCGTAGTCAAGTGGACTTTCCATCATCAATAACAGTTACGGTTGAATAAAACAAACAAGCAGTCGGTGCTCAAAGTCAACAACAGTGGTCAGTGGCAACACTCAGTCTTTCAAAAGAAGTCAGATTTTTCACGGTTGATTAGAAATGGAAACAATAAACCACAAACGCAGTCTAGCACAAGCAATGGTCGGAGTAGCAAAGAAAGACGGTTGATTAGGTGCACCAAAAACTCGTCGATGATTAAATCGGTGGACGATCTTGAAGCAATGATCACAGAGAATCAAAATGAAAACACGCTGCCTGCGAGCTGTGCGTGCAGCGCAAAGCAACTATATACACTCAACCGCCTCGCTGTGATAAAATAGAAACACACCTGAGTGAAATCAATAACAAGTTCAAAGAAAGCATTCAGAGTTTACAAAAAAATGTTAAAAGTTTATTGGTGACAGTAAAAAATCAAAATGCAATTAACAGTAAAATCACAAAATACACAGTAATAAAACCAATTGATAATAAAAAGGTAGAAATGAAAAACGGATGAATAGTGGTATGCTGAGTTGACAGTGCAGTTTTAGCTGTGAATGTTGTTCTCTTCATTTACCAGGCAGTACTGAAACAAACAAAATGGTTAGACTGTACACACACATACACAATGAAATTGCTTACATATCGATGTTTTGCTTTCTCGAGAATGAGATTCATAAAAGGAAGAAGACTATGTGGATTTTGAAAACGGATTTTGTTAAAAATACCATCAATTTGACCGTAGACAAAGTTAGCTGTAGCAGGGTCGCCAATCTGCTCAATCAAAACGCGCAAAATATTGTTGCCCACTTTGCTCTTTAGCAGTCTTTCATAGCAGCTATTGTAAAACAATGTACGGATGAGTAGAAGTCCTAAACGCAAAATTTCAAATATACCTATTTTTGCCGAGAGACCAAGCCAGGTTACAGCACTGGTCATGATTTGCCGACTGAATGGCAGTTTGGATAAGATGACTAAAACAAAACACATTAAATGCGGTTTGAAGTTCAAAAATTAATTATTACCATCGTAGAGGTAAATCGTAGTTGAATTGTCCATTGGTGTTGCCAAAAATCCACTCAGCCGAGCTAAACATTTGCACGTACTTTAGGCAGTCTTTACTTTTCGGATGATAGAGCAGCGCTTGGATCACAAAGAGTCCCTTGTCGGAGAGCAGCATGTCTGGGACGCGTGAGGAGCACTCGTCAATAAAGAGCGTGTACTCTTCCGCCCCCTCTTGGCCATACTGGCTGGCGGCAGTCTTGATGAGACGGCGAATGGCCTCATTGTTTTCGTTTGTAGCCATTACACGAATCTACAAACAATTAAAATTATTATCAAACCATTTAACAATTTTTTAAGTACATACCCTTCCAACTGCGTACTTGCACAAGGCTCTAGCAGCAATGCTCTTGCGATAAGCAAATCCAGCAAAGAATAGGTTTGAGAATGGACTACTGAGCAGGGCTTCATCGAATTCGCCATTCTTGCAAAACAGCTTTACTAAACTTGTCAAACGAACGGTTGGTAGTGATTTCGCAAACATCAGTCGACGAAACAGTTGAGATGCACTATTTGAAGTATATGCTTTGCGGCGTATTTCATCTTTGGCGAGCAGATCGATGAAATATTGCCACCACTGGACATTGCTTCGCAGTAGTAGTGTGGCCATCGAAAGTGACGCGGCGTGGTGAAAAATCAAGTCTCCGACCTCAGACTTTAGCTCTTCAAACGCGACAGAAATCTCTTGTTCAGTTGAAATCTGAATACACGTTCCAAACTTTGGCCAGTTTCCGGCAACCTTGAAAACTCGCGAAACTGAACCGCGTAAATCATTAAGCGTGACGATATCGGTTGATAGGATGTCCAGTGTGCGAATGAACTCAGTATCTTCTACTGGTTTTGAAGCAATAGTCTGAGTAGCACATCTGTCATTGCGTTGCATCGATTCGGTGAACTGATCTTTCAAAGAAGATGAGAATGTTAGCCAGTCACGATCAACATGACCTTTAAAGTAGTCCTCAACTGAAACTGGCTTGGAATTGCTGTGTTTGCGTTTGTTGTGGGTTCCAGCCAATGCCAGTGTCATAAACCACAGATCACACTGACTGCAGTAGTACTGAGCGGTGCCCAGGTGGCTGATGATGTGCGCTTCGTTTTCCTCGAACGTCGTCTTTTTATCTGACCAATCGCCAGAACCAGCCTTCCGGCAACACAGAACACACACATGAGCAAACTTAGTGTCGTCTCTGACGTTTGAATCAAATAGAAAGTAATCGGTTGAATAGGATAGAATCATCTCTTTGACCTTGTCATCATCACTAGTCAACCGGTGCGCAACAATAAGATGACGGTGAAAAGTCTTGTGGTCGGTAAAACGCACACAGCAGTTAATCACTGGACACTGACAATAAAGCTGGACTCCAAGTTTTTGTCTGTTGAAATGTAAACAGCGTGTTAGAAAAAAGATCAGCACAAATAGAAGTTACCGCTGCCGCTGGCCATCTGGTGCATCGTCCTCTGGAACTCGGCGAACATTTGCTGCCCGATTCTCGACACCCGATCGCTTCATTTTTTTGTAATATTACGGTTGATAGAAAGCGGAAAGCAAATCAAAACGACACGCCATCAACTGAAAACCGCGAGACACGGCAACAAACAAAATCTGCTAGCAGCGCAGTGAGCAGAAAAACGTGCGACAGCAAAAAACGTGCAGCGGCGGTGCCTGTCACAAAGAGCGTTACTTTGGTAGAAGCAGCTGCCTGCCTGCACACGCGGTTTCTGCACTGTTCTGTTTGCCAAAACAAATTTCATCAATATACCGAAACAACTTCAGTTCACTTCGGTCAGCAAGAAGCCCATTCCTATTCCAACCGTATCAAAACAGGATCAAAATGAATCGCCGAACTCAGGACTACGCACCTGTGTGCATTTCAACAGCAGACAAAAAGAGTGTCCTACTATCAACCGCAATCATTCCAGCATTTCCGCGAATTGCCAAAGCACTCAAGGAGTATCAAAACATAAGTGGTCGCAACGGTCAAATGAGCCACGAAGTGTCCCACCAGAAAGAAGTTGTGGTTTTAGTTGTGCAGTGGGTAACTGAAAGAAAGGCAAAGATTAACGATGCGAATCTCCGCGGATGGGAAGACGCTTTTGTCAAGGAGCACTTCGATAAAGTCCATCAGCTTCTACCAGCCGCCTTTCATTTGGAACAATTGGACCTCGCTGACAAACTAGCCAAGTCTCTCGCCGATTCCTTGAAAGGAAAGTCACCTGCAGAAGTCGCTAGCAGTTTAGGTATTGTGCGCTGCATTAGCACTGAAGACTTGGAAAAGCTCAAAACACAAGAACTGTCCATGGATCTCTTAAGCTACCATAACTGAGTTTTGTTTCCACTTTATACTATTCAACCGTACAGTAGTAACTTCAAACTTTTCCACCCTCAACTTTTATTGTAATTTGTAGTTTCAAATTTGATTGTATTAATTTCAAAATAAATGATCATTAAGCAAAATCAACTATTATTGGTTTGTCTTTTACCACCAAGTCTTGACCATGATCAGTGTGCCTAATAGACTTGTACTGTAAGCCATAGAACTTTTGTTTAACCATTACAAACGCAAAAGTTACACAAACTATAGAATCTGATTCGCACAAAAGATTCTAGTTTCTAATTCCATTTTGCTCGTCCTTTGTGTATGGGCAGCACAGATGGAGAGCAGCAGGGCAAGCGCCGAAAGCGCACACACACACACACAGTGAGGCAACTGAGAATATCATTTCCTTCCACGCTCAATGTGATCTCTGTTCTCAAAGCAAACTGACCTCCACACCTAACAACCGCTGCCTTTCAAGAACGATCAATGATCGACAAAGTAACCCGTGCCACGTTTTGTCGCAAACTCAATTGTGGGTTGTTGTAGTTTTCTAAAGACCAGTTTCGGTATTGCCTATCATCCGTATTACTAACAGACAATGTCTTCTACAAACATTTCGATGCTCCCTGAGCTGCCTCTGTTGCATATTTTTGACAAAATTCCACTATGCGAGTTATTGAACATAGACAAAGTTTGCCAAGCTTGGGGCGGCAAACTAAAAACTACCGCTCTAGCTCGCCGACAGGAACTGATCATATTGCATGGTAACTGTGCCGTAGATGAGCTGGGACTATCTGAGTTTAATCCCAGCAGTCTGATCACGCATAACAACAAGATCCAAAGCCGTCTCTCTACAGCCAATGCCAGTTGCCACACACTGACAGTTAAAGAACCGTTTGCTCAAGTGGCAGCTAAAAAAATTGCTGAACTGATGCCAAACGTGAAAGTTCTGCGAGTCATTCAAGCAAGAAACAGTACCACTATCCAGCAATGGTTGCAGTTCTTGCTGAATAGGTACGGCAAACAATTGGTTGTGTTTACAATTCACTACCACTATGATTCTAGCACGCTACACTCAAAGGAGCTTTTGGAAAAAGCACAAACTACTAACAACCGTTTATTTTCGTCATTTTTGCTGTCACTGAGGAGCATGAGTGCTTTGAAGTACATAGAATGGACTTGTCGTTTTGCATCTAGTCTGCAATTAAGAGAATTGGTGGATATTCCTGAACTAGTGAGCAGTGGCACCAACAACTCATCACCTTACCTCAGCCTGGAGTTTGCCAACAATAAAGGCACAATGCTCACAGAGTGCATCGACGAAAATGGCCACCTGAAAGCCACATTTTTCTGGAACGATTATTTTCAAAAGCTGTCTGACAAAACAGTCTCTATCATCCGTTACAATTCAACACAACAGTCGATGGTATATTCAAGAGAAAACGATTTGAAAGAAAAACAGCTTGGTATCCTAAAGTCATTAGTCGAAAAACACCATAACCTGTTCAAACTGAAACTTTCTTTACCTGATTGTACGGTTCAACAGTTACTGAAGCAGTTGTCATCAACGCAAAGCAAAGTTTTCCAATCCCTGACACATCTGACAATGACAGGAGCACAAATTGCTAAACTGCAGCAGTACAGCGAGGTGGACACATCTCCAGTAATGCAGCAAGTAAAGTCATTAAGGTATGCACACAAAATGATTCAGAAATTCTAAATTAACAACTCAACTCATTTCTTATTTTTACAGCCTTTGCGATATCAACCTGTCGAGCCATACCGATTTTGAATCAATGAACCTATCAACCGTATTTCCAAGCGTACAAGTGCTCATTCTGCGACAAGTTTATACTACATGCCAAAAATGTCCTCTTATTCGTTGGCTAACACCAGCTGACGTTGATGATCTTGATCAGCGTCGCTTCCTTATCAGAGCGATCAATGAGTGTGTAAGCAAATCGCGTTTGCACTTTACTGAAATGCAACATCTTCAAAAGGCAAACATCGAATACTGGATCGACTCTGACTCACTCGCATTTCTTTGGGGTCTCAAGCGGAAAAACAATTTTACAAGAGACACTCTTGGACAAGCCACATTTCTACCGTAACTGGCTTTATGCTTTTCCTAATCAACCGACATTGCGTTTTCTTGTACGAGTTATCACTTACAGCGGCACCGACAATCTATTTTCACAGTGAATAAAGTTAGAGCCAACACAGACGTCAATCAATCGTTTTAACTTTGCAACATATTTTCTTGCTTAACGAAAATCAACTAAACAACCGAACAACATTTACAATGGCGTCGCTACCGAATCACACCACAGAAGGACCAGTCACTCTACTTACAAGCGACAACAAGTTTATCGTATTGGACAGTGACGTTGTCCAGTTTATACTTAGAAGTAGTGCAGAGTTTATAAAACTGCACGAAAATAATTCCCTCATTTGTGGTGAAATCGAGCTACAATTCTGCGCAAACAGTGTCGAGATTATAATTGACATTATCATCAAAATTGTTCGGCTTGGCCAATCTATTCATGACTACTACGGCACGATCTGGATCAACGATTGGATCAAGGAGCAGACAACTAACTCTATCAGCGAGCTCATTCAGACTGCAAACTACTTTGGTCAAAATCATCTGGCAAACATCATCGCAAATCACCTCAATGATAGAACTAACAGCAAGAGAACAACAAACACTTTGACTGAAAGAAACCGAGAAACTGACAACTATTGAAAACACTGCATTTTGTTTGATTCTATTTCATCCGCAAACTTTCTTTACAAGTTTCCTGCACTCTGTCGAACGTACTTGACTTCACTAAAAGTTTTTTCTGATCGTTCAAACATCATGCTCTCTCACTGCCTCTGTTGTGTGTTGTTTCCCTACCAACCGATATGCTTACACTATGCCAAAATAATCTTCTCGATCAAATATAGAATCTACGCAAAGCCAAACTCATCTTTAGTCAACTTTAGAGGAAAGGACAAGAATAAAAGGCATCCTCAATTACCAATCATTCACAGCCCCTCTCTGCCTATGAACAAAGCATCACGCCTGAAAAGAATAAAACCAACATCTTCCAACTGGACATTCACCATTCACTCTCTGACTCTCTTCAAGCAACGTCGTAAAGAAAGCAATGTCATCTTACAGCAAGTCAGAAGAAGTCTGGAGCATTGGAAGCATCGATGGACAAGGACGGGTCATTGTGCATCTGAACGACGTTCTAGCATCCGTTACAGCAACGCTCAGTTTTCTGGAAGAGGACAAGGAAGTAGTCAAGCTGGCCCAGAGTATCAGAAAGTTGACAATGGAGGACGAAGTCGAAGAGGAAATGGACACTACTGACAGTACAATTGTTTTAGACAGAGAACTGGTTGAGAAGCAGTACATGCAGTTACTTCTGTGTCAGAATACAGTCCATCACCTAATTGCCACTTCTTCATCGATTCTCTGTTGGGCGTTTCAGCAGCAAGTAACGGAAAAGAACAGTTCGATGCTGATCTACAATGAAGTCACTCGGATATATTCACTGAGCTGTGCATTGGACCACCATCTAAAAGCGATCCTCTAGTCTACCTAATCAACCGAATTTTACCTTTAGAGCGACTACTAGATGATCGAACAATAGAACGGGAGATTTGCAAATTAATTTTAGAGTGCGACTAACATTGATTTTAAAGCGACTAGATTAAATTTATATTTTCAAACTACGCGCGCCGCACTCTACCGTCATTTGCGAGCGTCTCCACCATCTGCGCCGCCAAGCGGCAATAGCTGCTCGCACGTTGCTTCCGCGATCCCTCAGCTCTCACACTGTCGTTGAGTCTCTCTCTCAGAAGACTGTTGATGTTTCATCACCAAACCTCTCTCAGAGCCAAAACTCACCAACGCGTTCACCTAATCAATCGTAAAAACCAGAAAAGTTCGATTCGAGGTCCGGAGGTGGAGAGGAAAGATGTCCCGTCGGAAGAAGGTAACATTGGCAAACGTTGATTTTTCTACCACTATAACTAACAAATATTTTCTCATTTTCAACAGTTCGCCACCCTTGATGAAGGGCAGCAGCAGATCACCAGCTTCTTTGTTAAGGTGCCCAAACCCGTAGCAGCAAGTGTCCAAGCCACCCAGCCCGCAGTACAGCAGCAGATCACCAGCTTCTTTGCCAGAGTGCCAAGACCTGGAGCAGCAGGAGTCCAGACAGCACCACCACCACTGTCCCCGTCGATGCCGGTCAGACGTTCGCGTGATGTTAGTTCACCACCGTCTCAATTGAGTTCACACCAATTCCTACCAACCGCACATGTTAACGATGGCGTTTTGAGTACCATGGAAAAGAAGGAAGATGACGAAGAAGTTGTTTGTGGAGACAAAATGGATGTGGACAGTTGCGATGACAGCGTTGTCAAGTTTGTTAACCCCATTTACGCTGACGATTTTGGCTCATCACCACACCGAAAGAGCGCTCAACTATCAGAAGAAGAAGATGAAGAAGAAGAAGAAGAGGATTTGTCAGCTGTTCTCCGTCGACCAAACTCTAAGGACGCGCAGAAGTTTAAAGTCGACTATGACCATTACACTGAGAGCGATGAGGAAGACGATGATACCTACCTAACCGAATTTAACCGTGGTGAAATGGAGTCGTTTCTGGCTGGGCAGCAGTCGTCGTCCAAGTGTACCGAGTTTATGAAGCCGTTGACTGATGATGAGTTGATGCCAATGGACCGTCGACCAAATTCAAGGGGCGTGCAGAAGTTTAAAGTCGATTATGGCAGCGACACTGAGAGCGATGAGGAAGACAATGATACCTACCCAACCGAATTTAACCGTGGTGAAATGGAGTCGTTTCTGGTCGAGCAGCAGTCATCGTCCAAGTGTACAGAGTTTATGAAGCCGTTGTCTGGCGATGAGTTTATGCCCATGGACCGTCGATCGATTTCTAAGAAGGTGCAGGAGTTTAAAGAGCGCTATGCCAGTGACAATGAGAACAATGAGGAAGACGATGATACCTACCCAACCGAATTTTACCAAGGTGAAATGGCGTCGTTTCTGGCTGAGCAACAATCGTCGTCCAAGTGCACTGAGTTTATGAAGCCGTTGTCTGGTGATGAGTTGATGCCTATCAGTGGCCCGCTGTCTAAGAAGTCGCAAAAGTTTCAGCGTCAACCTGACTGTGACAGTAAAAGTGAAAAAGAAAGTAATTCCTACACAACCGCAATTAATCAGCAGTCAATTGAAGTCATTGAGATTGATGATGAAGATGACGAAGTTGCCAAACCATCCGCGATTACCTATTCATCCGACAATCAAGAAACTACGCTTCCGAATAGAATAAACTACGAAAAGATACAAGATATTCTTACTGGATGCAAGCAACTAACGCCCGAAATAACTGATTTTGTTTTTAAGTACATTAGCTTAAATCATCAGTTATTACTAAAATTGTTTGTTGTAAATTCAGCTAATAAGTTTCAGTGTGGTATACAAGATCACATTAGGCCTGGAATTCAATTTGATAAAAAAATTCGATGCCTTTACAATCACTTAGCATCAGTACACAAAATTAGTTTCAAATCTATTGTCGAGTTACGGTGCAAAAA
>JAMZRA010000005.1:3634699-3672517 GCA_024499935.1 Tyrophagus putrescentiae
AGAGTAGGAACAAGTCTCGCAATGGCATTTAAGAGCAAGGCTAATTTGGACGCCAGACAGGGGGAGTAAATTTCACTGACGCTTACAGAATCGAGACGACAGACGCGAACAGCGGATGTCTTGGCTTGTCATTTCAACGTTTGTTCGACCGTACACTCAGAGTGAATTGCTCTGGCGGACGCACATAGCGAAGAAGTGATGACGCACTAATGATTTAGAGTGGTCCATTTGATCGATTCGCCCCCATTCCCCTTTTACATCTTAAGACACTTTCCAACCCGTTTCCCTCAGATAACGCTTGTCATACCCGAGACTGGGATGACTACCCCCATTAGTGATGCGACAAGACCGTGGAACCCTATCCGAGCATCACCACACGACACAGTAGACGACTGTGGTCGTACTTAAGACGTTTTTCTTCTCATGTTACACACACACACTTCCGTCCGAGCACTCAGACAAATCACTCCATTTGTATGCACTAATGGATAACAAACCCCATAGCCTGTCACTTTGAGTGGCTGACAAGGCAACATTGACCAACTATTCCTTGAGCGCGGATGGCTGCACACACCACCACTTTGCCCGAGTCGGACGGAGGCAACACACTTCTAGACAGTTCCAAGTGATGCATTGACTGCCTCTTGCATCATGCACACTCTTTAGATGGCTGGCTAAGTTGACCCAGACCGTAGCCCCCGCACACCAGTAGTCACACAAACACTGTACACTTGTAACTAGAGCGTTCTCATTCTACTGGGTATTGAAGCTAACTGATGGCAGTGTAATTCGTGCTTTCCTTTACAGCATCGTTGCCTGGCTGCCTGGCTGCCTGTCTGCTTGCCAGCCTGTCTGCCTGGTTGCCTGGTACTGGCGGAACATCGCCCGCAGTATAAAAGGCATCGTCGAAGATTTGATCGACGCCTGGAAGTCAGCCTGCGAGTCGGCTTGCTAGCCTGCTTGCGAGTCCTTGCCGTCTAATGGACCCACGTTCGGGCCATTGAGACCTGCAAGCTCTGTTTGCTGACCAACTTACCATCTTCCGCTTTCAGTCAACATTTCACCCAGACTTCTCCTCTTCTCTTGTGCACGGAGTAAAAGGAGAGCCGAAGACTTTCATCACTTTCGGCAGCAGTTTCAGGCCACTGTTAGTCACCTCGACTGATTCTTCATTCTTCTTGTATTGCTAGCTTAGCTTCACCCATTTAATAAAGCCAATTAATAATAATAACCTTCTTATCACTTGTTTAATTGTGTGTTTGCTTCGAGATGCTCCCATTCACTTCTTCAATGGGCACCGTGCAAGAAGACTTGGCTAATTGAGACAGGGGAAGCAGCAGCATTGCTTACCATTGCCCTCCGAAGCGGCAGAGGCATGGTCGCATGTGATCTTTTAGATCACTTTGAGTCCAATTGAATGCATCTTGAGCGGCTGTGGGCAGCTCGCTCCACGGTGAAGAAGCTCACCGTTCTTTTGGGCATTTTCATGTTTACCATTTGTTGCAACTTTATAAACTGGCATGATTTGATTGCCCAACGTGAAGTTGTAATATTACAGGTTAATAGGACGAAGTTGTAACTTTATAGATCGAAAGGATCTACCACCATCGCCTACTTCAGTCCAACATTACAACTCAGTAGGACACTGTCACCTACCTACTTCATCGCTTATTACAGGACAGTAGGACAGTTTCCCTACTCGTCGCAAGAAGACATCGCATTTCATTTTGCATCTGTTCAACATTTCTACTTGAACAGCATCGGCACCATTTTGCTAAGTTATTGTGCCGCAGCAAACAACAACAGTGCTCTTCAGTTCACCATAACTGCACCTGCAGAAGAACGCAGTATTCTTCTATGGCAGTTTGGCCATTTTGTGAACCAACAGTGCACCGTTTGACTTTGCCCCCGACTGAAGCCATCTTTAACAAATGTGACTGTTCAACGGCTTCATCTTTTGCTTTGACATTGCGCCAAACAGCACTGATGTGCTGAACATCAACATCACTGGTGTTTCTACGTTTTGCTGATTGCAGATTTATCTTCCACCAACAACCTTATCATTCTTCGGTTCCTGTTCCTGGCTGATTTTCATCTTCCCACAACAACTCGGTGAGGAAAGTACTTTTTGCATTGCTACAGTTTTTGTTTTGATACCCAGCCAGTTGAGAACGATTTATCAGACACAAACAAATTACATTTGCATTTTACAAACACCCCCTTTTGCCCCCAAACAGTTAGACCAGACATCATTTTGCATGAAAGACTCGCTAGTGCATGAAACTCTAAGTGTGTGCTGACCACTTCTTTGCTCCGAGCTGACATTGAAGTCTGTTGAGACTTTTGAGGTTCAGTCTTCGCTTGTTCAGTGGTCGCCAGTGACATTATTTCCCTTTGTGAACCACCATGGCACAACCAAGCATGTCTTTGCAGGATTGCAGACAAGCCTATCTAGCGATGCAAGAGACGACAGTCGCAGATAAGCAGGAGGAGTTCAAGGGAAAATTGTACCGGCTGTTTGTGAGAGTTTTATGGCACGCAGAGGAAGGGAGGTTTGACTTGACGTGTCTGACAGAAGTTGAAGGGAAAGAGATTCTGTCTTTGTGGGGTGAAGTTAGACAGATCAAGGGAGATCTGGAGAAGTTTGTGACTGAGTTAAGGCATTTGGGAGCTGAACCAGTGTTCCCCGTTGATTATGATGAGGGAGAGAATGAGATGGCTGCTGCCTTCATTCGACGCTTTGTTGGTGAGGAAGGAGACAGCTTTGAAGATTGTCTCGATCGCTTTGAGCCTATTGGAGATGAAGATAGTGCATGTGAGAAGGAAGCTGAGACTTGTGAAGATCTAGCTAAGGCACCTCTAGATTTGAGTGATGCACCTTCTCCGGGCAATGTTGTGCCCCATTTGGAGGAAGCTCCGCAGGTAGGGCAGGACAAGGGTTGTCAGACTGACCTGCCAGTGAGAGGCAGTGTTCGTTCGGTTTCTTGGAAAGACAGTAGTCTCTCCGATGCTCGTGTCAATGACACTGGAGCCCGCAGAGGAGTGCTTCTGCCCCCGCTTCCCTCTGGGCCACCAGAGGCGGTTTTGAAGAGGAGATATGATCCCTGCGAGGAGTGTGGTCACCCGGAGCACTCCAAGCTTTACTGTCCGAAAGTACCTCCTCGAGAGAAACTGAAGATCGTGTTAGATTTGTCCCTATGTCTCGTGTGTTTTAGAGGCGATCATTGTACGACGAAGTGTCCGAAGGAGTATCGCTGCAAGAAGTGTGGCGGTCGACACAGTGTTTACATTTGTCTTAGACAGAAAGGGGGATCAGTTGGGCCGGTGGCTGGAAAGCTGAATGTGGGAGCTTCGTTTCCCCAGAAAGGAGAGCAGTCGACTCCTGTTCCGGCAGTGAAGACAGGAAGGGCGACTGTGAGGGCTCCACCTCGCCCGAGAGAGGCGAGTACAGCATCTGTTCCCGAGGTGTTACCGGGAAAGAGGAATGGAGGTAATCTACCTCACCGCAGTGAGATGGTTATGGCTAAGGCCAAGCCAAGGATGGTTTATGCGACTGAGCCTGATTTAGTCGAATTCCGCCCACCATGTACACAGTGTGATGGCAATGACCATGCTGCAATGGAGTGCGGGCTGATGGATCCAATGTTCAAGAGCGGTCTGGTGAGGAGGCATAGGATTTGCCTGAGTTGTTTTGGGAGCGGACATTTTCGTGTGGATTGCCCCACTCCTGTCCAATGTGCTCGTTGCACAGGCCAGCATCATCCTTTGCTGGATTGTGATGCTGTGAGGGACGTTTTTTCGGATTGCCTGACATCTGAGGACGGCAATGCGCCAGGTGTTGGAGATGTTTGTGGGGCCAGGGCCCCACCTCCGCAAGGACAGGTGATGAGTGTGGCTTCTTCGGATTTGAGAGGCTTCATTACCTTGATGTTTGATGTAGGAGAAGTGAGGCTGTGTGGAATTCTAGACACAGGCGCAAAGGTCAATCTTCTCCCATATGAGACTGCGGAAGCTTTAGGTTTGCGAGGGTATCGCTCGTTTTCGCAAGTGTCGACACCTGGAGGTGTTTTGACTATTACTGAGGCTGTTGACTTGCAAGTGGATATTGGAGGTATTTCAGGGAAGGAGAAGTTCCTGCTGAGCCGAGGCCAGCGATTGATTCTCCTTGGCCTCCCGGTGCTGACTAAGTTTCGTTTGCGCACAGGATTTGAGTACGAGGTCTACCAGTCTGTACCACCTTGCTTGACTGAGAAGGTGGAGGGACCGTTGAAGGACGAGGTCCAGAGTGCTACTCAAGTAGAAAGGGGATGCGGAGAATCCGCAAGTGATGGAGCTAGTGAGAAGAGCTCACCCAGTCTTGTTTGTTTGAGTGATCGATGTTTAACAAATAAGTCAACAGTGATCTTGCTTTCCACCTCTTTAGGCACCGACGAGGGGATGCTTAACGTCGGAGGCCTTATTGGGCAGGTCTATTTCCCCAGTGGACTCCCCATTGGCTTTGATAGAGTCGGCTCTAGTTTTGAGCCAGGTGGATCATTTGCCAAGTTTGACGACAGCGTGACGCTTCTTGGTGTTTTCTATTCCTTCGATGGGAGCATTTGCGGAATGCGACTCTTGTCTATTGGAGACGGAAGGAACTTGTGTTTGGCGGGAAATGCCTATTTGGCCCCGACTAAACTTGCTGCAGAGTTTGGCTTGACAGACTCACAGGGGCAGAAGCAGAACTGTTCCCCTTGCATCCTTCTGCAGAACTAGGAGTTTCTGGCAGAATATTTCACTCTGTCAGTTGATCAGTGCAATTGTTGGCTTGTATGCCATTGTTCATTTACTCGCTTGGACAATGTGATACTGCTAGGTACGGCAGAGATGTTGATTGAAGGTTTGTTGCCTTATTGGAAGACGCTACAGAAGATAGTGCATGGGCACCCATTTGTTCATTGATTGACGCTTTCATTTTGCATTCACGCTTTTGTTTGTCATTGTGTGCTGAGCGAGCATAGACAGCTAGGAGACAGAGATGCTGTCTTGTGTTGGCAAAGAAGTTGCCAGTTGAGGATACTTGCGTTCGCAGGAGATCGAGCCGCAAATGTTTAACCTTTTTCAAGAAAAAGGGACTCCCAGTGGGTCGGAGGAGAAGGATGACACATTTCTTGAAAGTCATCATGAAGTGCGATTGTCTCGCAGGTCAAGAATTGACCAGCCAGCAAGAGAAGCTTGGCTTTGTGACCGTTGTGTTATTTTTGGTTGTTGTAGCAGGAGTTGGCTCTCATTCATTCATTCATTCATTCATTTATGCACGCTTTATGCCTTTTTGCTTACCGCTTTCACGCTATGCATTGAGTTTTCTTGAGATGGTCCCATTTCGAGCAGTCAGGATGACACTGCTACTAAGACAGCTGAGGCTGAGTGTTTGACCCAGAGGTCAAGGCGGGTTGACGCCTATTTTGGAAGAGATCGATTGCTGGACGACTCATCGTTTCAGATTGGAGCCCGACATTACTCCTGTCGCAATGAAGAGCCTTTGTACTACTATTGATAGAGGATGATTGATTAGTGGATCCACGCTTTTCTGTTTCAGGTATTGCTTGTGGGAGCGACACAGGTATTGCTTGGAGACAGCTCTACTGATTTCTTCGCTGACCAGAAACAGTAGACTCACTACGATGATATTTCCATTTACGCACTTTGATAGTGCAGACATTCATGGCTCAGTGAGCGAAGGTATTGCTCAGAGATGATCAGAGGACAGACTAGTCCTATAGGCGCCTGGGTCAGAAGGACCCCTTGGCCACAAGATTGGCCTAAATATTGAGTCGACGGACTCACGGCTATTGTGATTAGCCCCGGCTACAGAGATTAGCCTGGCCACTGAGAGAGTAGGCCCCAGCCATTGCGATGGCTACAGCCACTGAGATTGGCTTGAGAACGAGTCAATGGACTCCCGGCTATTGTGATTAGCCCCGGCTACAGAGATTAGCCTGGCCACCGAAGGAGTGGGCCCCAGTCATTGCTATGACTACAGCCAATGGAATTGGCTCACACCCCATCTACGACTTTGCTGTCGCAGGAAAAGGTATCACCGGTGATTGTGTTTGTTAGGGGGTGATTGCTTGAGTGATTGCTTGGTTGATTGATTGATCAATTTGATGAGACGATGACTGATATCGTTTAGGCACTTCCTAGTGGTTGCAAACACTAGAAGGTAAGACCACCTGATTGACCTTCTCTTTGTTGGGACAGAGAACGGTCACGGCTTCTTTGGAAGAATGACCTGGTACTGGAGGTCCGGTCTTTGCATTTTCAGGTTTGTTTGATTTGCCTTTGCTCTATTGTGATTGAGAAAGGTTACAGGGTTTATGCGACGCCCTAGTTCTGGAGGTTTTTGCTCAGAACTTCCCTGTTTGGGATAGTTTACCTTTTCTTTATTGGGATTAAGAAAAGGAACCATTTTTTTTAGCAAGGACCAGAATCAGAGAGTTTTGTTTTGACATTTGCTTCATTTATTTGCGGTAGCACAGACAGAGACAGTCGTGCTCGTAATTGCCAATTAGTCTCTCGATTGGACTTTGGCTGTTTCCTCACTTTTGAGAAGAAAAGATGTTGGTTGAGTACCGATTCATTTGTGGGCATCTGATTTTGCTGAGCCCCACTTCGTCACCACCGGATTGACGATGGATTTGCCATTTACTGCGCGCTTGCGCTTTGACTTGTTTTGTTCATTATCGTTCTCATTGCCAAGAGAACGAACCAGTGGCTGACTACCATTTCATTTTCCACAGGCTGCAATTTTGCTGAGCCTCGATTTTGTCACCACTAGGCTAGTATTTGGATTTTCCACCTTTTTCTGTTTTTTTTGACTGTGATTCAACTTTGAATCTCAGTTACGCTTGCTTTGTGCTCTGTCTTAGATGAAAGATTATCTTTTCGGTTGAGACAGAATTTTGCTTTTCGCTTGCTTTATTGAACTTTGAGATTCCAACGAGTGTGAGGCTGTCACACTTCTCAAGTTCTCATCTTATGCGCATGCAAGAATTTGCGCGATATAGCTGGACATCGAGCTATATAGCCTCTCAGCTTTTGAGGTTTGCTTTGGGAGAGACTACGATTAGTCTCCCTTTTGTTTGCTCGCTTAAAATCATCTTTAAGCGAGGCATCTGTTTTTGCATTGGTTTCATGCTTGTTGAGTTGGTAGCATACGGACTACTACCACAGCAAGAATTGCTATTGTTTTCAATAGCAAACTAGGGACTATCAAGGGACGGTTGTTGAGTAAGTTGATAAGAATGGAGGTTGTTTTTGAGTGAAAACTGACTTTTGCCCTTGGCATTTGAGCCGCAAGAAGAAAGATCTTGCCCGCTTTGCTTACCACCTACAGATCGCCTACGATGATCTTTGTGCTGACTTCAAGAGACGTTGATACGACGTAATCAGAGAGCTGAAAGAAAGAGGGACGACTGAGTGATGAAAGAATGACAAGACTGGTTCCTTTAGCATTGTACATTGACGACTGCTACTGAGACAGAGAGATGTGGACACCAAGAATGAAAGATTGAACGATTGTTGTACGACAGAAACGTGAATGAGAAAGACAGTGAGAGCAATGTGACCAGCATGGCATTGCGAGAGATGCGATCGTTAAAGCAGAGAATGTCTCCAAGAGGAGAAATTCTTATCTTAAGGGGGGAGTTGTAGAGTAGGAACAAGTCTCGCAATGGCATTTAAGAGCAAGGCTAATTTGGACGCCAGACAGGGGGAGTAAATTTCACTGACGCTTACAGAATCGAGACGACAGACGCGAACAGCGGATGTCTTGGCTTGTCATTTCAACGTTTGTTCGACCGTACACTCAGAGTGAATTGCTCTGGCGGACGCACATAGCGAAGAAGTGATGACGCACTAATGATTTAGAGTGGTCCATTTGATCGATTCGCCCCCATTCCCCTTTTACATCTTAAGACACTTTCCAACCCGTTTCCCTCAGATAACGCTTGTCATACCCGAGACTGGGATGACTACCCCCATTAGTGATGCGACAAGACCGTGGAACCCTATCCGAGCATCACCACACGACACAGTAGACGACTGTGGTCGTACTTAAGACGTTTTTCTTCTCATGTTACACACACACACTTCCGTCCGAGCACTCAGACAAATCACTCCATTTGTATGCACTAATGGATAGCAAGCCCCCATCGTCTGTCACTTTGAGTGGCTGACAAAGCGTCATCGATCGACCATTCTTCGAACGCGGATGGCTGCACACGCCACCACTTTGCCCGAGTCGGACGGAGGCAACACACTTCTAGACAGTTCCAAGTGATGCATTGACTGCCTCTTGCATCATGCACACTCTTTAGATGGCTGGCTAAGTTGACCCAGACCGTAGCCCCCGCACACCAGTAGTCACACAAACACTGTACACTTGTAACTAGAGCGTTCTCATTCTACTGGGTATTGAAGCTAACTGATGGCAGTGTAATTCGTGCTTTCCTTTACAGCATCGTTGCCTGGCTGCCTGGCTGCCTGTCTGCTTGCCAGCCTGTCTGCCTGGTTGCCTGGTACTGGCGGAACATCGCCCGCAGTATAAAAGGCATCGTCGAAGATTTGATCGACGCCTGGAAGTCAGCCTGCGAGTCGGCTTGCTAGCCTGCTTGCGAGTCCTTGCCGTCTAATGGACCCACGTTCGGGCCATTGAGACCTGCAAGCTCTGTTTGCTGACCAACTTACCATCTTCCGCTTTCAGTCAACATTTCACCCAGACTTCTCCTCTTCTCTTGTGCACGGAGTAAAAGGAGAGCCGAAGACTTTCATCACTTTCGGCAGCAGTTTCAGGCCACTGTTTAGTCACCTCGACTGATTCTTCATTCTTCTTGTATTGCTAGCTTAGCTTCACCCATTTAATAAAGCCAATTAATAATAATAACCTTCTTATCACTTGTTTAATTGTGTGTTTGCTTCGAGATGCTCCCATTCACTTCTTCAATGGGCACCGTGCAAGAAGACTTGGCTAATTGAGACAGGGGAAGCAGCAGCATTGCTTACCATTGCCCTCCGAAGCGGCAGAGGCATGGTCGCATGTGATCTTTTAGATCACTTTGAGTCCAATTGAATGCATCTTGAGCGGCTGTGGGCAGCTCGCTCCACGGTGAAGAAGCTCACCGTTCTTTTGGGCATTTTCATGTTTACCATTTGTTGCAACTTTATAAACTGGCATGATTTGATTGCCCAACGTGAAGTTGTAATATTACAGGTTAATAGGACGAAGTTGTAACTTTATAGATCGAAAGGATCTACCACCATCGCCTACTTCAGTCCAACATTACAACTCAGTAGGACACTGTCACCTACCTACTTCATCGCTTATTACATCTTTTTCATTAGTTTTTTCTACCCTTTCTTTTGGCGGTAATGCAGCAGGACTAGTTCGTTAATGGAAGAGGTGACTTGTCTGCCCAGCGCATTAACGGTGCTGGACAGCGAATCGACCGAATTAGGATCCCTGTAAATGGCCGACCAAAAGGCAGTCCTTGTCTCCGAAATTGCGTCGCATATGGCATTAAATGCTTCAGCTGAGGGACGACCTTGATCGAGGATGCTAAAGAGTCCAGGACTTACCATCGGCAAAGTTGCAAGGTTTCCCTCGGCGGAGGTAGTGGCTGTGGTGATTTTTATTGGCTCCGACACTTTTGAAGTGGAAGCTTGACTTGAGAAAGATGAAGAAGTAGAAGCGGCAGACTTTTTGGCTAAAGTCTTTTTGCTGCTGCTAGCGAGATCCATTCTAGAGCTGAGTTTGATGACAAATGAGCAAAACTGCTGTAAAACAAAACGAGATTATTCTTTGAAAACAACTTGAACAAGAGAAGTCTTGCAGAGACAGTCGCTCCAAACCTTTATCGTCTGTGTCTGATCGACGCTGCAGCAGGCGAATGAGTTGAGATGAACCTGAATAACAGGCAAAAAAAGTTAGTTTAAGAAAGACAAAAAGAAAAAGGACCATGCAAAAATAGACGATGATTTTCAAACAAAAAGTTAGAACTTGAAACTTTTACCGTAGATTCTACTAATTAAGACGATCACAATGGTATATGACTTGAGGTGTGGCCATTTTTCTAAGAGTTCCAAAATGGCGTCTGAAGTTGGCTAAAAATGCATTGAAATGTGTTACACAGGCGAATACAGCGCCCCTACCGGCATCTTCTATTGTTGTTTCTTGCACAGTGCTTGCTTACCTAACACATTTTAATGCATTTTTAGCCAACTTCAGACGCCATTTTGGAACCCTTAGAAAAATGGCCACACCTCAAGTCATATACCATTGTGATCGTCTTAATTAGTAGAATCTACGGTAAAAGTTTCAAGTTCTAACTTTTTGTTTGAAAATCATCATCTATTTTTGCATGGTCCTTTGCAAAAACTTACGAAACGCTACTTCCACAAGTCAAATTTGAAATGCGGTAAGTGATCCAGAAATGGGCCAAAATGGCCTGAAAACAAAAAAAACCGAGAGAGTGAATAACAGTAGACAAAATAAAGACGACACAATAGCTGCAGCTAAGCAGACACACTCACCAAGAGAAGAAAGCTTCAAGGTAGGCTCAAAACACTGGCACATCAACAGTTGACGCCTGTTGCGGCGGCGGTGGCGTCAACAGCAAAACAGCAAGAACCGGCAAAACGTCTGCAAACAGAGGTGACAACAAAAGGAGTAGAACGTGTTTTAGGATGGCAAATATTGACAAAGTATGCAAGTTTCCGACTTACCGAATCGTACCGAGTCAAGAGGGTTCACTCGAGGTGTTTGGTCTTCTCGGCGGTAGCGGCGAATTGGCTGCCTAGGCGGTAAACAATAGAGACAGCAAAAACTGAGTTGAGCTAGCCAAGACAAAGCAGCGGCGGCGGCGTTGGCGGCGGTGGCAACAGTGACGCAACAGCAGCGAACGAGAGCACAACAGAGAGAAAGAAAGTGCGCGCTGTACAGTGCTGCGGCACGCAAGCGATGCAGTGAAAAGCAGAAAATGGGCGGAGCATATTGCAGAGAAGCTTGCATTTTGTTAATTTGTCATTTCGTGGAAACATCCCAATAATTTTGAAAAGAAATGGTCACACAATCGGACGTTTCCCTAGATTGTCATCGACAATCTCTGCTTGCGGAAAGACGGTGCGTGTATGTGCATCGTTGCGGTTGCTGTCCAGTGGAAAAGTGTGTAATGTGGTAACAAATGTGATAAGTGTACCGGTTAAAAAGTTAAGTTAGTTCAGGTGTGCTAGCTATCTAAGGAGTTTAAGGAGTGATAAGAGTTCAGGCTGAGTACAAGCCGCGCTAGGCAAGGAGTCATGTGGCGGTCTGGCCAGGGCCGCACAGATGAAACATATCTTCTTGTGCCTGAGCATGTCCGTTGAGTAGATCAAGGAAATTGCGGTTTATCAGTGCTATTGTCATTTTGGCGGCAGAAGATCATCACCGTTTTGGCAACACGCTCTCCCCTCAAAACGATTTGTTGGTGAATAGAATGAACAATTTGGTAAAGAGGGTGATTGCTGTTGCAGCATTCGTTTTTCCAAACTTCCCTAAACAATTGTGAATAGTGTGGTGTTATCCCTTTGTTCCTACTCCCACTAGTCGTGCTGTTTTCGCGCGCGCAAGTTTCTCCTTTGGTCAGTCGGAACACTTAGTTTGCAGCTCGGTGAGCAGCTGCCTTTACTCAATTGCCTTTCTCCCAATGCAAGTCTATTGCGTTCTCATTGATACACGGATCGTCGTCAGTACTGCTGTTGTCTAGCAGTTTGGTGTGATGCCACAACAAGTACCTTCGTCAGCGCTTCTATTCAATATACAGTTGTCACCATTTTCTGTCAACTGCCGTTGTTGACGGTTCTGCTTACAGTTGCAGATTTGGTTACTCAGTTAGCTCCTTTATTTGGAAAATAACAGATGTCATCTCAAACAGGCCAGGCAAATTTGGCAAGATGCGTTGTATCCTGTTTGCCTGACTGAACCTGGTAGATGCATAGGTTGTACTGCATCAGTTTATCAGAGAAGTAATCACTGGACCGACAATTCAGATTAAAACAAGTTAAAGTTTATCGGTCAGCGCTGAATGTTTAGGTTTCATCTCCACAAGCTTTTGCCTGACTCACTGTTTTCCTGATTGCTTTCCTGACTGACTGACTGGAGACAACATACAACCAACAAAGAGGGGACCTTTTCGCAGAAAAGAACACATCTGGCACCGCAGAGGGAAAGACTACGCGGAAACACACAAGCCGCACATTTGTCACTGTGTGATTTGTGAAGCCTGTTGGTCGATGACTCAGTCAGTCAGTGAACAGTGCAACGAGTCATCCAAGTCAGCCTCTGATTTACTGAGAAGGAGAAAGCGAACACCATTATAGAGTGGTGTGCACTGCAAAGAGAGCACCAGTCTGCGCCCGTAGAGAACTGTTGTTTATCTCGCTCACAGTTCTCTGTTGTTTCGGTTGTTGTCACTTGCGTTCTGTCCTCTGAACTTTGCGGTACTTCTAATAAGTTAAAGATTTTTAATTTTGAGTTTGGAAAACTTCATCCTCCTGACATGCCTCTCCAAGTAAAGTTCAATGTTCAGCTGGGTGCCATTTTGACCATCTTCCTGGCTCCCATCTTCAGCCTACTGCCCCTTTTTCAGTGGACTCTGCCCATCGTTGGAATGAACAGCTTTAGTTTTGAAAACTTCAAAACGCCTGCGCCATTTTTTTCTCTGATTGCTAGCATTTTGGTTGCAGCATACATCACCTTTAAGATGCACTCATTTCTCGTTCGATCAAGTGTCCACAACAAGGTAAAAAGAAATTGAATTTAACTAATACAATCTAATACTTTTACTTTGCAGTACTTTGTTTACAATGTTCTCCCTGGCACGATCGCCGCCATTGGCCTCCACTTAATCAACTCCAACTTGCAGGCGTCCTCCTGTGCAGACTTTTCCACCGAACTCTTCCTAGTGGGCGTCTACCTGGTGGCTATCTCCTTTGCCCTCTTCCTTCAGTCTTTAGTGGCCGGCCTTTTCAGTCAGTATGCTTGGCTTGAGCAAGTAGAGGGAGATAGCGCATCCCTTCTTCCTCTGAACGAGTGGAACAAGACTTTCCAGTCGTGGTTCAAACTACTCTTGGCCTTCACTTTCTTTTACATCTTCCCACTGGCGGAGTTCTTCATTGAAGTCTCTTACTTTCCGTCAGTAAAGCACTGGAAGGTGTGGAGCCTCGGTAGACCGGACATTCTCAAGGTGGACGGTTGCATTGACGCCTCAGGTAGAAAGCGATTTCTCATCACTGGCGCTCTCTTCAACACTGTGCTCCTGGCCGTCTATGAGATCATCTGCAACCTGACAGCATTCAAACTACCAGAAAAAGAAGCTGAAAACGATCTACGTCCGATTTCTTTTGCCTTTTGGGTGAAATCCAGCAAACTGATGCCAGTAATTACTGTGCTGGAGTACCTTCTCCTGCTGTCTTCTCAGGTAAAAAGATTCAGCTTTAAACATTGAAACTAACTTCTCAACTCCTTCTCAGCTCATCCTCCTCAATCCGCTCAGTTTTCTGGTGGCGGCTATTGCTTGGCCAGTTTGGAAGATTTGCTTTACCACCTGCCCTTTCTTGGAGACTGGCTGCAGCTACCCGGCACAAACACCTGAAGGGGAAGAAATCGAACTTTCAGTGTTTTCTCAAAACACACCAGCACTACTACGCTCACGCAGCTTTCTGGAAACGCCGATCAGTGGTAAAACTCAGCCCCGAGTAAGACCTTCTCGACCCGCATCAATCAGTCCATTGGCCATTCACTCTTTAACCGCTGAGTGTGACGAACTGAGCGTTTGAACCAAACTTTGCCACACACACATGCTCCCATGTAAACACAATCATTTTGGCTTGCTCTACGTTTTTTAATTCAAAATTTTTCAAAAACTATGTACTTTGCTCAACTTGTTTGATCTTTTATATAACAGTAAAGTTGTCAACACTGACCAGAATATTTAGTACATTGGCGAAAACAGTACAACTGCTGTGAATTGAAAAAAAGATCATTCACACTTTGTTTAAGTTTGTTGATCACTTTGACTGTCACTTTTTAGGCGACTCGCTCAATCAAACTTTTGACCAGTCATTATACTTTTTCATTGCCTCTTTACCACACACACCTTTAGTTTTAGTTTCAGCT
The DNA here is from genome assembly GCA_024499935.1 of Tyrophagus putrescentiae. NCBI lineage: Eukaryota > Metazoa > Arthropoda > Arachnida > Sarcoptiformes > Acaridae > Tyrophagus > Tyrophagus putrescentiae. The sequence continues at coordinate 3,648,891 of JAMZRA010000005.1, forward strand.
ATTTTTGTCCATTTGAAAAAATAAGAGCATTTCGACACTGACTCCCAGACTCCATTCAACTTTGCCCTGAACTCTTGAACTGGAAACTTCTGGAAGCCTTTTTGACAAATTACCATTTTCATAAACACACGCACAGGCCTAATCGCACACTTGGCAAAAAGCAATCCTTGGGCATGTGTTGGACATTTTCCCTCGTGGTTCTCATGACTGGTCAGTCTCTCTGTGCAAGTGCTGCTGATGCCGCAACTATGATGCTGCAACTGCTGATGCTGTTAATTGTCACTGTGGTAGAGATTGGTGCTCAAGGACACACAGCACACCCAGCACACCACACACACAAGTCCAATGACAGCAGTCCACTTGCGGCAGCCTGATTTGTGTGAGAGCGAGTAGTCGTGAAGGCACTGTAGACCGAGTGTAGCAATTCCCTTTTCAGAGAAAGACACAGAAAAACGACACAGGAACGATATGATGGATAATTAGAAGGCAGCCAGAGAGAGAAGAGAGAGAGAGGAAGAGAGAATTTCGCTTGCTGGCATCGCCTTCACTTGTGATGGTGAGATGGTGGTGTGTTGGTGGTGGTACTCACCCCGCACTTTGCTCTATTCCCAATTAATGATGGCCATTGGTGGTGGTGGTGCACAACTCTTTCTTTCAGGCTATAAATCTCAAAGTATATGCTGGTCGGTGGTGGCAAGAGCTGCCAAGCCTGCCAGCGACTAGCAAAAGAGGCAAGTCAAGGCAACACACAGTCAAGTGACTCGTCATGTTCGGTGCCTCTTTCTCAACGTTGGCTGCGTGTTCTCAGGTGGTTCCGACTCACTGAAACTCTCTCCCTCTTTCCCTCTTCCCTGCTGAAAGTTAGTGGTTGCCTAGGTGGCTGTTAACCTGTGGTATGCAAATAAAGAGTGGCAGTGCCAGTCTCCTCAATCTCTCACTGCACTTTCTCACAAATACTGAACTTTCTAGGACTCATTCTCAAGAGAAGAGAACACTGCTTTCTTTTCTTTAGTGCCTGTTCAGCACTGAGCTCTGATTAACAACAGCAGCAGCTACCTTCCAACGACACACCAGCGTGATAGGACTAAGGTAAAGTGAAAGAGCAAGAAGAAAGCGGTGACTCATCTTACAAGCAATTGATCTGTCTCTTCAATAGTACTTTGATAGTTTCAAGATGATGCACAGTTTTGACAGGAGACACGTGTAAGTCTGATTTGATTGAGGAGAGAGAGAGAGCGAGATATGTGCACACGAGCAAGAAAGCAAAAGAAAGAAAGAAACCCTTGTAGTGTCCAATCATCACGAGTCATCAGCCTTTTTTCACCTTTTTGTTGCCTGCCTTTAAAACACATTTGCCACCGCTGCTTTGCAGTTGCAATCTGTTTGTTGCCTGGTGGACGAGCACTGCCCGACCAGTGCACTCTTCTAATGAGCACACTCACTTACAGGGCAGGTCATCCTGTTGCTGCTGTTGCTGTGATGGTCGACAGAACGACGGCAACCACGGCAGCGTTCTCCAGCAACGAGTAATTAACAAAAAAGGGGGAGAAAAAAGAGAGAGACACACTGGGGGGAGAAAGTGAAAAAACGAGGATGGCAATTGAGCATGTAGTTTGGAATAGACAGTAAATGTGCTCGCTAGAGAGTCTCTCTCTGTGTGTGCACTTTGCTCAGCAGCAGCAACCAAATGTGGTGCTTTGGCAGTGCACTGAAGGGCCACTGTCACTGAGCCTAAGCCACAGAGAAAGAGAAGGAGAAAGATGACGACCAATTCCGATTACTACCACCATTATCACCACCACCACCACCAGCACTTATGCCAGCGACTGCTGAAGTCTCCAAAAGCCGATTGCTCATGCAAAGCCATTGATCAATGACATGAAGTAATGGTAATGATAAATGGTAGCGGCAATGGAAAAAAAATTTGGCATTGATGCAGCACTATTAACAATAACACCAGACGTGCAAAGTAAATGTACTCGGACCAAACTTAGTACATTTTGATAAGTAGGTACTCAGTAATTTTTGTGCCAAATATTGGGTCCTAAGTTAGGGGCAAACTCAAGTTATGACAATCATAATATCACATCACAATATCAGCTTCTTTTGTTCACTTGACAAAAATAGTGCATTCTAACACTGGCTCCCACACTACAATCAACTTCCTTCTTAAACTCAGAACTTCTCTGAAGCCTCTCTGACAAAGGTCCAATGTTTCTCAAGAACACACACACACACATAGGCACAATCGCATCACTTGTGACTCTGCAAGGAACAAATCCTTGGGCATGTAATGAACACTTTCCTTTTTGGTTCCCATGACTAGTCAGGTCTCTCTATGCAGGTGCTGCTGCTGCTGCAACTTCAGCTACTGATGCTGCTAATTGTCACGGTGGTAGAGATTGGTGCTCAAAGACACACACAGAGCACACAGCACACAAGTCCAATGACATCAGTCCAGTTGCGTTAGCCTGAGTCTTCGTGGAGGCACCAAAGATTGAGTGCAGCAATTCCCTTTTCAGAGAAAGGACACAGGAACGACACTGGAACGATATGATAGATAATTAGAAGTCAGCGAGAGAGAGTTTTGCTTGCTGGCATCGCCTGACTTGTGATGGTGTGGTGATACTTCACCCTGCACTTAGCTCTTTCCAATTAATGGAAACTGGGGTGGTTGTGCACCACTCTCTCCCTTTCTTTTCAGGCTATAAATCTCGAGAAAGTATATGCTGGTCGGTGGTGGCAAGGGCTGCCAAGCCTGCCAGCGACTAGCAACAGAGGCAAGTCAAGGCAACACACAGTCAAGTGACTCCTCATGTTTGGTGCCTCTTTCTCAACGCTGGCTGCGTGTTCTCAGGCGGTTCCGACTCACTGAAACTCTCTCCCTCTTTCCCTCTTCCCTGCTGAAAGTTAGTGGTTGCCTAGGTGGCTGTTAACCTGTGGTATGCGAATAAAGAGTGGCAGTGCCAGTCTCCTCTGTCTTCCCAGTCTCCTCAGTTCCCTCACTGCACTTTCTCACGAATCCTGAACTTTCTAAAACTCATTCTCAAGAAAAGAAAACACTGCTTTCCTCCCTCCAGTGCACCTATCAGAACTGAGCTTTGATTGGCAGCAGCAGCAGCTACCTTCCAGCAAGACACCAGCATGATAGGGCTAAGTGAAAGTGAAAAAGCAAGAAGAAAACGGTGATTCATCGAGTCAGCAGTTAATCTTTTTTTTCAGTAGTAGTATCTATGATGCGAAACTTTGATAGGAGATAAGTGTAAGTGATCTGATTGCAGAGAGAGAGAGAGAGAGAGAGAGAAGTGCTCACAAGCGAGAAGGCAAAAGAAGAAAGAGAGCACTCGACTCGGACTGTTTTCCTGCTAAAGACAATTAATGTGCCTTTGACTGTGAATTGTCACTGCTCGGGAAAGTGGCACTTTTTGAGCATCAGCCAATAACTGCTGCTGCTGACGATCAGCATAGATTGACCTGCCGTTTGGGGTTCGAGATAGAGATAGAGACTCCAATTGTAGTTCAATCATCACGAGTCATCAACCCTTTTCACTTCTCGCTGCCTGCCGCCTCAAAGTACATTTGCCGCCGCTACTGATGCCATGCATTGCAGTCGTTGCCTAAAGGTTGCCTCGACGAGCACTGTAGCCTGCTCGAGCACTCTTCTAATGGGCACACTCACTTGCCAGGGCAGGTCATCCTGTTGCTGCTGTGATGATCGACAGAGCGGCAGCAGCGTTCTTGAGCAACGAGTAATTAACAAAAAGAGGGCAAAAACAAAGAGAGAGACACACTGGGGGATAAAGTGAAAGGACCAAGATGGCAATTGAGCATGTAGTTTGGAATAGACAGCAAATGCGCTCGCTAAAGAGACTTTCTGTGTGTGCACTTTGCTCAGCAGCAGCAGCAGCCAAATGTGGTGCTTTGGCAGTGCACTGAAGGGCCACTGTCACTGAGCCTAAGCCACAGAGAAAGAGAAGGAGAAAGATGACGACCAATTCCGATTACTATCACCACCACAGCTACCATCATCATCACTACCACTTATGCTAGCGACTGCTAAAGTATTCAAAAGCATGCTCATACAAAGACATTGATCAATGACATTAAGTGATGGTAGTGATAAATGGTAGCGGCGATGAAGGCAAAGTTTTGAATTGATGCTTCAGCAGCAGCAACAGCATCAGAAATAACGTTAAACAAACTTGAGGTAGACAAGTATCCCTTGTCTTGATAGCTAGCCAGACTGACAGGCCAAACCACTAGACGAGAACAGAGATACAATTTCGGATTCATTCAAAAAAAATTGTACTTTTGGTAGACATAGCCGACATCACTGACACACTGCTGCTGCTGTTGCATCATTGAATGGTGAAAAAAGGGGAAAAATAGAGAAAGACGAGACTGGACGGTTGGTAGCTACCGTTATACGCTTGCAAACTGCTCAGACACAGGTTGCACTTGCTCGCTCTCTCGCTCTTCTTCTTTCAATTGATTTCAGCAGAGATTGTTAGTCACACATTTCAGCACACTAACATACACCAGACTGCCTAGCTGTTGTTCGGACTGATTGTGGTCACCACTCTTCGATCAACGATCACTGATCTTTTTACCTCTCAAGCAAGGTCACCTTTTCTCGCTTTAGTATCAAATCAGATCAGATCAACCGAACTACCAGAACCACCTGAACCACCATCGCATCATCATCATGCACCGCTTGAAACAAGAACAACAAATGTCACCCCCGCTGCCGGCGCACACCACTTCATTTCGATGGCCAATACCACCACCACCACCTCCACCGGAAGTTCACCTCACCACCAAATGGGACCCCACCTTTCCATCACCCCCGCCGGCTTACTGCACTCCTCGTTGGCCAATACCACCGAAGCAATCACCCTCAGCACCCTCAGCCATCGCAGAGGAAGCAGCGGGGATCATCCGCTTTCTGAAGAATTCCTACGCTAATCATGTTCTGCCCGCGTTGACAGAGGCCAAGGAGGAGGTGGCGGTGATGCGCACCTCCACCCGGCCCACCACCGCCAGCGACCGGCTGAGCAGTCAGTCTCGAAAGGTGACCATTTGCCTAGTTCGCCTGAAGGACTACCTCGCCAGTGCCTATCTCCAGGACATTGCACGAATCATCACTCCCGGTGTTGATGGTGGTGATAATCGTCAAATTGGTCGCCCTCCTCCTCCGAAAACTGTCAAAATTCACAAGCTGAGTGAGCAGGATCTGCAGTGGCGGCTGAACGGAGTGTTGGCCGCCGCCCATACTCTGCGCAAAATTGCACTCGAAGTTGCTTGGCAGGCTTTTGTCGGCCAAGAAGCCGCTTCGGAAGTGCTTCAGCAGAAACAACAAGACATTACCAGCGCCTACCTAAAGGTGCGTGACAGCCTCGACGATGTTCTGAAGTTTTTTCGAAGTGCCCTCTCCTAGGTGGAGAAGGCCATTGGGAGCCGAAGAGTTGTTGCTGTCAAAACTGAGCAGAAGTAAAAAGAAATAAAGAAAAGAAAAAGACTACGGTTACGACAATTTACACAAATAAAGAGCTTTTTCCCGGGTGCATTTTGTGATATGTGTGTGTGCGTGTGTTTGCAGTACTGCCGACAACAAACTACTGGAAACTCTCTAAAATGTTCACAGGTACTAGCGACGGTCAGTCGCCAGTCAGTCAGCCAGAACAGAACCGGGGGCCACTTGCATTACAACTCTGAACAAAGAAGCAGCAGAGGCAGCAACAACAAAACACTTGTCAACTGCTCTATTTATCACCTTTATCCACCTGCCTGTAAAAATGCCCAAATAAAACACAACCAATAGGCAACTGCCTGACTAGTAAACCACAACCCGCTGAGAGCGTGCCCGTTGCAGGTGAATTATCTCCACAACCCGCCGGAGTAGTCATTTTACTGCCCGCCTGGTTGCGGGCCACACTTGATCGGCAAATAATCGTCGTCGAGGGCACTGTCCGGCGAATGATCAACATTTCGGATCACGGCGAACGACCGTCGACCCAAAGTCGACAGCAGCAGCAGCAGCAGCTGTGGAGGGAGCTGACTGACGCCCTGCGAGACGCCATCGTCATCATCACCCGAGTCTACGTCGACTTCCGCCTGGAGCGACTCAAACCTCAGAAGGCGCCGGACCAGCCGGCTCGCCATCGCCCCGAGGTGATCGAGGTGAAGCAGGCTGGCGCCGAGAGGCAAAGATGATCTCCAAAACGAATCGTTTCATGGTCCGTCTCCATGAGATGGCCATCGCCCAGCAGTTTGCCATTGATGACTATGTTCGCCGACAGACTCGTCGTCGTCGTTGAAGATGATTGCAAAGCAGCAGCAGCAGCAACAGCACCAGTTTATTGATTCAAAATTTCTGGAGATGTCATTTTGTACCGCCCTAAATTGTACTTTTTCTAAGTTATGATTAAATAAAAAGAGTTTTAATTGATGAACGAGAGAAAGAGATTGTGAGAAAGAAAGCACTCTCATTAAATTTTTTATCTGTGGCTACTGAACAAAAGAAAAGACGATTTTAATTACACGATTGCTGGTGATTGGTGAGCTTCGGAAACGATAAATAACTATTTGCGTGCATCACATACTGATTGACAAATCTTCCTCTTCTTCCTTTTCTTGTCCTTTGACTGCCCCGCCATTTGACAGTGACACACACTTCAAACACACTTCTGGAAACACGAAAAACTGTTGTGTCTGCAAACATGTGTCTTCGTCTGTTAACTCTGAGGGCAAAACGGTGAACGAAACAGTAAACGAACCGGGGATGAAGAAAAGGAGAACATCTGGCAGAGAGGACTGAGACTCCAAAGTTGTCACTGCCAAACACTCATTTCAATAGAATGACACTTCGACATGAGCTCTAGCACACAGATTCGGAGAGGACACTTTGGCGGCAAAGAGAGCAATGCACAGACAACAGCAGCTGATTGATGGCAGCTGAACCACTTGCTGCACCAAAGCAAAACTGCCTCTGTGGTGAAATGCGGCGGAAGTGTCTGTCAATAAGAAAAAGAAAGATGACAAAAAACAGACCATTTCGGGCAATCAGGCTACTTCTGCTGTTGCCAACAACGCTGATCTTCCACAACCATGATATCTACTGGGAGAGCTTCAGAAAAATCAAAATTGGAGCAGTTTTCAAGAACTTCTCAGCTTTTCAGAGCCTTCTCACCCAAACACCCAAAACTGGTTAATCAGCCAGAGAGGCAGCCACTGTTCAGTAGTTATTAGCATCATTTACTGTTCAATCAATCAACCACTTTCTCAATTGTTTTGTCGCCGCTAAAGGACAAACATTGGGGAAAGGGAAACCATGCTTGATAATAGGATGCTGCTGATGTTGTGGCTGACGGCAGTCATGAGGACGTAGGTGATCCACTGTTAATGCCACAGTGTGTGTGCTAAATGCTTTTCAGGCAATAAATAAACAGGGGGGTAAGTCTGGCAAGCCAGGACTACAGCGAGCCTTTTTTTGCGTGCACTGCTAGGACTTTGCAGATTTTAATTGTGCATCAATAGGAACTTGCAATTACTGTCGACGGAAATTGAGAGAGGTCAAGTCACACCAAACCTAGCCACGTTTAGCCGTGCAACGCTAGGAATTAAAAACTTCTTTATCGCGAATCTCTGATGTGACTTGACCACTGTCAACTTCCGTCTCCTCGGGCCCTGCTCGCTTCGCTCGCAGGACCCGAGGAGACGGAAGTTAACAGTGATCAAGACACATCAGACCTCGCGAAGTGTAGGCGTGCACCGCTAAAAAACATCGATCATTTTACCTGCGGCTCACCCGACATCGCTTGTACACTTTAAACTTCCGCCGCCTCGGGCCCCGCTCGCTTCGCTCGCGGGACCCGAGGCAGCGGAAGTTTAAAGTGTACAAGTGGTGCCAGACCTCGCCGCCATGTGTCGTGCATCGCTAGGTTTTCGCAGTTACTCTACTGTCGACGGAAATTGAGAGAGGTCAAGTCACACCAAACCTAGCCACGTTTAGCCGTGCAACGCTAGGACTTAAAAACTACTTTATCGCGAATCTCTGATGTGACTTGACCACTGTCAACTTCCGTCTCCTCGGGCCCCGCTCGCTTCGCTCGCGGGACCCTCGTCGACGGAAGTTAACAGTGGTCAAGTCACATCAGACCTCGCGAATTTGAGGCGTGCTGAAAAAAAACACATTAGTTGTAAACAAAAGGAAAAACTTCGTCCCTCCTAGCGAAGGGAATGGTAGCGCTCCCTGCAGAAGGGACCGCAAACTGTTTACATTTGGTAGCAGCAGCAGGCGCTCACACGTTGGCTGCTGCGTCTCTCTCTCTCCCTGCAGCTGCTCACTGCTCACACAGCCTGAGTCATACTTTCCTGCACGCCACGTCTCCTACTGTCCGCCGTTCTCCTCTCTCTGTACCTTCCACAGTGCTTATTTTTCGGTTTTTCGGGTCCCTGTATCTCGGGACCCGTTGGTCGTACGACTCCAATTCTTTTGCCTGAATTTTTGTTTGAATTAATGTGATTTTTGTGCCAAGTTTGGGCAAAATCGGAAAATGGGAAGAGGTTTTTCGACACGTCATTACGGACGGACACAGAGCGAGATTAAAAGCGAGATTTTTTTTAAAAAAAAAAGTCTCGCTAAAACCGTCGTGAATGAGCCTCTAAAAAAAAGCACAAAGATCCTCAGATCAAAGGGTTTGGTGGGCTTGGAAGCTTTACCACCACTACTACGCAGCAAACTGAACTTTTTCGAAAGTAGTTTCTTACTTGAGAGAATCTTTTTCTGCAAAAAGCTTCACTTTACTTTGCTGCTTTACTAGTAGCCGTGGTAATTGTTCTTTTTAAGTAAGAGAGCAAAAGCAAGACAACAACAAAAGGATATTTTGTCATTTCATCTTGTTTTGTTGTCAGGAACAACGGCGGCAGCAGTGGCGAAAAAAATCAATTTATTAAAGTATTGATTCGGTCTTATTCTGCTGCTGCTGCTCTGCAGACTAGTCATATTTTATAAAAATGCTTTTAAATGTTTTGCTCTACGCGTACACTAAAAGTGTCAAAAAGAAGAATTGATAGTCAGAGAGGTAATTAAGTGTTAGGTAACAGCATTGCACAGACTAAAACTTAAAGATTGGCTGTCCTTTAGTTTAATTCAGTAAAACAAACAAACAGTTCAAAATAAAAAGTAAGTGCGCTTTTGTGAGCAGAAAAGTAAAGCAAAAATGGGAATAAAAAAGTTGCCGCCGCTTCAATTTAATTACTGCGGTAACTGGGGAAACTTGCTAATTAAAAGAATAAAATAAAGATAACTCTAATGCAAATGTTGTCTTTCTTATGGACATTTCAATCAAATGGATGGCCTGCACTGCAAACACTGTTCACACTGTTCACACTGTGACAAACAGACAAACAAACCGGCAGGCAAGCAAACAAACTGACACACAGACATATCCAAATCATAATGTTATGACAGTAACTTGTGGTGACACAGTAAACCGCATCCAATCTAATCAATTTTGAAACTCACTTATTTTTCCAAAGCAGCCAAATGTGTGCTCTGATTGAGACAGTGATGTTTTGACTTTAGCTCAGCTTACAGTTTGGCACAGTCAGGCGATCACTTAAAAAATGACATTTTTTATTTTGATTAGAAAAGTTCTGACTGGTTCTACTTTAAGAGCCATTTAGCACTACGACTGGTGATTTTCAGTGACTTTTCCTTTTTAATGTACTCAAAGTGCTGACCATCAAGTGCGCAACTAGCATCTGCTGGCAAACACACACACACACACACACAGATTCAGTAGCACACACAATGCCCCTAATGCCCCTCCAAAACGGCCCCTCAAAAAGCCGAACTTGTGCATCACTTCAGAGTAGAAGAAAGTGACACTAGTGTAAACACACATTTAGACCTTTGATTAATTAGTATGCCCTGTTGCCTGACCGATATGTCACCGAAGCAGTAGTAGCAGAAGACCACCGCCACCACTGACACGTGCCTGCAGTTACGGCACTACGAGACATGGACGGAAACGAACTGCCTAAACGGCACATCTTCTTGAGTCAACAAACATGTGGTGGTCACAAAATGGGGAGAAAGTGAGGGGAACAAAAATGTGACTCGCCACAAGCGCTTGCCAACCGAGAGAGAAAGAGAGAGAGAGCGTCGTTGCGCCAATTGTGGCCATTTCGCCGCCGTGCACGGCAAAAACTGCGCTCACTTGTTCACTCACTCTCTCCCTCTTTCATTTCACTTTGCCTTACTTTGCAGAATCATTTCACTGTCTCACTTGCAAGAGACAGTCTCCCCTTCTACTATTAGTGCATTATGATGCCCATTAGAGTGCCAGTGAAACTGTTCCCTGCTTCTCCGAAACACGCTTTGCTCCAATCCAATTGTCCCTGCTTTTTCTAATTGTGTGTGCATTGCTGTTGTTGCTGCCGCTACCTGATTTGATTTGCACATTGAACACATTATCTATCTATCTCCAACTATCGATCTCGATGAAGCGAAAGCTTTTGCCGTTTGGGCACTACTCGCTGAATAGTGAACTCCATCTGTCTAGACTTGAAGTATGTGTGCTGAGCTAGAGCAGAAGAGCAGAACAGAGCAGCACCTGAATCATCAGGCTAGTTCAGCTTTTGTGTTGAGTCAACTAATTAAGAAACTAAGCAAAGGCAAAAGGCCAAAGGAAGAAGGGGGCAAGAGAACACGCCATACATATTTGACTCAAAAAATGTTACCATCGCCAAATTTAGTATCGTTGGAAAGGTAAAATTGAGCTGAGTACAATGGCTTAGGTCGCTTATTTTTCCTTGCCCCGGGGTTTCCGGTTCCGGTCAAAAGGAGTTTAACCGTACAAAAAATCATAAAAAAAATTTTTGATTAGTTTTTAATAAACTTAACTTGGTAAAATTAATTAAAAAGGTGCTTCTATTTAATAAAAATAAGTTTGCTCAAATCTGATAACAATTGCAAAAAAAGTTGTGATAACTGATTAAAAGTTTAACTAAGCTAATTTTAACAGTGCTTTTAAAGTGCTTTAAAATATGTTACCATCTAAGTTATACATCTAGTAAATAGTTTTTGCTTATGGAGAACTCAATTCTCACAGTTAAAAAATTTTAGCTGGACCGGAAGTAGAACTTCTCTTTTGAAACTTTTTACTTCCGGTTTAGATTTTGTTGAAAATAATATATGTTAAAGCCATCATTAAAAAAATAACAATCTGTTTTTTGTTTTTTCAAAATCGGTCAAGTACAAGTGCTAAAACAAATTATTAAAAAAGGAGTTTTTCTGGAGTTTTATTAAACTTTAAAATTTTGTTAAAGGTGTTTTTGAAGATATTTTGTTGCAACAAACAATGTTTAATATAATTATTTAATTTACTTAACATAATTTTACTATTAAAACTTTAATTTTGTTTCCGGAAGTTAAACTTCTGAAAATGAACTTCTATTTCCGGTCAGAAAAAAACTCAAACATATTAGAAATAGAACAATTTGCGTTGATTTAACATTAAAAACATTGTTTGTTGCAACAAAATATCTTCAAAAACACCTTTAACAAAATTTTAAAGTTTAATAAAACTCCAGAAAAACTCCTTTTTTAATAATTTGTTTTAGCACTTGTACTTGACCGATTTTGAAAAAACAAAAAACAGATTGTTATTTTTTTAATGATGGCTTTAACATATATTATTTTCAACAAAATCTAAACCGGAAGTAAAAAGTTTCAAAAGAGAAGTTCTACTTCCGGTCCAGCTAAAATTTTTTAACTGTGAGAATTGAGTTCTCCATAAGCAAAAACTATTTACTAGATGTATAACTTAGATGGTAACATATTTTAAAGCACTTTAAAAGCACTGTTAAAATTAGCTTAGTTAAACTTTTAATCAGTTATCACAACTTTTTTTGCAATTGTTATCAGATTTGAGCAAACTTATTTTTATTAAATAGAAGCACCTTTTTAATTAATTTTACCAAGTTAAGTTTATTAAAAACTAATCAAAAATTTTTTTATGATTTTTTGTACGGTTAAACTCCTTTTGACCGGAACCGGAAACCCCGGGGCAAGGAAAAATAAGCGACCTAAGCCATTGTACTCAGCTCAATTTTACCTTTCCAACGATACCAAATTCGGCGATGGTAACATTTTTTGAGTCAAATATGTATGGCGTGTTAAGGTTTGGCCTAAAAATGACGACATACGCGCTATATGCGCAAAAGAGTGCGCTAGATTTCACTGGTCTTTCACTGGTTAGCAACTACCACCACCACCACCAGTGCCACCGAGGCCATTGGCTGAATGAAACACATGATCTGCGACAGCATTTAGAACTGCCTTGAACTCTCTTCATATTTTTCTCTTGACCTGTCTCTTCCTGTCTGGGTGCCAGGCAACACTGGTGCTGCAGTCTGCATTCCACAGCTGCTGACTCACAGCACAAGGTTTCATTTCAGCCTTCGTACCTGTGATAGCTTGACCTGACGAGTACAACAGAGCGCTGTGCCTCGGCTATAGTTGCTGGGGAGAGTATAGAAGGGCATAGTAACAAAGGCGAAGATGATGACACCTTGCCGCAACTGGTAGAGCCATATGTAAGCGAGTGTTCAGCGACGAGTGCCCAGGCAGCGACGAGTGTGTGCTGTTTCGAGGAGAAAGGGTTTCCGATGAAGATCAATAAGGTTAGGACAATAGTATTCCAAAGTGTGATAAAATAATCTTAATTAACAAACAAACAAACAAACAAGCAAAGGATTTCAAGGATGGAAAGTGGCAGTGTTGACAACATCACACTAAGCTCTCTCTCTCTCTCTCTCTCTCTCTCTCTCTCCAGCTTTCATTTGATCACCACACACTGCTCAACTTGTAGAACACACTTTCTGACTTGTATCGTTTTTTCCTGCGCCGCTTTCAGCCGCGCTTGTCTTTTGCCGACTCGCTTCAACTCGACGCCTCATCTTACTCCCCTCTTTGTCTGATTGTGCTTGCTGTGACTTGTGCCCTCTGCAACTGTTCTTCTTCTTCTTCTTTTTCTGTTGTTAACTGCCTGTTGAGACGCGCTGTGACACTTGACAGTGGCAAAGTGTGTGAAGTGAGTGTGTGTGACTTATCCTCCCAACAACGACCATGTCCGAGCCAAGCTGATAACCAGGACAGTCTGCGCCAACACACAGTTTCCTCAACTACCTGGCTCAATACACACTTTTGTGACTTGTTTGTACTGTTTTCTGAACCTTTCAGCAGCAGCAGCTTTCCAACAGTTTGACTCACTATGTGAGTGTCCGGAATGCAGAATGCCTCAAAGTGTCGCCTAAAAGTGTTTTGGTCAAAAGAATTGTCGTTTTATTGTACTCATTTTCAGCAGTCTCCTCATTGGGCAGTACTGCTACAGCTACTCTTCATTTGATCAACTGTTAAGCAGGTGTCTGGTGTTTTGCGTTCATAGTATCAGTGCATTTTCATCGTTGTTGCATCTTTCTCTGTGATGAACCACTTGTTGACGGGGGCATCATTCAACCAACAAAAAGTGAGTGTCTAGAACGTGATGGAAGCATAAAGCATCACTGAAAACATCATTTAGTGCATCATTCAGTGGTCCTGTGCATCCAACTTTGTTCTGCATCAGGCTACAACGCAAAACCTTGAGTCCAAAACGCCTTTCTAAACTTGACTAACAATTTGTCTTTCTTTTTTTGATTCTGTTACACCACAGTGTTGCACCAGTCGTCGTCCTTTAAGTCTTCTGCCATGGCCAATGCCATTCCCGATGATTGCCTCATCTGATTTGATCTCATCTGATTTGATTGTGTGCGCCCATTAAAGCGCATTGGCGGAGAAGGACAGCAAGCAATTTGAGCCATCCTCTTGTTAACCTCTCCTCTCTCTTCAGCCACCGATGGTGATTCATCAGATTACCAGATCATAAGAGCAACCGGTTTCTCTCCACCGAGTTTTGGTGGAGGTGGTGGTGGTACTGGTGTTCACCAAATATGGTAATAACAGCAGAGAAAAGCCAGCCCCCTGGAAGCCAGCCACTGGCTTGCGTGAAGGCTGGCACAGATCGGAGGCCGGATCGGAACAGCCTTCAGCCTCCAACTTCATCTTCATAGCCAGCGCATCGGCGCAGAGCTGCTGCCAAACAGCTCGGCAGTCTCTTGCTTCGTACCAGTGAGCGTTCGTTTATTCCACAGCACAAGCACATAAGCACTCTCCTGTAGCAGCAACTTCAGCAGTTTCTATCTGACTACCATCGAGTGAAGACCACCACCATCTCCTGCTCTCTCTCTCTCTCTCTCTCTCTCTCTCTCTCTCTCTCTCTCTTTCTCCCCAGCTTTCATTTGATCACCACACACTGCGCTCGACTTGTAAAAAATTTTCTCTGACTTGTATCGTTTTTTCCTGTGCCGCTTGTCCAATTTGTCTGTTCTTTGCTGACTCGCCTTGCCTCACCTCAACTCGACGCCTCATCTTACTCTCCCCTCTTTGTTTGACTGTGTTTGCTGTGACTTGTGCTTCCTCTGCAACTGTTCTTCTTTTTTCTTCTGTTGTAGACCGCCTGTTGAGGTGTTCTGTGACACTTGACAGTGGCGAAGTGCGTGTGTGAAGTGAGTGTGTGTGTCCTTATCCTTCCAGCAACCAGCACACAGTCTCCTCAACTACCGGTGGTTCAAGACACACTTTAGTGACTTGTATGCGATACTTTTGTTGTTTCAGAGCTTTGCAACAGCAGCAGCCGCCGCCTGCACCAAATGCCGCCGTTGCGGCCTCGCCATCTCCCAAAGTCAGAGATCCCGTTTCTGTCCGCCCAGAAGCGCCCGAACTGCCGCCTTTACAGCAATCACCGTAAGTAGTCACAGTTTTTTGTTTTTTAAGAGAGAAAGAGAAAGAAAGGTTTGTCTGCTGAAAGATGTCTGCCGAATGCCTTTTTCTATTAACTATTTATACAGTTGAGGCCATATATTGTTGCGAGGCTGCTTTTGTCTTTTGTCTGATGTTCTAGGCTTAGCCTCATTTTGATTGTTGTTAGAGCAGCGACAGCAGCAGCAGCAGCACCAACTCAACTGATGAGTTAGTTAAATCAGTACAGTCAAACAAATCACTACATTTTTGCTCCGAGTTTTAAAATGAGCCAAGTTGGTGAAGTCAAGAGCTGAGCTGTCTGTTTAAATTTGAATTTCACAAAATAGTATTTGCCGTTTGCGTTCAACACAACTTGCTTTTGGTGTCCGGGAAGCCAAAGTGGCGTGATTTTAGGCTGCTCATCAGTTGCTGCTGCTGCTGCTGCACTAAATCTGGAAAAGTGCAAACGGGCAATCTGAACTGGGAGCACAAAAGGAATTACCAAAAGCAAATAAATTGAATCTCAAAGTTTCTCAAAGTCATCAGGGTGGCTATAAATTCCCATGAATTGAGAGAGTGAATTGTGTCATGTGCACTTTTTCCCTTCTTCATTCTCTGTGTAATCTCAAGTGTGTGTCGAAAACTGGCTGTAGCGGGTGGTTTGTGTCCGTCTGGAGTAGGGAGAGAACTCAAGGGAGCTGAAAAGAAAAGTGGCGTGATCCCTTCGTCGAACGTCCCCATTCACTGAACATACACTGTTTGGAAAGTAGCTGGTAAAAAAAGAGACAGAATATTCTAGAGAGAATCGGCAGCAGCAGCAGCTACAGTAACAAGCATTCAATGGGCGCAATCAGAGCACAATCTGGGAGCACATTTTTTGCATTCATTCAAAGGATGAAGACGCCTTTTTTGCCAGCTCTCTCTCTCTCTCTCTCTCTCCTTTGATCTTTTGTCACTTTTTTACTCTTTCACTGTGATGCAATTCTGTGTGCGCCTGTGTGTGTGTTTTCTTGACAGCTCTTGATATCAGTGTGTGTACCAGCCAAAAACCTTTGATAAGTTCAATAAAATCAAAACTGTTTTCATTTTTGTTGCTTTCATAGAAGTCCTGGCACTGGCGCTGTAGTGGCAGTTCGACAAGACTTGCCCACCGCTGTTGAACCAGAGCAGATACGTTCTCCTGAGATCATCAACGAAGCAGCACTTCCGGCACAACACAATGCCCGTCCTCCTCCTCCTCCTCCTCCTCCTCCTCCTTCTCCTCCTCCTTCTCCTCAACAGCTGACAGTAATTAATGGGCCAGACAGAAACGAATTCAATGTAGCCGTGATGTTCAGCAACCTCCATCAAGCATCACTGCCCGGTGCTCAACTCCCTGGAAATCAGTGCACCTTCATGTCTCTCTCAGCCATCATCTACTTCACCCTGGTGAAGCCTTTTCCCCAGTCAGAAGACGATATGCTGGCAATCCTGAACCGCGGAAACAGCTACTACGAGAGTAACATGCGGGAAATCTGCCAGTCCTATCCGACGTTCTTCTCCGACAATCACCTAAGCTTTTACACCTCTCCCAGCCACATTCGACATAGAAATGTCCGCATTTTTGGCCACGAAATTGTCGTCCGTACGAGAGTAGAGGAATTCGGCCGGGGCCTGGTTGAACGTGATGAGGAAAGTATTGTCTTGAGAAGCATTGGCGAAACGCTGATGGCCTTCCTTGTCAGGCGACCAAACATAGCCGCTATTGCCATTTGCCAGTCCTACTCGCGAGCAATCATGAAGCGCACTTCTGCTGATGGAACTACTACAAAGTACTATCTCTTTGATCCGCATCAATTTGACAGCGCGACTGCTTTCAGGCTGCAGCTGCAAGGTCCACTTCCTCGCAATGACAACAACGCTGCCTTTGTGGCCTTCGATAGTGCCGAGTCGCTGATTTGGGTGTTTACCAATTTAGTTTCCCAATTTGCCGAAGATTTCGATGCTCACAAATGGGCCAAATGGAAATTTTTACAGCGTTGTCTGCTGTTTGACCAGTGTTTTGAGTCTTTTCCACGGCGTTTCGATGAACATGAGAATTCAAGTGTGCCACACTTTGGTGGTAACCTTTAGTGTTGGCTGATTCACCGCAACCCGAGCAGATAAACTTTCGTTGGATTTCATTACTTCCTGCTGATTGACTGGTACTGCCTGACGAGGAGGAGGAGGAGGACGTAGAGGCAGGAAAGTTTTGTCCACTTGTTTTGGCCAGTGGCACACTGTTTCTTGTCTGCCTTCTAGACAACAAAAGGGAAAAAGGAAAACGATTAGAACAACTTTTTTAAACATATTAAAAAGAAAAGCTTGGCAAAAACAAACAAACAGAAAAAGTGGCGCCATTTACCGAGTGGATGGACAGGGGTCGCTTCGTGTTTGTCGTCTTTGCCTTTTGTTATTAATTCGGTCAACTTGATAATCGTTGTACTTAGAGTTGCTTTTTATGGCTCGTTTTCTTTGACAACTACGACCAATCAGAAAATCTCAATCTCCAAGAAAAGCTGGAAGACAGATTCCGTCAACTGAAGCAAGAACGTCAACTTAAGGGTAAGTAATGTGATTTTTACAAAAAAGTGCTATACTTATAAATTGTTTGATTTAGCAGAAAAAGAATCGAGTAAACGACAAAAGAAGGATGAGCTTGTTACTGTCGACTCAGCATCAACATCTCCGGCTCACTCAAACGGTAACTAGTTTGACTTGTGATAAACTGATGATAAATAAACTTATAATGTGTTTTTTCTTCAATTTACCATCCAGAGCACGACGAGTCATCAAGACAGCCGGAAAATGATGCGCCTACTCCAGCCAAGTATAAACGATCTGCTAACTAAACAACTAACTGCTAACTAACTGCTAACTAACTGCTAACTAACTGACTTTTAACCAAAACTTTAAAATATGCTTTTTGGAGCACTGCTCTATTCTGACACTGGTGGCAAGCGAGAGAGAGAGAGAGAGAGAGAGAGAGAGAGAAGAGAGAGAGAAGAGAGAGAGAAGAGAGAGAGAATAACCACTTAATGTTGGTGTAACTTGAACGTGAATCACTGCACTTTTCAATTCACCAGAATCGCACTTGGCTGGCTTGATGAACTGCTTTTTGTGCTGTTTTGTTGGCACACTCAGTTTTATTACACAAAGTTTCACTTGCCGAATTAGTCAACTTGATCGTTGTTGGGGAAGGCAAAAGAGAAAAGGAAGCTGAAGGAGCAGAGGGAAGAAGAGCACTCAATTTAAATGGGATTAAATGTGAAAGTGAAGTGGCGTGTTTTTGAAAAGGGGGTAAATGAGAGAAAGTGGGAGTCAAAAGCTGTCGTACTGCAACGACAGTACATTTCACTGGCACTGTCGTCCAGTTTCAACAGTAGTGCTGATCACTACTGCTCTAACAGCAAGAGCATTAGCTGCTGTGTTTTCAGGGAAATCTGTTGGCATTTCAATTAACTCAGAACTCGAATCACACAGGCAAATTGGCTGGTGTATTGCTGGAAACTGAACAGAGAGAGAGAGAGAGAGAGAGAGAGAGAGAGAGAGAGAGGAGAGAGAGAGAGAGAGTATGAGTGAGGCTTAGGCAAACTGCTGAAATGTTCAGCTCCAAAGTTTGCCCAAGGCTTAGCGCAAACGGCAGACCAAAATGCCAAAACCGCTCACCGTGTTTGCGTTTGGTTGTGATCATGATACTGGTGCTCTCATTTCCAGAAAAGGCAGACTTTCTCTTGTTTAATCTCTAAGCACTCTTAGCACTCATGTCCAATACACTTGACAATTTTGACGCCTGATTTCAGTGGCGACTGTCAAAATAGTAAACTTCTCTAGTGTTTTCAAACATTAGCTGGTAAAACAGGTTTTTTGAATTACTGCCCCCAATTACTGCCGCAAATAGTACTAGTACTGCTCCAGTAATTGAGTCAAGAATTTTAGTAGTTGGACGCCAAACACACACACAGTTTAATGCATGCAAGCTAAAAGCTTAAGCTACAGTGACAGTTATGTCACTTCAGTGGACAGTGTGCATCAGAAATGAACTGTCTAATGACTCTATTTCAATTAGACGGTAATTAAATTAAAACTAATTAATTAATTTTGTTTGAATAAAATTATTCACAGAGTGGTTCCTTCCCCACAACGAAATGAAGCCGTAAATGGACCAATGAATGAGCAAATGAATGAGCAAATGAATGCTGCCCAGAAGTAAGTGTTTTCTTAAACAAAAAACCTTTTTTTGATTATAAAAGAAAACTAATAGCAATGGTCATTTCGTCTTTAGCAACAACAACTCAAACATGCCGCCGCCGCCGCAGCTGCCAGAAAGCTCAAACGCCCAAACTAGGTAAGTGCCACCACTGCCACTGCTATTACCACAACTGCTAGTACTGTACACTTTTAGCAAAAATAAAAAAGTACTAGCACTTTAGTAACCAAAAGAACTTTAACCAGTCCTAAACCGTTTGACACCGTTCTAAACATCAAAAATCTAGAACTGTTCAAACGATTTGCTTGCGACGGACTAGTAAAATTGGATGCTATACCATTGTTTCACCCCACTAGCTCCGTTTCCGATGCTGTCGTCGCTTCCGAAATTCAGGATGGCGCCGTCCAACTGGCGCCAGGAGCAGGAGCTGGGGCGACGCCTACTCCCGCAATCAATTCTGGTGAGAACATTGGAAACAACAAAAGAAAACGAGCCATAAAAAGCAACTCTAAGTACAACGATTATCAAGTTGACCGAATTAATAACAAAAGGCAAAGACGACAAACACGAAGCGACCCCTGTCCATCCACTCGGTAAATGGCGCCACTTTTTCTGTTTGTTTGTTTTTGCCAAGCTTTTCTTTTTAATATGTTTAAAAAAGTTGTTCTAATCGTTTTCCTTTTTCCCTTTTGTTGTCTAGAAGGCAGACAAGAAACAGTGTGCCACTGGCCAAAACAAGTGGACAAAACTTTCCTGCCTCTACGTCCTCCTCCTCCTCCTCGTCAGGCAGTACCAGTCAATCAGCAGGAAGTAATGAAATCCAACGAAAGTTTATCTGCTCGGGTTGCGGTGAATCAGCCAACACTAAAGGTTACCACCAAAGTGTGGCACACTTGAATTCTCATGTTCATCGAAACGCTGTGGAAAAGACTCAAAACACTGGTCCAACAGCAGACAACGCTGTGAAAAATGCTCAAAGCAATGGTCCAACAGCAGACAACGCTGTGGAAACGGCTCAAAACACTGGTCCAACAACAGACAACGCTGGTGAAAACACCTCTCTTTAAGCCCATAATGAACTGTAAGTGCATGTGCTTACTGACACTACTAACATGCAAGCAAATTATAGTTTTTACATACAAACTAAAAAAACTTTTTATACTTTTTTTGTTGTTCAGGCCTTCTACTGATGCATCTCAGCAAAGCAGTCCAGCTCCAATTTCAGTTAAATCTAGCTGAAGCGATTGGTTCCACCTGGCCCATTCGTGAGCATCGAAATCTTCGGCAATCTGGGAAACTAAATTGGTGAACACCCAAATCAGCGACTCGGCACTGTCGAAAGCCACAAAGGCAGCGTTGTTGTCATTGGGAGGAAGTGGACCTTGCAGCGGCAGCCTGAAAGCAGTGGCGCTGTCAAATTGATGCGGATCAATGAGATAGTACTTTGTAGTAGTGTCATTAGCAGAAGTGCGTTCAATGGCTTCGAAGTAGGACTGGCAAATGACAATACCAGAACTTACGTTTGGTCGCCTCTGCCAAGAACGCCCGCAAACACTCGCCAATGCTTCTCAAGTCAACTTTTCTATCATGTCCAACCGCCCCTTCGTATCACATCCACATCTCGGACGGAGGACATTTTGTGCCGAAAACCGAACATTCTAGCGAATGCGGCTAATCGAAGGCACAAAACTTAGCTTCATTGCCGGAGGAAGAACGTCGGGAAAAGATTCGCAATTTCCCGCATGTTACTCATGTATTAGCTGTTTTCCGGGTTCGGATTGCCAGATAGTCGTCTTCACTGGAAAGGCTTCACAGCTGGATGAAGTAGAGTATGGCGCGAGAAGACGCCGCAAGTGCAATGTTTCAGGAGTTGAGCACCGGCACGCCCTAGCCTACACTATCGTATGTAGCTGAAAATTTTGACCAATCTTGGCATTTCTTTCCAATGTTTAAAGTTCACTTGTCTCAATGAGCATCCCATTTTCCCATTTTTCATAGCTGCCGCAGGTACAGATCCCACACACAATTATCTACTTGGAACTCCTCTAACCCTATGTGATGATTGCAAAGTATGCATAGTCACATGATTTTAGTAGTTTACACGCTGCCCTATTCTACCAATTGATTACGTTCTGTACCAATTTTGCTATTTTATTACTTTCATCTTAAATCACTTCTAATAGCGTTCCTTTTGCTATCCCACTTTAGGGGATCAGAAC
Source organism: Tyrophagus putrescentiae (assembly GCA_024499935.1). Lineage (NCBI taxonomy): Eukaryota > Metazoa > Arthropoda > Arachnida > Sarcoptiformes > Acaridae > Tyrophagus > Tyrophagus putrescentiae. The sequence goes on from JAMZRA010000005.1 coordinate 3,670,186, forward strand.
TTGAGGGCAAACAGCAAATGCGACTAGTGTTATCGCATATACTGTAGGTTGCAAAGGTCACGACATTCTACGTAAGTGAGTTGAAGCATCTTCATATCTCTCCGTGGTACTTCGACCTACTCATTATCTCCATAACCACCTAATAGCGTGCTGGCTCTTTTTATTGTTCATTTTGAGGCATACGCAATCATCAGTGTTTGTCGTATCTGCATGTGAACAGCAAGCTTACAAGGTCTGCGCGAGACTCTTTCTCTGGCTGACTCTTCGGTTAAGAATCTCTCGTCAAACTAACCACCCTAGTCCTTTAAACGTCATGAGACTCACACTTCCGTTCGGGTACTCCTCGGCAGCAGCATCTTTGAGTCTTTCAGACTCTTGCTGTGCTTTTGTTGTGTCTCTCGCCATCCACACCTACCATGTCCTACCAGGTGAACTTCTACCTGTTTCCGTTGGGCATCTCGTTGTCGGGCATCTGATCAGTCTCATCCGTGCACTTTGGTCGTCGGGCACTCGACATACAGTCCTCCTGGTGAATCTTCTTGGGTGGTTCATCGTTGGGCATCGTTCGCAGGATCATCTGCTCCCTCACTCTCGCTGACCGAATCACTCTCCGGCCCACACTTGATGGTGGTCATCGTACATCGTTCGAAAGATCACTGCACCCTCCTCCTGACCAGTCACCCGCCAAAGGGCGCCTCTGTTCGGCAGCCATTCTTTCCCTCGACCAGTTTCAAAAGGCGTCCCATTCCTGGCGACCCCTGACTCATGCGTAGGATAGGACAACGTCCATCACCAGGCGTGTCGGGACAAAGTCTACCGACAACCCTTTTGACCACCAGTTGGCGGCCTCCTCTGCATAGTCCACGGCGGCGCTCAATTGCACACGCAACTCTGGTCCTCTCCGTCAGCTTTGGTCCGGTCCTCCGGTCCTCAGTCACAGTCCGGCAAGTTCTTGTCACCCGATCCTTAGCATTAGCAAGGGCAGCAACTCCTCCGTCCACGTTGGGCCATCACTCCATCCAGGGCAGCTCCTTCCACGGGCCACTCGGGGCCAACTCCAGGCCACACGAGGCCATCTTCGGGCTACACGAAGCCATCACCGGGCCACACAGTGGCCATTTGCATCATGGCCACTCGGTGCCATCGCCAGGCCACTCAGGGCCGTTCACCAGGCTACTCAGAGCCTTCGCCAGGCCACTCAGGGGCCATCTCCTTGTAACGGGCCATAGCCATTGCCTCGTCTCGGACAACCACGGTCTGGTAATCACGTCCAGGTAGCTCCCTCTCCGTCACCATTGGCCACACCATCTGCTGTTGCACCAGTTGCTCCAGGATCCTCCGCAGGGGTTGACAAACGGCCACCACAACGCCTTCTCACAGGCGGACATCGTCGTCATCGGCAGGCATTTCAGCCATCTTTAAGCGTCGTCGCCTGGCACTACTTCTAGTGAGCTCAAGGTCGAGTGAGCGTCACTGGTAGGCTCTCCTCAGTGCTGCTGGTGCGTGCGTCACTCCACTGGCCTCCACATTCCTCGTCAGTCATCCGCTAGCCATCCATTGCCACTGATGGTCACACTCCTCTACGTCATCGATCAACCGTCCAGGTCCGTCGCACCATCGATCAGTCCGCCATCCTCCGTTCCTCGTTGCAAGCGCCGGCAGTCACTCCCCGATCTCCGCCCGCGATGGCATCTGCTTCTACCTTACAGGGAGCTCTCGGCCATTCTCTGCGCGGTTACAGCGGTCGATCTTTTTGGACTGCTCCTCGGCCGTTGCATCCTTAGCACGTCACCAGGCGGTAGTCCAAAACTGCACCGAAACTCCTGAGGTCAATCTCGGCAGTGACGGCACTCTTTGCCAGTTAAATCGGCACCTCCTTGGCGTAGCGGGCATCTTTCGGTGTCAAGTCGGGCCATCCTCTCAGCACAGCACGGCAGCCTCTCGGTCGGTCATTCCTCGGCACTAGGCCGGTATCTCCCTCGGCATTTCTGTCGGTTTCATTGACAATAATAATTTACTCACATTCAGGCATCAGTAGCCTCTCTCTGTTGTGTCGGCGTAGTCGCAGTCTTCTAGTTGTCGTTCACTCGGTCGGTGATCAGCCTCACTTGTCAGTTGTCAATCGTTAGTCGTCTTCTCAGACAGTCACAAAACTTCCAGTCACATAAGAGCAGTCGTGCTGATAACGTGTCTGAACAAATCGGTGACTGGAGGCACTTTGCCAAAGTCAGGCAAAACACAAGCGGCTGATCTTACGCAGTTTATTATTGGGCGATTCACAGTTGGTACAGAATCTCGTTAGGTACAGGTAAATAGGTGTTGGTCGCAAAAT
>JAMZRA010000005.1:3673017-3795599 GCA_024499935.1 Tyrophagus putrescentiae
TCTCGGGCAGTTAACACAGATGGCATGATTCTCGTTGGCGTGCTTGAAAAGTGCCTCCTGGTCAAAAAAGTAGTGATCCACAGTGGGAACAGCCCCTGGGGCCAGCTGTCCAAAGCAGAGAGTACAACGAGGGTGCTGGATGAAAATGCCATCCAACTCCACTGAACCGTAGCGAAGGTGATCCACGTAGGTTTCATCGATGTCCTCACTGCCTTTGATGTTGTACAGCTTCATCTCAATGGGAAGAGTTTTCAGGTGCAGAAAGCACAGTCTGCAGAAAGTGCGGCGATCATTTCGATGTTGCTCGCTGATAGGGAAAAACAAAAGTAAAACTCAATCTCAATTATAAGTTGTGATACTGACAAGTGTTTCGACGGATTCTCAAACTGCCTCCAGTTTTGTCTGACCGGTCCCCAGCAACGGAGCACGTCCAGGCCACAGCGGTAGCACTTGATGTTCATCAGAGCGTCGAGCAGGGGCAAAAAGTCATCGCTGAAGGTCGGCTCAAAGAGCACCAGGCTGTCAAAGTTGACCAGAGGAGTAGGACATTGGCCAGTGAGACCAGTGGTGTTCAGGGCAGTCCACCAACGCCGGGCAAAAGCCTGCACTTGGTGGACGGTGGCAAACTGCTCTCTCGTGAGGATGACCTGCCTGGAGAACTGACCACAGGTGGGACAGTCGATGCCCTCGGCGGACGGTTTCGAGGAGGTAAAGTGCAGTCGCAGTGCACACTCGTAGCACAACATGTGGGCACATTCGGTCACGGCGAAGATCTTCTCGGTGGTCAGCGGAGGCGTCGACAGCTGACAGACCGGGCAGATGAGGCCGGTGAGCTGATCCAATGGAAGCTGAGTTGATTTCGGTTTGGGGCTGCTTGTGACCGTTTGCAGATCGGTCAACCCGTGTTTGCTAATGGCCGCTTTGCCAGCCAAACGGACGACCATCTTGGACAGCTGTGGTGTTGGTCAGAGTTGGCGGCAGAGTTCTAGGCGCCAGTGACTCGTGCGTAAAGAGCGCTGCCGTGGGAGCGATTAGGTTTTCGGCGGTAAACGTAAGGGTTGCGCTCTGAAATGTTTAGATGAGATTTTATGGCAATGAAGAAGCAAAGATTTGCCAACAAAAATGCGAGCTAGTGAGAAATGGATGAGTGAGTGATGTGAACGCGATGAGAGCTCAGCTCCGACTGACTGTGGCTATCGGTGATCAACTGCTGCCTTTATGTGCAGTTTGCCCGCTGGGAAGTGACATTCACCGGTCATCAGCATCAGATAAGCAATCTAAAGGAGAGGAAGCAAACAATGAGACCACATTCAGTGGCAGGCGTGCGCCACCAAAAACCGCGTTAGTCATTGAAAAGCGCTGGTGACAGCATCTGCTGATTATCATAAAAAAACTTGAAAATGGTTCTAAACAGTTTCAATGCAAAAAAATTTTTTGGTTTAACAAAGATTTATTAAAAATTTTTTGGCCATTGTTAAAAGTTGGTAAAATTGGTCGTCTCAAATTTCTATTTACATTTGCTTTGATCTTTCTGAACTCATGTGCAGTCAGTGCTGTTGCTAGTGGCAAACATTCAAAAAGTTTACATTTATCATTGCTGTTACCAATGGTTTTCTGTCATTACCTACTTTTCAATTCTTATTTTTTTGTTTAAATTTTATTCAATTTGTGCCTTCGTTTGTAAACAGTAAAACTACAACTTTCTAACAATTACAAGGGCGTGAGTGTCGCTTCGCGCCACAAACCACCGTTTCATTTTAGCGTTTATTTTGTTTATCAGGTTGTTAAGCATTGACTGATGTCATTTGGTTGATCGGCATTGACGACGGCTGGGACACAACTCGCAAGCTCGTTGTGCCCCGAGCCGTCGGTGCCGATCAACCAAATGACACCAGCCTTCAACATTTGGAGTTTACTTGGCTGGTTAGTTTGTAAAAAATTTTGTTTAGTGTCATTTGGAAAATCCATCATAAAAAATACTTTTAGTAGTTCAGTAAACTCAAATTTAACATCAATAGATAGGTGCTTATTAGCGTCGTTTTAAAATTAAACCACGTCATAATCTCATGAAAAATGTAATTTATAGAACCATTAATGAAAACGCAAAAAATCATATAGACTTTAATAGGGATTTGTACAAAAATTAAAACTGGCTCTAATAATTACTTCCGTAAGTCAAATCAACCTAAATTTAAAACCAATAGATAGGTAATAGTTAGCATGTTTTCAAGTAAAGCAGTGCTTAGATATCATAAAAGATGTAATTTATAGAATCATAAATGTAAATGTAAAAAATCATATGGAATTAATATAAGAATTTTTATGAAATTTGTAACTGGTCATAATAATTACTTGCGTTAACCAAATTAACCCCAACTTAATACCATTAGATAGGCACTACTTTGCATTGCTTTTAGGTAAAACTGAGTTTCTAAATCTTGAACGATGTAATTTCTAGAATCATAAATGTAAACACAAAAAATCATATAGAATTAATATATGAAATTTTTAACTGGCCGTAATAATACTCTCAAAAGTCAAATCCTGTTGAGTTTAACGCCAGTAAGTAGGTATCCGTAAGCTAAGTATTTAGGCAAAAACCGAACTCGGTAACTTTCAAGGTGTATTTTTTAAAGTCAAAACAAATCGTATAGAACTTATTCGGAAAGTTCGAAATTATGATCTTAAAAATGCACCTGGTGTTCGAATCACCTCAAGTTTGGTGCTATTTGAAAGATGCCATTTAGCTTGTTTATTGTTTGAAAACCGTTTCTCGATATCTTGAACGATGTAATTTATAGAAGCAAAAAAGTCAGTGCAGAGGGAGAAACATCATTTTTTTAGGGAAGTTAGATCATATTCACTTGCTGCTCCAATCTCATCTTCAATTTTAAATCACATCAAAATTCAGTTTTTGTTGTTGTTGTTTGTGCCGACCAGTGCAACTGACAACTTTATGCTTTTTGACTTGTTTTTCAAAGTCCTGAAAACCTTATCAGTCATTGACTACATCAGCAGTAATATTCAAATACGAAAACAAAATAAGTAAAAGTACAGTCTAAATTTGCGTTAATTCAACACTTATCATCTCAGTTTTCCTTTAACTCACTTTTAGTTAATTTAGACACCAAACTGAACCATTGTCAGAATAAAAATGTCTTCTATCATCTCAAACAAAAATGACAGCATTTACCCGACCGAGTTCATGAAACTGTACAAAATTAACTCTACGAACCTCATTGGCAGCGGTGGAAGCGGCTCAGTTTACAGCTCTTTTCGTGCTACTGACCATATTCCTGTGAGTTGATTGCGCGACTCAGCAATTTAAATGACTCTTTTCTAATCACCATTTCTTTTTAACTGGCAGGTCGCTGTCAAGATTATTACAAATGTCAACGACATTTTCTGGAATATAGCTACTGATGGAAAAAGAATTCCACAAGAAGTTGCACTCCTCAAAAAGGTGGCCCACGTGACGGGCGTCATTCGCTGCTAGACTGGACTTTGCTTGAAAATGGTTTACGTTACGCTTTGGCCATGGAGCGGCTCCGCAATTCAATTAGTTTCAAAAAATTTCGCAACAAACAAACTGGTCGCCGGTTTGATGAAAAGCTTACTCAAAACCTTTTCTGCCAAATGGTTGAAACAGTGACGGCCTGCCACGACGCAGGAGTCATTCACCGAGACCTCAAGGAGAGCAATTTTTTTATTTGCGAAACGACCATGACTTTGAAACTGATTGACTTTGGTTACTCTGCCCATATGAATACAACTTCCACTGGCACTATCTTTAATCAATTTTCCAGTACACTCAAATGTGCGCCACCAGAATGGTTTCAAACTAAGCAGTACAATGGCGTCAAAGCAGAGATTTGGACTCTTGGCGTGCTGCTCTACCAAACGGTCATTGGAATGCATCCATTTAAAAACGTAAAAGAGATCAGTAACGCAAATGTGATGTTTAAGGAGAACAAGCCAGTTCACTCTGTTGAATGTCAAGATCTGATTTGCAAGTGTCTGGCTCTAAACCCCCGTAATCGCCCCACACTGGAGAACATAAAACGTCATCCTTGGCTTAACATTATCTCAAAATAAACTTGTTTAGTTTTTGTAGGCTTTTTTGTGCCGTCGGTTTAGATTTGTCTCATTTGTAAGTTTGTTGAAATTTTTCGAGTAATAATCCAAGTTTTTAAAGTATATTTATTTCAATAAAATTTTCCTCAAATTAACACTTGTCATGACAAAATTCAACAAAATCATAAGTGCTCACAGTACAAGATATCTAACAAACAAAAACAATAACCAACTTAAGTATGACACAAGAAAAATAAGAATACAAGAAAGCTGTTTCACCAATTTATCGTTTTTTCTCAAAAGAGAAAACCGTCGCCTTGACGTGGAAACTGCTCTTTCGCCATAAAGCGAACCATAGCAGCGTTCAGGCGGACAATGGGAGAGAAGGCATAGTGAGCTCGTACTGTCTCTCCCCCGGCAAATTTCATCTTCAGTCGGCCTGTCTTGTGGTCGATGCGTGTCTTGCGCAGCAGATCAGTGCCCACGTCGAGAACGAGTGAGTAGTGGGCAAAGGACGGGTTCCCATCATCATCATCATTGACGGCAATGTTCTCTGCCTGTCGTTTGCTGATGAACATTCGGGCGTCACTGAGAAATCCACTGAGCAGTTGAACATCATCTCGGGACACTTCGAGTACCTGTCGGTGGCGGAGCTGTCCGGAGATATGAGCCATCAGTTGGTGAAGCCAGTTGACGTAGACGCGCAGAAGAGGACGGGCGCCCTCTTTCTTGCCTGCTGCCTCGGTGCTGATGTAGAAGCCGAGCGGGCGCTGAGAGGGCTCAAAGGCGGCGATGAGGCGGCGAATGAGGTCGGCAATGCAGAGGTCATCCTCGCGAGAAAAGACGGCATTGAAAATGGCCTTCTTCTCCTCCTGACTCAACAACGGTCCAGTGCTGGCTGCAAAATAAGCGTAAGCAAAGCTGGGTCCGCTGAAATTCATTTTCAGATGGAGATTGATGACTTCAGTTAAAGTTGAAAAGAAGTAGCGAGTTCTGGTAGTGAAAGTGTTGGCCAAGTAATACAAGAAAAAAATAAAGTGAAAGATGTGTAAAAACAGATTTATTTGCATTTGCACTTGATATAAAATGAGTTGTGAGTGCAGCAAAATCATTCTAAAAGCGTACCTCAGTTGACTGTGCCGCCAAGTACTGTGAAGATGTGAAAGCAGAATCTGAACAATTGGACTCTAAATGGTTATTCAGTAAGCTATGCAATCGCAGTGTGGTGACTTGCTGCTGTCTGTGGTGGCGTGTGCTGGCTTTGTTGTGAAAGACAATGCGGCAACGGCAGCAGCGGCAGTTGCTGCTTTTCAATGCCACCTATCGGTCAACTGATTTGATAATGATGATCAGGTGGCGATAACAGCAGACACTGCTCTTATCTCTCAATTGACCGGTTGAAAAGATGATGAGTTGTTGCAAATAAAGTGCGAAAGCAATTTTTTTATAGCACAACTGTTGTGTTTGGATTGAAATTAAAACACAACTTATAAATATTCAAAATCAATTTAATTTCAAGTTTTTATTTAAAATTAAAAAATACAAACAATACAAAATCAAGTATTGAAAACAATTGTTTTAAAACTTGGTTTCTTTGATTTCTTCTTGTTCATCATTCTTCTCAGCGTCCTCATCAACTTGGTCGGCAAGTTCCAGTTCAGCGTTTGCCACAAAACTTGGCGCACTTCTTTTGTCAGAGAACTTTTTAACCAAACAGTTGAAAAGTTTAATTGCCACCGAAATTAAGATGACAACGGCCATTACAACTAGAATCACGCCGACTGCAGTGAACATGTCCAGCTGAAAAAAGGCCCTTTCTCGTACGAAGGGGGTAAAGTCTTCAGACATGTTTAACTGTGATTTCAGCGAAAAGGAGTTGTCGGTGAGTTGTTGCTTTGTGGGCAGTCAAAGAGACAGTGAGCTGAGTGAGCACTGGCAGCCTGCTTTTGTAGTGTGCTCAGCAGCTGGCGGCCGTTGGAAAGGCAACCGGTGGCATTAGATGGCACACTCAGAGAAAGGGTAAACGGCAGGCAAAGAGGGCAAACACCTTCTGCCTCACATCTGCTCGTGCAAGTCACTGACCTCATTGCTGGCAGAGAAAGGCACACTCACAGGCTGCCTATACTGACTTCACTGAATGAGAGAGCAGTAAGAGCAGTGCCGTGCAGGTAGTGCCTGTAAAACAGTGCGCCGGTAAGACAGGTATAAACAGGGGCAAAAAAAGAAATATTTGATTGTGTCAAAGCAAATGCACTGGTTAAAAACGCATTCAAAATATAATAATTGTTGTTACTTTATTTTTTGATAGATTTCAGTGCTGTATTCATAATGTTAAAAACGGCAAAAGAACAGGCACAAGTTGACCAAAAGTAGACCAATTGAAAGCACTGTTGTGATCAGGATAATGTTGACAGTCATACTCTCTTCAATTAAACTGGCTTCCTCTTCTCCACTTTCATCTGGCACACTGGTTCGGTCACCGAGTCAACCACTACATCCGTTGGCTTGTTCAGGTTGCCCAGCACCACAATTTGCGCTCCATCAAAGAGACGCTTGCAGACTTTCTTGGAGAAAACGTTGACATGCTTCCGAATGACATCTGCCGACACAAGTTTAGTCTTAGGGACTACTCAAATGAACAGTGTTAGTAAAAGATATTTTAAAGTGACATTTTACCTTTTTCCGCCTCATTTGACTGAGCAATCGCCAGAGAAGAGAGAGCCCAGAAGATGAACAGCAGCAGAAAGCAAACTCGGCAGTTCTTCATTACTGAGCGAGGCAGTAAAAGTAGTGCAGTGCACACTCGGCGATAGTCGCAGAGAAAGTGAATGGGTAAGAGTTAAGTTGAGTGGGCTAGTAGGCGAATGGCAGCAGGCAAACTCACCGGCGACAGTCGCTCTGATTCTGCTGACGCCAGCTGGACAATTCTTAGCAGCTGCTCGACGCTGAGCCATCTGTGCAGAAGACGCAGAATGCACACTCGCTGCTCGCAATGACTCGGTGTGCTCTCTGCCTGCAACTGGCGCAGTCGTTGCCAGAGGAACCAGATTTTGTCGGTTGGTCTTGCGGTGCTCGCTTTCTTCATTCTACCCATTAACCTCATTTGCAATTGTTTAAGTTACGACACTCAGAGTTTGTTTGTTTATTAAATTATAATAGAAAAAACAAAATGTTTGATATAAAAATGATAGTAAAACAGATTAAAGTGATAAAAATTCAATTCAAAAAATGCGATTTTTACTTTGTTCCCAAAAGTATTCGTCTAGAAATATTTGATTATCATGCAAAAATTTGTTCAACATTTCATCCAAAGTTAAATTGCTGTAGTCACTTGCATTATCTTTACCAAAAGAAAATTGATTGCGGTAGAGTGAGCCTAACTTTGTTTCACCGTTGGACCAAAAGTGCGGGTAAAAGGTGTAAAAGATAAGCAAATTAGCCGTACTAAAGACGAGTACAAACAAAACGATGCAATGAGGCATTTTTGGTGATTATCTAAAGTGAAATTGTTTGGTGCTGTTTTATAAGTAAAAAACGCTGTGTTATTTTATTCAATTTTGGTAGCGGCAGTGCAGCACATCAGCTTCCACAGTCGCAATTAAACGTGGTGCTCAAATTACTAAACAAAACTCGTTGCTTTGATTACCATGCAAAACTGTAGTAGTGCGCACAGTGTTTACTGGGGCATGCTTAAAGACAAAAAAATAGTGGTAGTTTCTATGATAACGCAAATGAGCAACAGCAGTCACGGTCCATTTGAAATGGATGTAAAGCAGCACTTGCTGCTCAATTGTTGATTTGCTGCACTAGCAATTGTGACTCTGAATGTGATGCTAGTTAAACTTGTTTTTCTTGATCTTTTTGTGATCAAATTAGTTTGATTATTTGATTTAATACATTTTGAAAAAAAACTGTGGCTAGTTACTCTTTGTTTTGTACTAATCTTTTTTTGGCATTTACAGACTCTTACAATTTGCAACTGTTTTTGCTAGAATTGTTTTAATTGCCTAAAAGAAACATCAGCAAAATGAACTCTACAAAATCTCTATCACAAAAGAGGCTGAAGAAAAGCTGATAGTGCTCTCCAGTAAGCACACTGACATTTCGGCCATTCAAATTGTACTAAATGAACAGCAGTGGATGTTTGAGATTGGCGCCGAGTTTGCCCAGTCGTACCACAGTTGGACGTCGATGTGCTTTCAGTTCACCAAAGCAAACTTTCACCCAAACGACTGGTCAGTGTTTCTCTTTAAGATCAATACTTTACAGTTTAGTGGTTTTGATAAAAATGGGAAAATTTGTGATGCAGACACTCTATTTTCACAAGCACCACGTTGGATCGCATTTGTTTGTCGGCCTTCTAATCTCAATACTAAACACCAAATTGTGAACTGCATTTTCCTCAAAAGCCTTGACTTAATCTGGAATTGTTTCAAACTTTCACTAAAGCACACTTTGTTTCCAACGTTTTCGCGTAATATCACTCAATTTGATATTACACGTCTGATTGAGTCAATTTCAGCTAATATCTGTTTTGACAGCATCAAAGAAAACAACCTTTCCTTGTTGACAGTGCTTAACAAAATGTATGTTGTCGTTGAAAAGAAAAATGAAACAGTTATTGTTGTAAAAATGGATTCTGAAAATCAAACTTTTGTTAAGTCTATTCTGAAAACTTTGCCTAAAATTCCAAGTTCTGCAATCACTAAAAAGTCGGCAATTTTTCGCAAAATCAAGTTTTCTGATCCGTTTTCGAAATAAAAATTTTTGAAACGATTTTTGTCATTAAATACTACAATCAGTTAAAAATGAAAAAAAAATATTTATTACTATTACAACTGATCTTTCTGTTACAACGTTTTAATTACCAATAAAAACTGCTTTTTAAAAATTTGTTTATTGTTTATGACATTCAAAACAAATCGAGTTAAAAACAGATATTTTATTGAGTCCCGCATTATGCATTCAGTAAAAATTAAAAACGGTTATTACTACAACATCATTCAATTGTTCTTACATATCAAATGGCAGAATCTAGTTCAGCAGTTTGGGCAAGTTGATTGGAGTGAGGAGAAGCAGTCGGCCACCATTGGCACCGAAGAGCACACCTTCCTTCCGTTCAATGTGGTACTGAATGAACTTGGTGACTGAGGAGGGAGCAAAAGTGTCGCCCAAATCAGGTATCTTCTTGTGGACGATGTCCCTGAGCTGGAGGTGAACGTGGTCGCCGTAGAGCATGCCAGAGAGGATAAAGTGATCAGGGTGAGTGAGCGAGGCCCTCACCAGAAACTGGCCATCCTCGGTGATGAGCTGGTGGGCAGTGCTGCGGCAGATGCTGTCGTGGTACCAGGGCTGCCAGCGCAGATCATTCGGCTTCTGCAGAGTGCTCTGCTCGGTGGGCAGAAAGTCATCGACGATGACGTATCCCTCGGGGTCGTACTGCGGCGGCAGTGGCGCCGGCGGCGGAGGCAGCGGCCGATAAGGTCCTCGTTCGCTCCGCTCTCGGTCCCAGCCTCGGAGGACTCTTCGGTGGAAGGCTGCCTGGGCGCCCATGGCCAGACACAGTGCTCCCCGGCCCTGGAGGACGAGGCAGTTCAATGAAGAGGCGTCCTCTCTGGCTGATACGATGAGGGCGTAGTGACTGTGCCCACTGGCGTCCACCCCGTACTGGGACTGTCTGCAGAGTGCGACCAGGGAGAGGGCGGTGGCGCCCAGTGCCCACTGTCCACTGCTCTGGCCCGAGTGCAGCAGGCTGAGCGTGAGGTGGCGGTCGGAGAGCGATGCGACCAGTGAGAGACCGCTGTTCAGGAGGGAGACCGCCCCCGGGAAGATGGCCTCCAGTCGGTGGTCAGGCTGGGCGGAGAGGACCGGCTGTCGTCGGCACTTGCTCCTCACCACCGCCTCCCTCACCCGACTGACTGCCTCCTGCACCAAGGCCGTCTGCTGGGCGGGGCACAGTTGGGAGGGGCAGAGGGCGAGGGGCACTGCGCCCAGCAGACGCAGCGGAGAGCAGAGCAGGCCTAAAGGACTGAGCAGCAGTGAGGAGAAGTAGGGTGGTGGGGCCACTCGGAGACGACGACCGGCGCTGGCGATGAACACGTTCTCGGGAGGACGGCAACCGGTGACCAGCGACTCGAGGTGGGCAGAAGGCAGTGAGCCAGTCATGCCGTGGCTGTTGCTGCTGCTGCTTTTCTTGCCGCCAAACAGTTCCATTTGAACAGAGAAAATTGGTGTTGGTTTGATGAGCGCCGTTTGTTTTGTTGTCTTGTGGTGCCTGCTAACTGAAACCGCTTGCTGAAAACAGCCTCTGAAGTGACAGCCAAAGTTTATCAGCTCTAGCCGTTGCTGTCTGAAGGCATCACTGGTGGCAGCAGCGGCAACATTAGATTGCACACTTTCAATTGACCAGTCAGCGTCACTCCTTTGTAGCACATACGGGTTTGAACTTTTCCCTCTGTTCATCACTGTTGACCATTATGACTGGTTGTCACTGGAGGCATTGGGAGCAGGCTTCTGAACGTCAACTGGGACTCTAAAGTGACAATTTTTTGCAATACATTATTATCTGAAATATTTTTTTGTATTATATCAACAGGTTGAAAATGCATACTATTTGGCTTGATCACAGCTTAAACTTGCTTACTACAACATACGTGTATTTCTGCCAATGCATCACCTGTTTCACCGATTCACGCTTTTGTCGACGCATGCTCCAGGTAACATTGGTTACCTGTTCACCTGTTGAGCTGCACTGTTTACATTGCAGAGAAGCTATGCTGCAGTGGGTGAGATACTGCTGCATTTTCCATTCAGCTTGATAGACATCAACATTTAGCATCGCTTTTCAAAAAACTATTTTTTGTTCATTTAAATCTCTTTAATTGAAAACTGTCATCTTAACATAATCAGGTGTGTTTATGTTCTTGTCACACAATCACCTGTTCTTATGTACCTTCATTACGTTTTTGTATAGTTGAATCATTGTCTTAACTGCTGTGAATGATAACTTATTTGACTTTTTTCCTCGTCTTTCTTTTAACAAAATGCCCAATTTTTCAATTGCTTTATGTCTGTTTTGGTGTACTTGTTTAGCGGTCACTGTTTTCTGACTCGCATGCTTGTCTATGATTGTTTTGTTGCGTTTTACTTTTTGCTAGATTTTCTCATAGCATTTGCTCCCCACTACCGCGGTTACTCGATGCTCGACTGCTTTTTCTACAGACTCTCTGCTGATCGGTGCAACACACTTTCAAATTTCAACTCCAGTTGTTTACGTTTTTTACTACGAGCACTTGCATTCGCCCTATGAACGGAACACTAAACCATTCTATGAGCAGCGGCTCCAAGACATGATTACTGAAGCAATTGAATTTTTCTGTTTCTTTAACAAGAGTCCAAAGAACAGTGACAATGAGTTTATTTGGCGCAACTTTGTCGCCAATGCCAGCCATGGTTTTATTACTCCAGAATGTACACAAAAGTTTTTGTTCTTATAACACCTAACGTCAGACTGTTTTGGGAACGGGCTACCGTTTTAAGTGAAACAGTTCTGAACGCGTTTTCTGCCGACGCTTCTAATCGAATTGCCAGGTTTTATCGGTTTTTCGATATGGTTGTCAAACAGAATGCCGATGCTAGCAGAGAATTTCTCGATTACTACCCGTACATGGCAAAAATGCTTTTTGTTGTGGTAAATGCCTGAATACATTATTTTTTAAAAAAATATCATAACACTAACTTTATCCTTTTCATTTTCTTAAGGTGAGAGTGAGTCAAATATTCTATTTTTTGGCTCTCGTATAATTCTTATAGAAATTCTCAGTTTTTTCTAAAAATCCTATAACTCAACTTTTAGAGTACCTAAAATTTAGGTTAAAGTCTCAAATTAAAGTTAAAAAGTTGGTCCAGAGCCCTATTGGGGCTTTTAATTTTATTTGTTTTATTTTAGTTTTTATAAGCGTTTGAAGTTGGTGAAACTGCTATTTTGTGATTTTTCCAACTTCAAATATTCATAAAAACTAAACAAGAGCAAATAAAATTAAAAACCCCAATAGGATTGTAGACCAGCTCTTTAACTTTAATTTGAAACTTTAACCTGAATTTTAGATACTCTAGAAGTTGAGTTATAAGATTTTAAAGAAAACTGAAAATCTCTATAGGAATTATACGAGAGCAAATAAAATAGAAAATTCGACTCACTCTCGCCTTAACAGACGATCACTTTTTTCCTTGTCACTTTCACGTATCAGTACATTCTAAAAATAAAAAAGACTATTTTTGAGATAAATCTGCCTAATTATGTGATGCACAGTCATGACGAAGTGTTAGAGACAATCAAGTACCGATGTTATCAAATTAAAAGTTTTATTTCACCGGTGTCTTATAACATGTGGAAACTTTTTCTGTCGACCTATCTATCTGAAGTGTTACCTTTTTATACCCTCGTCTTATCAATGCTCTTTTTAAACGAGCAATTTTCTGAACACTTTTGAAATCTCGGTGTGGACGTTCTTTTTGGGGCAGAATACGCCATAAATCCGCTTCAATACGTAAGTACCACAGTTTGTCAAAGGTTTTTTATTTGCCTTCATTACTTTTTCTTTGTTTCTAGATTTTTTCCGATCTGGGCATGTGTTAAGTGGATATGAACTTATTCCCTGGTCGCCAGATTCTCAAGTACCTCAGTGTGATGGTGCCCGGCGTTTTCACTGTTTGTGCTGTTTGTGCTACCTGTTCTCCACCGACCCTGACCGCCTACTGTCTCCTGCCGCTGAACACTTTTTACCGATGTCTTTTCACTTTCCTTTGGTTTGCTTACAAATTTCTCGTGGCGTTTATTGGATTGCAATTCATTGGTTTGCTATTGGTTTTTTTGTGACGTCACGTTTGCTGACATGCCGAAAAGTACTGAAAAATTGAAGTGATGAGCATGTCAGTAAGTGAACAGTATAAAAGGAGCCGCAACCGCTAGTGGCTGGTTAGTTGGAGATGAGCTACCGAAAGTGACACCGATAGATGATGAAGATGCTTCCAACTCCACTCTACAAGGTAGAGTGCTCCGTGACCTTTTCTTTCATCAGATTGCGCAAATCAGAACAAAGAAAAAACAGAAAAAGAAAAGAAAAAAAAGAAAAAAGATAAGGAAGTTGTGCCGGTAAAAAGAGTGTCAACGCTTGATTCAAACTTAAGCAAAGAAGGCAAGGCAAAACGGTTGGCAAATAATAGTGGCAGTAAGTTGGAACAGAAAGAACTAAACTCGGAAAACGATCCAAAAGCTACTGATGACTGTCTAAAAGTAAGTGACAGCTTGTTGCAACCGTAAGTGAGTCTGAAGATGCCCCGGATGTGGATGATGATGAACAGCACATGTCGCAAGATGAAAGTGATACTGTCGCCCATTTTACATCTGCTGTTGAAGAATCTGATGCGTTTGAAAGCCCTGATCTTAGAGCCGAATTATCAGTTTCTTCTTCTTTTTCTTCTTTACCGATCACCACAACTATCACCAAAGTTGATAACACCAGTATTACCAGCTCAACTCGAAAAACTGATTCAGAAAACCTTTCTAAAGAACAAACACTTTTAAACGTTTCTGGAGTTGAGTTGAGCACATCAGGCTACAAAAGTGAAAAAGTGGCAGTTACCAATCACAAACGCAAAGCTGACGTCAACACTCCCTGGTCTACACCTTCCAAAATTTCCAAAACTTCTACGCCAGACGAAAGAATGCAAATGCCGACTAAACAGCAATCTTTAACTCAAGGCCAAAAATGTCACTGCTCTACTGACCAGCAAAATGAAGCACGCAATCGCTTTAGTTTCTACGGACATTGTTAAGGTAACTTTTATATGTTATATTGCACAACTGTTAATTTTTAATTTTTTTAACACTCACAGAACTTTGTAAAACTAGACGAGTTTTCAGCTTCATCAACATCCTCAGTATTATCTTCAATTATCACCTCCAAAAGTGTAATTCAACTGGAGGCGGAAAACAACTTTCTCAGCTGCCAAAGTGGCTTAGGCCGCCTCTGGGCCCGTACCACCGATGACAGCAAAGTTTTTCGCTTCTTTACAAACCTTTCTGAGCCAATTGTCCTGTTTGTCAACTTTTATGAACCGTTTGTGCACACTCTTGTTGACAAACAAAACAAAAACCGTAAACGTAAAAAGGAATGTCATGAAGAAACATTCAAAAATCAGCTGTGGCCAGTGGTGCTAGTCCGTTTACAAGATCAGCAGTGCAACAATAGCTCACAACAGCTAACAAAACAAAAGTTTATCTGCCCTTTTACCAAAAAGTGCAACCAAACGTTTTTTGATGATCGGTAATTTAATTTTGTATGAGAGGTATTTTAATTATTTAAAACTAACATTTGATTCCTTTTCTTTTGTTATGTAAAAACAAGCTACTGAATCACCTTTACAATAAACACCACAGTGAACAACAAACTGTCCAGTGCACCGCAAATGATGACAACTGCTTAGCTAAATCTATGAACTTTCTCTACTCGCAGTTCACACACCACTCTATGATTTACCATCAGGTGAACGCCTACAAGTGTGTTCATCAGAAGTGTTTTGAAGGGACGCTAGTCTTTGGCACTCTGATTGAGGTAGCCAATCACTACAACAGCGCGCATGCTGATGTTAAGGACTGGGAAAAACTGTGCACAAGCCTAATTGGAGACGTCAGTGAACCAGCAAATAGGTTTGTGGAAGAAACTGTGCCAGCCAATGACGATGTTTTGATGAATGATGATGAAGCGGGTGACAAAGCTGCAAATAGTATGCTTGAAAATGAAGAACATGAAACCATGGACCAGGATAACTGTAGTGCTACTGTTTGCCAAACTTCTAATAAAAACAAAAAAAATTTCGAAAAACAAAAAAGGGGGTTGTTCTCAGAAATGCACCAGTCTCACCGCCTGGCTTTACCTTACCAACAGTTGTTACTTCACCAAAACAAAACTGCGAAAAAAGTAATTTAATTTTTTTGCAATCAACCTCAAAAGGCAAACCACTTTCAACGACCATTGAACATTCTGCTGAACATTTGATTAGCAAAAAGAAGAAGAAAAAAGGAAAAAGAGAAAGGCAGTGCAATCATCAGTATTGCCAATCGCAAAAATACCAAATCTTGGCTCAAAGACAACGGGTTCACCTCAACTACCATCAAACACTTTAAATTCTCCCCACGAAAATGTCATAATTAATGATGATGACCAGGACAATGGCGACGACGATGACGGCCACGACGACGACAACAACAACGACGGCGACAGCTTGAGCAGTTTTGAAGACATGTACCTCGACATGAAGGAAGTGGAAGGCAACGACGTCATACTGTTGCCGGCAGTGGAAGAGGTTTCTCTGCTCGGCGAACTGAGCATCAACTCAGCCACCTCAGTGCTGACAGTGCAGCCGCAATTGCCACCAGATACACTGTTAAACGAATTCTCCCAGCGAAACTACGCACTGTGGAAGACGCCCCTAAGCAAGGCGTTTCGCTTTTTCACGCCCTCACTACCAAATCTTGGCTCAAAGACAACGGGTCACCTCAACTACCATCAAACACTTTAAATTCTCCCCACGAAAATGTCATAATTAATGATGATGACCAGGACAATGGCGACGACGATGACGGCCACGACGACGACAACAACAACGACGGCGACAGCTTGAGCAGTTTTGAGGACTTGTACCTCGACATGAAGGAAGTGGAAGGCAACGACGTCATACTGTTGCCGGCAGTGGAGAGGTTCTCTGCCCGGCGAACTGAGCATCAACTCAGCCACTCAGTGCTGACAGTGCAGCCACAATTGCCACCAGATACACGTTAAACGAATTCTCCAGCGAAACTACGCACTGTGGAAGACGCCCCTAAGCAAGGCGTTTCGCTTTTTCACGCCCTCACACGCTCTATCGGCGACTTCAGCAAACCGCAGCCAAAACATGCCAAAGATGCTAATATACGTAAACCTGTCCTTTTGCCGAGTGGGCCTCTTCAAGGACAAGGACGCCGTTGGTCTGGACACGTGCTATGACGGCGGCAATGGCGACTGTGTCCATGATCACATCCGCCCGGTCCTCGTCCAGGGCCTGAGCGGCCTGTCAGTGGGGAGGTGAAGGAGAGCAGAGAGCCGCTGCCGCAGCATGTTTTCCAACAGAAGCTGCTTGCGCAGTGGCGACGATTAAGGAGCATCTTCCAGAACTTTGACTTTGAAGTTTACGTAAGCATATCTTTATTTTGATTTGAGTATTATTAATTAATGGCAGGAACATCAACTTTGCGTATAATATCTTTAAAAAGTAATGAAATTTAATCAATCTTCATTCTTCGTTGATTGGAACAATCAACGCCTCAATCGCCTGAAAGAGCACACAATTTACTCTCGAGGTCGTTTTGAGGCTCGGCCGTGGTTGCTCTCTCTGGTGAAAGGATGAGTATCATAGCAGTGGCGATCAATAACGTACTGGTGAACCGCTCTGAAGTGACAGTGAGCACACTGAAAGTCGCCAAAGACGTGGTGAGTAAAGAAGTGATCGCGTGTTTACCATAGTCGGACGACTCCTGTAGCAGATGTCGCACTTGAAACGTCTTGATCTTCTCGTGAGCCCATGCACGTGTCTAAGTAGATCCACTCTGCAGGGGAAAGAAGAAAAGGTCAAATGAAATGAAAACAGTTTACTAAAAAGTCCCAACAGTGTGCACAAACACAAGCACACGGTGAAAAGGCAGTCTAGCTGTGGCGGCACACTTACGGTTTGTTGAAAGAGGCAATGCAGCTAGGGCGAGCCACGCAGATGATCGTCTGGCCGTGATGGACCGCGGCGAAGTGCTCCTGAAGATGTTCTTTGGAGTTAAAATAGACATTTTTGGGGCAGCTTTTGAAGTAGCACGTCCGTTTGTGAATAATATGATTCTTGACTCGCAAACCACTGCTCGGTCCAGGAACACAGGCTGCGGCGGCGGCGGTGGCGGTTGCGGTGGCGGCGGCGGCAGCGGTAGCAGCTGAAGCACGTGTCAGCACACTTCTAGAAGCTGCCTGGCTCGAGGAGGAACGTGCAGCCAAGCTTGCACTCAAGGCGCTTGAGAGTGCCTGGGAACTTTCCACCGACAGGGAAACTGCCGGTGGAATGTCTCCCTCAAAGACAAGCTCCAGCTCATTGCTGTCCTCATCATCGTTCTCATTCAGAGTGATCACATCGGGCAAGTTCTGACCACCACCAACAGTGCCATTTGCATTGGACGAATGTGCGTTTTGTTCAGTCTGCTGAGCTGCAGCGGCGGTGGCGGCGGCAGCAACGTCGGCCTCCATTGCTGATTCATTGCTGACAGCTTGACGAGAGTTTGAGTTTGAAGCGATCTCCGGAATGTTGTTGACAGTTGCAACAGGTTCAACAACAATGTTCTGATTCTGCTGCTGCTGAACAAATACTGGAGGGGGAGCAACTGAAAAGACATTTGTTGGCATTGGCATTGGCATTGGCATTGGCATTGGCATGGCCGGTACAAGCTGTGATGGTACTGTCGGGCCGTATACGCCGTAGCCGCCATTGGACGGCACTGGCACCAGCATCATCGGCTGATTTTGTCCTGGCAGATGATAGACGGGTCCTCCTCCTGCTGGTCCTGGCAGATGATAGACGGGTCCTCCTCCTGCTGGTCCTGGCATAAAACCTGGAAACTGGTAGCCGGGGTTACCAAGTTGCTGCTGTTGTTGGAGCTGCTGTTGCTGAAACTGTTGCTGCTGCTGAAACTGCTGATTTTGTAGCTGCTGATTGAGTCCCAATTCAATGTTTGCTGTCAATCGCTGCACCAAACTTGTCAGCTCGGTCACATGACCAGACAGCTGCTGCAGACCATTCTTGATCTCAAGGCGTTCCATGATGATTCAATTAATTCAAAGAAGAAGAGAAGGCGCAAGTGATTGTTTTGAGTCAAAGTTGACGAGAGCGTTTGAGAAAAGAGAAAAGCAAAACGTCTCACTTGTTGACGCTTCCGCTGCAAAGCGCTTCTGCACACACACGCCAAATCGTAATCCTAACAGAGGCGCATTGGCCGTTCGCAGAAGACGTGTTTTTAGTGGCGGCCAGCTGGCGAGATCTGTTGTCCCTTCACATAGTCTATTATGAATTTTACTAGAAATAGGTAGTGTTTTAAAGCTAACGGCGGAAAAAAATATAGACTGTAGTGCCTCTGCACTTAGTCACCACAGTGAACTTTCCTTGACACATGTTTCACTCACACTCATGTTCACCTTTCATTTACCCTTATTCATCTCCTCACACAGGCAGACACCCATGTATATAAGCCAACCTCATGTAAGCACACTTTGCTTGTCTGTGTGAGGAGATGAGTAAGGGTAAGTGAGAGGTGAACATGAGTGTGAATGTGAGTGAAAACGTGAGTCAAAGTACATGAACTGTGGTGACTAGTGCGGAGGCACTACAAGACAATGATTTTATCAAATTATTATTGCCAGACAGATTTTTGTCAGCTAAATCGTTTTAATCTTAAAAAAATTAAAAAAAACGTTTAATTTGCCACTTTTGCCAGTAAACAATCGCCCACTTAAAAACTCACTGCAAAATGAGCCATTGCACTTAAAATGGCTTAAAACTCTTCCATTGCATCACCTCGTCACAGTAGGCGGACACGTTGATCATCATCTCGGAGAGGCGTCGGAAGATGGGCACCTGCGCTCGGTCTGCAAGGTGGACGAAGCACTGCAGCGAGGTGGTGATCACCACCTGAGGGGAGTCAAAGCAGAGGCGGTTGTGTCGGCCGATGCAGTGTCCAATGAGCATCATCTCCGGGACTGAACTTCGACAGAGAAGGTCGGTGGTGGGCAGGTCCACTGTCAGGTCGTGCCCGTGCCGGGGGGCAATCTCCGCCAGAACTAGCCAGGCGTGTTGCTGTTCGGCTTCAGAGAAGCCGTCCCTGAGGAAGCTGCAAGGGTCGAGGTTGTCGTCGACGCAGAGAAAGAGGCGAAAGGCCTGGCTTGCCTTTGTTTCAAATGGATCCGCTTGCTGGCGGCCGATGTAGTAGGTGGCCTCGACCAGAGCTGACGCCGAAAGGTTTTTGCAAAAAACAAAAAGCAAACATCGACAGCGTTTACGCACTTCTGCCTCCTTCCTCACTGAGTCTTCCACCAAAGCAGTCCAAAGTGGTTCACCAGAATAGAAGGAGATGTGCTGTCGCTTCAGAATGGGAACGACCACTTTTCGACGCCAGTTGTTGACAGTTGAGCTGCTGGAGCCGCCCAGGTACACAAAGTACTCTTTTTTATCATTTTCTTCTTTTTTTGAAAAAGAGGGAGTAGTGCTAGTGAGGGAGATGTCAGAAAGCTGTGGCGTCAGTGGTGGTGTAGGTGAGGCTGGCGGCGATGCCATTGATGAAGACGGACCGGATATAAAAATGTTGTTTTCCGCCTTTTTGGGAGTTAACGATGAGCGCACTCGATGAAAACTGCGTTTTAATTTATTAAAAAATGGCATTGATGTTGTGCAAAAGGGTGAGCTGCTGTGTAACACACTGATGGAGATTTATTTTTTTATGTATGAGCGTCTCAACTTGTCTGACTTTGTGAAAAAAATAGCTGTAGTGGCAGTTTTGATTTTGGGCGTCATAGAATTGTTTCGTCAAAATAGCCTCACTAATTTGAGTTTTTGGTTAGCTGAAACAGTTAACTACCTTTTATCTAAATTTTTTAACTTTTTGCATTTTTAAGTTTTTAAGTCAAATGTATAAAAATATTTTACAAATTTTTTAAAATAATCATTTTAAAAGTAGTAGTTTTTTTATTTTTAATTTTTACTAGCTAACTTGTCACTTCCGTTTGCAAGTACTTTGCGTTTTCATATTAATGTCCAGTCACAAATCCGGTTTGCCACAATAATTTTTACTTTTTTTAGTAAAAATTTCATTTTATAGTTTTGAATAATAACAAAAGTACAAAATACATTAAATATTTAAGATGACAGTCAATGTAAAAACACAAAAGTTTAGAATTCAGCATTTTTTCAAACTACCAAACAAATTGTTTTTCAACTAGTCAACTAGTCAAAATATTTAAATGATAATATTCAGTGATGTTCACACTCATTACTTGCATATGTTGTTTTTTAAAACAGTAGAGCAGTTTGACCAGCAACAGTAACGTCAAAGGATTGACGCACAGGCAAACTCATTACAGAATTTTGCGACCAACACCTATTTACCTGTACCTAACGAGATTCTGTACCAACTGTGAATCGCCCAATAATAAACTGCGTAAGATCAGCCGCTTGTGTTTTGCCTGACTTTGGCAAAGTGCCTCCAGTCACCGATTTGTTCAGACACGTTATCAGCACGACTGCTCTTATGTGACTGGAAGTTTTGTGACTGTCTGAGAAGACGACTAACGATTGACAACTGACAAGTGAGGCTGATCACCGACCGAGTGAACGACAACTAGAAGACTGCGACTACGCCGACACAACAGAGAGAGGCTACTGATGCCTGAATGTGAGTAAATTATTATTGTCAATGAAACCGACAGAAATGCCGAGGGAGATACCGGCCTAGTGCCGAGGAATGACCGACCGAGAGGCTGCCGTGCTGTGCTGAGAGGATGGCCCGACTTGACACCGAAAGATGCCCGCTACGCCAAGGAGGTGCCGATTTAACTGGCAAAGAGTGCCGTCACTGCCGAGATTGACCTCAGGAGTTTCGGTGCAGTTTTGGACTACCGCCTGGTGACGTGCTAAGGATGCAACGGCCGAGGAGCAGTCCAAAAAGATCGACCGCTGTAACCGCGCAGAGAATGGCCGAGAGCTCCCTGTAAGGTAGAAGCAGATGCCATCGCGGGCGGAGATCCGGGGAGTGACTGCCGGCGCTTGCAACGAGGAACGGAGGATGGCGGACTGATCGATGGTGCGACGGACCTGGACGGTTGATCGATGACGTAGAGGAGTGTGACCATCAGTGGCAATGGATGGCTAGCGGATGACTGACGAGGAATGTGGAGGCCAGTGGAGTGACGCACGCACCAGCAGCACTGAGGAGAGCCTACCAGTGACGCTCACTCGACCTTGAGCTCACTAGAAGTAGTGCCAGGCGACGACGCTTAAAGATGGCTGAAATGCCTGCCGATGACGACGATGTCCGCCTGTGAGAAGGCGTTGTGGTGGCCGTTTGACAACCCTCGTGGAGGATCCTGGAGCAACTGGTGCAACAGCAGATGGTGTGGCCAATGGTGACGGAGAGGGAGCTACCTGGACGTGATTACCAGACCGTGGTTGTCCGAGACGAGGCAATGGCTATGGCCCGTTACAAGGAGATGGCCCTGAGTGGCCTGGCGAAGGCTCTGAGTAGCCTGGTGAACGGCCCTGAGTGGCCTGGCGATGGCACCGAGTGGCCATGATGCAAATGGCCACTGTGTGGCCCGGTGATGGCTTCGTGTAGCCCGAAGATGGCCTCGTGTGGCCTGGAGTTGGCCCCGAGTGGCCCGTGGAAGGAGCTGCCCTGGATGGAGTGATGGCCCAACGTGGACGGAGGAGTTGCTGCCCTTGCTAATGCTAAGGATCGGGTGACAAGAACTTGCCGGACTGTGACTGAGGACCGGAGGACCGGACCAAAGCTGACGGAGAGGACCAGAGTTGCGTGTGCAATTGAGCGCCGCCGTGGACTATGCAGAGGAGGCCGCCAACTGGTGGTCAAAAGGGTTGTCGGTAGACTTTGTCCCGACACGCCTGGTGATGGACGTTGTCCTATCCTACGCATGAGTCAGGGGTCGCCAGGAATGGGACGCCTTTTGAAACTGGTCGAGGAAAGTGGCTGCCGAACAAGAGGCGCCCTTTGGAGCTGGTAAGCGCGTGGTCGTGTTAGCTCCTTCTCTTTACATTGCTTTCCGCGTGCTGGACATGGCCCTCCTGTACGTACCTAATCCCGCTCGCTGCTCCCCTCGTACCGGAGCGTTTGTGCCATCGAGAGGCTCCTTTTGATTCTCTTTGTATGCTCGACGCTGTAGCTGTCGCTGAGAGCGTGTGGACCTGTCCGCTGCTACGAGACAACAACACAAGGATCATGAATAACGATCCTCAAGAATGAGCCCGATCGTGTGACGCGAAGCATCCCATGCCCCATGACACGGAAGTCGGTGCGATTCATCTGTGGTTTCTTGACCTGGTAACCGTCGGCTCGGATGCCCAAGCGCCAAGTCCGTCAGCCGGGCGAAGTCAAGGCTCGTGCTTCGTGCCGCCCAACAGCACCTCTTTTACCATCACCAACCAGTTTGTCTTTTGTATTTTACAATTGCGCGAGGAGTAACCCGACGCATACATAGAAGGGACTTTGATGCATACTGGGCACTCAAGGGCTAAATAACCAGTCTATCAAAATACGCTGCCGTTTTGTCCATCCGCTGCACCGCAGGCGCGCGGTTCAGTTTGACGAGGAGAGACTACGCACTCCGATGAGGCTATCATCTCACCGTGCGCGATACTGGAAGATGCTATCTGTGTCCAACTCCACTCTCACTCGTAACAGACTGCTTCCCGTGCACCCTGGCTCTCTTCACTCAGTAGTATATAACGATGTCAACCACCCTAGCCAATTCCCCTGTAGTCCGGTACCTCTTCTGCGCGAGGCCGCTAATAACAGGAGTCTGGTCTCACTCTGGATCCGGCTGACTCTGAGGGGCTACCACCCCGGGTTTGCTAGAAGTGTGACTGACTATAGAAAACGTGAAAATACCCCTATAAAATAGAAAGAGTTTACAGGGCTGACCAGTGTAACGTTAATGGCAAGAGTCATGCTGCCCCTGATACGACAATACTTCAAGAGTACGGTTAATACAGTCATTAGTAAAACTGTTGTCCGACATTGCCACTTGTTTGCAAAGCTCACAATAGAAGGTATTAATCGTGACGTAGGTATCCACGGGGTTACATAAGGGGGTTGTCGCCGGGGGGTCCTCGATGCCGCGCCCTCTTTCGTGAACAAGGTGTCGCAAAATAGGGGATGCAAGTTAGTCAGCTTACATCAGGCAATCCTGAACCGCGGAAACAGCTAATACGAGAGTAACATGCGGGAAATCTGCGAATCTTTTCCGACGTTTTTCTCCGGCAATGAGCTAAGTTTTTACACTTCTATTAGCCACATTCGACTTAGAAATGTCCGCATTTTCGGCCACAAAACTGTCCTCCGTACGGGAGTGGATGTGATAGGCCGGGGCGTGGTTGGGCGTGATGAGGAAAACGTTGGCTTGAGAAGCATTGGCGAAGTGTTGCGGGCGTTTCTTGGCAGGCGACCAAACGTAGCTGCTATTGTCATTTGCCAGTCCTACTCGCAAGCCATCATGAAGCGCACTTCTGCTAATGACACTACTACAAAGTACTATCTCATTGATCCGCATCAATTTGACAGCGCCACTGCTTTCAGGCTGCCGCTGCAAGGTCCACTTCCTCCCAATGACAACAACGCTGCCTTTGTGGCTTTCGACAGTGCCGAGTCGCTGATTTGGGTGTTCACCAATTTAGTTTCCCAGATTGCCGAAGATTTCGATGCTCACGAATGGGCCAGGTGGAACCAATCGCTTCAGCTAGATTTAACTGAAATTGGAGCTGGACTGCTTTGCTGAGATGCATCAGTAGAAGGCCTGAACAACAAAAAAAGTATAAAAAGTTTTTTTAGTTTGTATGTAAAAACTATAATTTGCTTGCATGTTAGTAGTGTCAGTAAGCACATGCACTTACAGTTCATTATGGGCTTAAAGAGAGGTGTTTTCACCAGCGTTGTCTGTTGTTGGACCAGTGTTTTGAGCCGTTTCCACAGCGTTGTCTGCTGTTGGACCATTGCTTTGAGCATTTTTCACAGCGTTGTCTGCTGTTGGACCAGTGTTTTGAGTCTTTTCCACAGCGTTTCGATGAACATGAGAATTCAAGTGTGCCACACTTTGGTGGTAACCTTTAGTGTTGGCTGATTCACCGCAACCCGAGCAGATAAACTTTCGTTGGATTTCATTACTTCCTGCTGATTGACTGGTACTGCCTGACGAGGAGGAGGAGGAGGACGTAGAGGCAGGAAAGTTTTGTCCACTTGTTTTGGCCAGTGGCACACTGTTTCTTGTCTGCCTTCTAGACAACAAAAGGGAAAAAGGAAAACGATTAGAACAACTTTTTTAAACATATTAAAAAGAAAAGCTTGGCAAAAACAAACAAACAGAAAAAGTGGCGCCATTTACCGAGTGGATGGACAGGGGTCGCTTCGTGTTTGTCGTCTTTGCCTTTTGTTATTAATTCGGTCAACTTGATAATCGTTGTACTTAGAGTTGCTTTTTATGGCTCGTTTTCTTTTGTTGTTTCCAATGTTCTCACCAGAATTGATTGCGGGAGTAGGCGTCGCCCCAGCTCCTGCTCCTGGCGCCAGTTGGACGGCGCCATCCTGAATTTCGGAAGCGACGACAGCATCGGAAACGGAGCTAGTGGGGTGAAACAATGGTATAGCATCCAATTTTACTAGTCCGTCGCAAGCAAATCGTTTGAACAGTTCTAGATTTTTGATGTTTAGAACGGTGTCAAACGGTTTAGGACTGGTTAAAGTTCTTTTGGTTACTAAAGTGCTAGTACTTTTTTATTTTTGCTAAAAGTGTACAGTACTAGCAGTTGTGGTAATAGCAGTGGCAGTGGTGGCACTTACCTAGTTTGGGCGTTTGAGCTTTCTGGCAGCTGCGGCGGCGGCGGCATGTTTGAGTTGTTGTTGCTAAAGACGAAATGACCATTGCTATTAGTTTTCTTTTATAATCAAAAAAGGTTTTTTGTTTAAGAAAACACTTACTTCTGGGCAGCATTCATTTGCTCATTCATTTGCTCATTCATTGGTCCATTTACGGCTTCATTTCGTTGTGGGGAAGGAACCACTCTGTGAATAATTTTATTCAAACAAAATTAATTAATTAGTTTTAATTTAATTACCGTCTAATTGAAATAGAGTCATTAGACAGTTCATTTCTGATGCACACTGTCCACTGAAGTGACATAACTGTCACTGTAGCTTAAGCTTTTAGCTTGCATGCATTAAACTGTGTGTGTGTTTGGCGTCCAACTACTAAAATTCTTGACTCAATTACTGGAGCAGTACTAGTACTATTTGCGGCAGTAATTGGGGGCAGTAATTCAAAAACCTGTTTTACCAGCTAATGTTTGAAAACTAGAGAAGTTTACTATTTTGACAGTCGCCACTGAAATCAGGCGTCAAAATTGTCAAGTGTATTGGACATGATGCTAAGAGTGCTTAGAGATTAAACAAAGAAAGTCTGCCTTTTCTGGAAATGAGAGCACCAGTATCATGATCACAACCAAACGCAAACACGGTGAGCGGTTTTGGCATTTTGGTCTGCCGTTTGCGCTAAGCCTTGGCAAACTTTGGAGCTGAACATTTCAGCAGTTTGCCTAAGCCTCACTCATACTCTCTCTCTCTCTCTCCTCTCTCCTCTCTCTCTCTCTCTTCCTCTCTCTCTGTTCAGTTTCAGCAATACCCAGCCAATTTGCCTGTGTGATTCGAGTTCTGAGTTAATTGAAATGCCAACAGATTTCCCTGAAAACACAGCAGCTAATGCTCTTGCTGTTAGAGCAGTAGTGATCAGCACTACTGTTGAAACTGGACGACAGTGCCAGTGAAATGTACTGTCGTTGCAGTACGACAGCTTTTGACTCCCACTTTCTCTCATTTACCCCCTTTTCAAAAACACGCCACTTCACTTTCACATTTAATCCCATTTAAATTGAGTGCTCTTCTTCCCTCTGCTCCTTCAGCTTCCTTTTCTCTTTTGCCTTCCCCAACAACGATCAAGTTGACTAATTCGGCAAGTGAAACTTTGTGTAATAAAACTGAGTGTGCCAACAAAACAGCACAAAAAGCAGTTCATCAAGCCAGCCAAGTGCGATTCTGGTGAATTGAAAAGTGCAGTGATTCACGTTCAAGTTACACCAACATTAAGTGGTTATTCTCTCTCTTCTCTCTCTCTCTCTCTCTTCTCTTCTCTCTTCTCTCTCTCCCCTCTCTCTCGCTTGCCACCAGTGTCAGAATAGAGCAGTGCTCCAAAAGCATATTTTAAAGTTTTGGTTAAAAGTCAGTTAGTTAGCAGTTAGTTAGCAGTTAGTTAGCAGTTAGTTGTTTAGTTAGCAGATCGTTTATACTTGGCTGGAGTAGGCGCATCATTTTCCGGCTGTCTTGATGACTCGTCGTGCTCTGGATGGTAAATTGAAGAAAAACACATTATAAGTTTATTTATCATCAGTTTATCACAAGTCAAACTAGTTACCGTTTGAGTGAGCCGGAGATGTTGATGCTGAGTCGACAGTAACAAGCTCATCCTTCTTTTGTCGTTTACTCGATTCTTTTCTGCTAAATCAAACAATTTATAAGTATAGCACTTTTTTGTAAAAATCACATTACTTACCCTTAAGTTGACGTTCTTGCTTCAGTTGACGGAATCTGTCTTCCAGCTTTTCTTGGAGATTGAGATTTTCTGATTGGTCGTAGTTGTCAAGAAAACGAGCCATAAAAAGCAACTCTAAGTACAACGATTATCAAGTTGACCGAATTAATAACAAAAGGCAAAGACGACAAACACGAAGCGACCCCTGTCCATCCACTCGGTAAATGGCGCCACTTTTTCTGTTTGTTTGTTTTTGCCAAGCTTTTCTTTTTAATATGTTTAAAAAAGTTGTTCTAATCGTTTTCCTTTTCCCTTTTGTTGTCTAGAAGGCAGACAAGAAACAGTGTGCCACTGGCCAAAACAAGTGGACAAAACTTTCTGCCTCTACGTCCTCCTCCTCCTCCTCGTCAGGCAGTACCAGTCAATCAGCAGGAAGTAATGAAATCCAACGAAAGTTTATCTGCTCGGGTTGCGGTGAATCAGCCAACACTAAAGGTTACCACCAAAGTGTGGCACACTTGAATTCTCATGTTCATCGAAACGCCGTGGAAAAGACTCAAAACACTGGTCAAACAGCAGACAACGCTGTAAAATTTCCATTTGGCCCATTTGTGAGCATCGAAATCTTCGGCAAATTGGGAAACTAAATTGGTAAACACCCAAATCAGCGACTCGGCACTATCGAAGGCCACAAAGGCAGCGTTGTTGTCATTGCGAGGAAGTGGACCTTGCAGCTGCAGCCTGAAAGCAGTCGCGCTGTCAAATTGATGCGGATCAAAGAGATAGTACTTTGTAGTAGTTCCATCAGCAGAAGTGCGCTTCATGATTGCTCGCGAGTAGGACTGGCAAATGGCAATAGCGGCTATGTTTGGTCGCCTGACAAGGAAGGCCATCAGCGTTTCGCCAATGCTTCTCAAGACAATACTTTCCTCATCACGTTCAACCAGGCCCCGGCCGAATTCCTCTACTCTCGTACGGACGACAATTTCGTGGCCAAAAATGCGGACATTTCTATGTCGAATGTGGCTGGGAGAGGTGTAAAAGCTTAGGTGATTGTCGGAGAAGAACGTCGGATAGGACTGGCAGATTTCCCGCATGTTACTCTCGTAGTAGCTGTTTCCGCGGTTCAGGATTGCCAGCATATCGTCTTCTGACTGGGGAAAAGGCTTCACCAGGGTGAAGTAGATGATGGCTGAGAGAGACATGAAGGTGCACTGATTTCCAGGGAGTTGAGCACCGGGCAGTGATGCTTGATGGAGGTTGCTGAACATCACGGCTACATTGAATTCGTTTCTGTCTGGCCCATTAATTACTGTCAGCTGTTGAGGAGAAGGAGGAGGAGAAGGAGGAGGAGGAGGAGGAGGAGGAGGACGGGCATTGTGTTGTGCCGGAAGTGCTGCTTCGTTGATGATCTCAGGAGAACGTATCTGCTCTGGTTCAACAGCGGTGGGCAAGTCTTGTCGAACTGCCACTACAGCGCCAGTGCCAGGACTTCTATGAAAGCAACAAAAATGAAAACAGTTTTGATTTTATTGAACTTATCAAAGGTTTTTGGCTGGTACACACACTGATATCAAGAGCTGTCAAGAAAACACACACACAGGCGCACACAGAATTGCATCACAGTGAAAGAGTAAAAAAGTGACAAAAGATCAAAGGAGAGAGAGAGAGAGAGAGAGAGAGAGCTGGCAAAAAAGGCGTCTTCATCCTTTGAATGAATGCAAAAAATGTGCTCCCAGATTGTGCTCTGATTGCGCCCATTGAATGCTTGTTACTGTAGCTGCTGCTGCTGCCGATTCTCTCTAGAATATTCTGTCTCTTTTTTACCAGCTACTTTCCAAACAGTGTATGTTCAGTGAATGGGACGTTCGACGAAGGGATCACGCCACTTTTCTTTTCAGCTCCCTTGAGTTCTCTCCCTACTCCAGACGGACACAAACCACCCGCTACAGCCAGTTTTCGACACACACTTGAGATTACACAGAGAATGAAGAAGGGAAAAAGTGCACATGACACAATTCACTCTCTCAATTCATGGGAATTTATAGCCACCCTGATGACTTTGAGAAACTTTGAGATTCAATTTATTTGCTTTTGGTAATTCCTTTTGTGCTCCCAGTTCAGATTGCCCGTTTGCACTTTTCCAGATTTAGTGCAGCAGCAGCAGCAGCAACTGATGAGCAGCCTAAAATCACGCCACTTTGGCTTCCCGGACACCAAAAGCAAGTTGTGTTGAACGCAAACGGCAAATACTATTTTGTGAAATTCAAATTTAAACAGACAGCTCAGCTCTTGACTTCACCAACTTGGCTCATTTTAAAACTCGGAGCAAAAATGTAGTGATTTGTTTGACTGTACTGATTTAACTAACTCATCAGTTGAGTTGGTGCTGCTGCTGCTGCTGTCGCTGCTCTAACAACAATCAAAATGAGGCTAAGCCTAGAACATCAGACAAAAGACAAAAGCAGCCTCGCAACAATATATGGCCTCAACTGTATAAATAGTTAATAGAAAAAGGCATTCGGCAGACATCTTTCAGCAGACAAACCTTTCTTTCTCTTTCTCTCTTAAAAAACAAAAACTGTGACTACTTACGGTGATTGCTGTAAAGGCGGCAGTTCGGGCGCTTCTGGGCGGACAGAAACGGGATCTCTGACTTTGGGAGATGGCGAGGCCGCAACGGCGGCATTTGGTGCAGGCGGCGGCTGCTGCTGTTGCAAAGCTCTGAAACAACAAAAGTATCGCATACAAGTCACTAAAGTGTGTCTTGAACCACCGGTAGTTGAGGAGACTGTGTGCTGGTTGCTGGAAGGATAAGGACACACACACTCACTTCACACACGCACTTCGCCACTGTCAAGTGTCACAGAACACCTCAACAGGCGGTCTACAACAGAAGAAAAAAGAAGAACAGTTGCAGAGGAAGCACAAGTCACAGCAAACACAGTCAAACAAAGAGGGGAGAGTAAGATGAGGCGTCGAGTTGAGGTGAGGCAAGGCGAGTCAGCAAAGAACAGACAAATTGGACAACGGCACAGGAAAAAACGATACAAGTCAGAGAAAATTTTTTACAAGTCGAGCGCAGTGTGTGGTGATCAAATGAAAGCTGGGGAGAAGAGAGAGAGAGAGAGAGAGAGAGAGAGAGAGAGAGAGGAGAGAGAGAGGCAGGAGATGGTGGTGGTCTTCACTCGATGGTAGTCAGATAGAAACTGCTGAAGTTGCTGCTACAGGAGAGTGCTTATGTGCTTGTGCTGTGGAATAAACGAACGCTCACTGGTACGAAGCAAGAGACTGCCGAGCTGTTTGGCAGCAGCTCTGCGCCGATGCGCTGGCTATGAAGATGAAGTTGGAGGCTGAAGGCTGTTCCGATCCGGCCTCCGATCTGTGCCAGCCTTCACGCAAGCCAGTGGCTGGCTTCCAGGGGGCTGGCTTTTCTCTGCTGTTATTACCATATTTGGTGAACACCAGTACCACCACCACCTCCACCAAAACTCGGTGGAGAGAAACCGGTTGCTCTTATGATCTGGTAATCTGATGAATCACCATCGGTGGCTGAAGAGAGAGGAGAGGTTAACAAGAGGATGGCTCAAATTGCTTGCTGTCCTTCTCCGCCAATGCGCTTTAATGGGCGCACACAATCAAATCAGATGAGATCAAATCAGATGAGGCAATCATCGGGAATGGCATTGGCCATGGCAGAAGACTTAAAGGACGACGACTGGTGCAACACTGTGGTGTAACAGAATCAAAAAAAGAAAGACAAATTGTTAGTCAAGTTTAGAAAGGCGTTTTGGACTCAAGGTTTTGCGTTGTAGCCTGATGCAGAACAAAGTTGGATGCACAGGACCACTGAATGATGCACTAAATGATGTTTTCAGTGATGCTTTATGCTTCCATCACGTTCTAGACACTCACTTTTTGTTGGTTGAATGATGCCCCCGTCAACAAGTGGTTCATCACAGAGAAAGATGCAACAACGATGAAAATGCACTGATACTATGAACGCAAAACACCAGACACCTGCTTAACAGTTGATCAAATGAAGAGTAGCTGTAGCAGTACTGCCCAATGAGGAGACTGCTGAAAATGAGTACAATAAAACGACAATTCTTTTGACCAAAACACTTTTAGGCGACACTTTGAGGCATTCTGCATTCCGGACACTCACATAGTGAGTCAAACTGTTGGAAAGCTGCTGCTGCTGAAAGGTTCAGAAAACAGTACAAACAAGTCACAAAAGTGTGTATTGAGCCAGGTAGTTGAGGAAACTGTGTGTTGGCGCAGACTGTCCTGGTTATCAGCTTGGCTCGGACATGGTCGTTGTTGGGAGGATAAGTCACACACACTCACTTCACACACTTTGCCACTGTCAAGTGTCACAGCGCGTCTCAACAGGCAGTTAACAACAGAAAAAGAAGAAGAAGAAGAACAGTTGCAGAGGGCACAAGTCACAGCAAGCACAATCAGACAAAGAGGGGAGTAAGATGAGGCGTCGAGTTGAAGCGAGTCGGCAAAAGACAAGCGCGGCTGAAAGCGGCGCAGGAAAAAACGATACAAGTCAGAAAGTGTGTTCTACAAGTTGAGCAGTGTGTGGTGATCAATGAAAGTGGAGAGAGAGAGAGAGAGAGAGAGAGAGAGAGAGAGAGAGAGAGAGAGAGAGAGAGAGAGAGCTTAGTGTGATGTTGTCAACACTGCCACTTTCCATCCTTGAAATCCTTTGCTTGTTTGTTTGTTTGTTTGTTAATTAAGATTATTTTATCACACTTTGGAATACTATTGTCCTAACCTTATTGATCTTCATCGAAACCCTTTCTCCTCGAAACAGCACACACTCGTCGCTGCCTGGGCACTCGTCGCTGAACACTCGCTTACATATGGCTCTACCAGTTGCGGCAAGGTGTCATCATCTTCGCCTTTGTTACTATGCCCTTCTATACTCTCCCCAGCAACTATAGCCGAGGCACAGCGCTCTGTTGTACTCGTCAGGTCAAGCTATCACAGGTACGAAGGCTGAAATGAAACCTTGTGCTGTGAGTCAGCAGCTGTGGAATGCAGACTGCAGCACCAGTGTTGCCTGGCACCCAGACAGGAAGAGACAGGTCAAGAGAAAAATATGAAGAGAGTTCAAGGCAGTTCTAAATGCTGTCGCAGATCATGTGTTTCATTCAGCCAATGGCCTCGGTGGCACTGGTGGTGGTGGTGGTAGTTGCTAACCAGTGAAAGACCAGTGAAATCTAGCGCACTCTTTTGCGCATATAGCGCGTATGTCGTCATCCTTCTCTTGCCCCCTTCTTCCTTTGGCCTTTTGCCCTTTTGCTTAGTTTCTTAATTAGTTGACTCAACACAAAAGCTGAACTAGCCTGATGATTCAGGTGCTGCTCTGTTCTGCTCTTCTGCTCTAGCTCAGCACACATACTTCAAGTCTAGACAGATGGAGTTCACTATTCAGCGAGTAGTGCCCAAACGGCAAAAGCTTTCGCTTCATCGAGATCGATAGTTGGAGATAGATAGATAATGTGTTCAATGTGCAAATCAAATCAGGTAGCGGCAGCAACAACAGCAATGCACACACAATTAGAAAAAGCAGGGACAATTGGATTGGAGCAAAGCGTGTTTCGGA
The DNA here is from genome assembly GCA_024499935.1 of Tyrophagus putrescentiae. Lineage (NCBI taxonomy): Eukaryota > Metazoa > Arthropoda > Arachnida > Sarcoptiformes > Acaridae > Tyrophagus > Tyrophagus putrescentiae. The sequence goes on from JAMZRA010000005.1 coordinate 3,705,139, forward strand.
GAAGCAGGGAACAGTTTCACTGGCACTCTAATGGGCATCATAATGCACTAATAGTAGAAGGGGAGACTGTCTCTTGCAAGTGAGACAGTGAAATGATTCTGCAAAGTAAGACAAAGTGAAATGAAAGAGGGAGAGAGTGAGTGAACAAGTGAGCGCAGTTTTTGCCGTGCACGGCGGCGAAATGGCCACAATTGGCGCAACGACGCTCTCTCTCTCTTTCTCTCTCGGTTGGCAAGCGCTTGTGGCGAGTCACATTTTTGTTCCCCTCACTTTCTCCCCATTTTGTGACCACCACATGTTTGTTGACTCATGAAGATGTGCCGTTTATGCAGTTCGTTTCCGTCCATGTCTCGTAGTGCCGTAACTGCAGGCACGTGTCAGTGGTGGCGGTGGTCTTCTGCTACTACTGCTTCGGTGACATATCGGTCAGGCAACAGGGCATACTAATTAATCAAAAGGTCTAAATGTGTGTTTACACTAGTGTCACTTTCTTCTACTCTGAAGTGATGCACAAGTTCGGCTTTTTGAGGGGCCGTTTTGGAGGGGCATTAGGGGCATTGTGTGTGCTACTGAATCTGTGTGTGTGTGTGTGTGTTTGCCAGCAGATGCTAGTTGCGCACTTGATGGTCAGCACTTTGAGTACATTAAAATAGGAAAAGTCACTGAAAATCACCAGTCGTAGTGCTAAATGGCTCTTAATAGTAGAACCAGTCAGAACTTTTCTAATCAAAATAAAAAATGTCATTTTTTAAGTGATCGCCTGACTGTGCCAAACTGTAAGCTGAGCTAAAGTCAAAACATCACTGTCTCAATCAGAGCACACATTTGGCTGCTTTGGAAAATAAGTGAGTTTCAAAATTGATTAGATTGGATGCGGTTTACTGTGTCACCACAAGTTACTGTCATAACATTATGATTTGGATATGTCTGTGTGTCAGTTTGTTTGCTTGCCTGCCGGTTTGTTTGTCTTTTTGTCACAGTGTGAACAGTGTGAACAGTGTGGACAGTGTTTGCAGTGCAGGCCATCCATTTGACTGAACTGTCCATAAGAAAGACAACATTTGCATTAGAGTTATCTTTATTTTATTCTTTTAATTAGCAAGTTTCCCCAGTTACCGCAGTAATTAAATTGAAGCGGCGGCAACTTTTTTATTCCCATTTTTGCTTTACTTTTCTGCTCACAAAAGCGCACTTACTTTTTATTTTGAACTGTTTGTTTGTTTTACTGAATTAAACTAAAGGACAGCCAATCTTTAAGTTTTAGTCTGTGCAATGCTGTTACCTAACACTTAATTACCTCTCTGACTATCAATTCTTCTTTTTGACACTTTTAGTGTACGCGTAGAGCAAAACATTTAAAAGCATTTTTATAAAATATGACTAGTCTGCAGAGCAGCAGCAGCAGAATAAGACCGAATCAATACTTTAATAAATTGATTTTTTTCGCCACTGCTGCCGCCGTTGTTCCTGACAACAAAACAAGATGAAATGACAAAATATCCTTTTGTTGTTGTCTTGCTTTTGCTCTCTTACTTAAAAAGAACAATTACCACGGCTACTAGTAAAGCAGCAAAGTAAAGTGAAGCTTTTTGCAGAAAAAGATTCTCTCAAGTAAGAAACTACTTTCGAAAAAGTTCAGTTTGCTGCGTAGTAGTGGTGGTAAAGCTTCCAAGCCCACCAAACCCTTTGATCTGAGGATCTTTGTGCTTTTTTTAGAGGCTCATTCACGACGGTTTTTATTTATTGCCTGAAAAGCATTTAGCACACACACTGTGGCATTAGCAGTGGATCACTTACGTCCTCATGACTGCCATCCTATTATCAAACATGGTTTCCCTTTTCTCAATGTTTGTCCTTTAGCGGCGACAAAACGATTGAGAAAGTGGTTGATTGATTGAACAGTAAATGATGCTAATAACTACTGAACAGTCGCTGCCTCTCTGGCTGATTAACCAGTTTTAGGTGTTTGGGTGAGAAGGCTCTGAAAAGCTGAGAAGTTCTTGAAAACTGCTCCAATTTTGATCTTTCTGAAGCTCTCCCAGTAGATATCATGGTTGTGGAAGATCAGCGTTGTTGGCAACAGCAGAAGTAGCCTGATTGCCCAAAATGGTCTGTTTTTTGTCATCTTTCTTTTTCTTATTGACAGACACTTCCGCCGCATTTCACCACAGAGGCAGTTTTGCTTTGGTGCAGCAAGTGGTTCAGCTGCCATCAATCAGCTGCTGTTGTCTGTGCATTGCTCTCTTTGCCGCCAAAGTGTCCTCTCCGAATCTGTGTGCTAGAGCTCATGTCGAAGTGTCATTCTATTGAAATGAGTGTTTGGCAGTGACAACTTTGGAGTCTCAGTCCTCTCTGCCAGATGTTCTCCTTTTCTTCATCCCCGGTTCGTTTACTGTTTCGTTCACCGTTTTGCCCTCAGAGTTAACAGACGAAGACACATGTTTGCAGACACAACAGTTTTTCGTGTTTCCAGAAGTGTGTTTGAAGTGTGTGTCACTGTCAAATGGCGGGGCAGTCAAAGGACAAGAAAAGGAAGAAGAGGAAGATTTGTCAATCAGTATGTGATGCACGCAAATAGTTATTTATCGTTTCCGAAGCTCACCAATCACCAGCAACCGTGTAATTAAAATCGTCTTTTCTTTTGTTCAGTAGCCACAGATAAAAAATTTAATGAGAGTGCTTTCTTTCTCACAATCTCTTTCTCTCGTTCATCAATTAAAACTCTTTTTATTTAATCATAACTTAGAAAAAGTACAATTTAGGGCGGTACAAAATGACATCTCCAGAAATTTTGAATCAATAAACTGGTGCTGTTGCTGCTGCTGCTGGCTCGCAATCATCTTCAACGACGACGACGAGTCTGTCGGCGAAGATAGTCATCAATGGCAAACTGCTGGCGATGGCCATCTCATGGAGACGGACCATGAAACGATTCGTTTTGGAGATCATCTTTGCCTCTCGGCGCCAGCCTGCTTCACCTCGATCACCTCGGGGCGATGGCGAGCCGGCTGGTCTGGCGCCTTCTGAGGTTTGAGGCGCTCTAGGCGGAAGTCAACGTAGACTCGGGTGATGATGACGATGGCGTCTCGCAGGGCGTCAGTCAGCTCCCTCCACAGCTGCTGCTGCTGCTGCTGTCGACTTTGGGTCGACGGTCGTTCGCCATAATCCGAGATGTTGATCATTCGCCGGACAGTGCCCTCGACGACGATTATTTGCCGATCAAGTGTGGCCCGCAACCAGGCGGGCAGTAAAATGACTACTCCGGCGGGTTGTGGAGATAATTCACCTGCAACGGGCACGCTCTCAGCGGGTTGTGGTTTACTAGTCCAGGCAGTTGCCCATTGGTTGTGTTTTATTTGGGCATTTTTACAGGCAGGTGGATAAAGGTGATAAATAGAGCAGTTGACGAGTGTTTTGTTGTTGCTGCCTCTGCTGCTTCTTTGTTCAGAGTTGTAATGCAAGTGGCCCCCGGTTCTGTTTTGGCTGACTGACTGGCGACTGACCGTCGCTAGTACCTGTGAACATTTTAGAGAGTTTCCAGTGGTTTGTTGTCGGCAGTACTGCACACACACGCACACACACATATCACAAAATGCACCCGGGAAAAAGCTCTTTATTTGTGTAAATTGTCGTAACCGTAGTCTTTTTTCTTTTCTTTATTTCTTTTTACTTCTGCTCAGTTTTGACAGCAACAACTCCTCGGCTCCCAGGCTGTCACGCACCTGTAGGTAGGCGCTGGTAATGTCCTGTTGTTTCTGCTGAAGCACTTCCGAAGCGGCTTCTTGGCCGACAAAAACCTGCCAAGCAACTTCTAGTGCAATTTTGCGCAGAGTATGGGCGGCGGCCAACACTCCGTTCAGCCGCCACTGCAGATCCTGCTCACTCAACTTGGTAATTTTGACAGTCTTCGGATGAGGAGGGCGACCAATTTGACGATTATCACCACCATCAACACCGGGAGTGATGATTCGTGCAATGTCCTGGAGATAGGCACTGGCGAGGTAGTCCTTCAGGCGAACTAGGCAAATGGTCACCTTTCGAGACTGACTGCTCAGCCGGTCGCTGGCGGTGGTGGGCCGGGTGGAGGTGCGCATCACCGCCACCTCCTCCTTGGCCTCTGTCAACGCGGGCAGAACGTGATTAGCGTAGGAATTCTTCAGAAAGCGGATGATCCCCGCTGCTTCCTCTGCGATGGCTGAGGGTGCTGAGGGTGATTGCTTCGGTGGTATTGGCCAACGAGGAGTGCAGTAAGCCGGCGGGGGTGATGGAAAGGTGGGGTCCCATTTGGTGGTGAGGTGAACTTCCGGTGGAGGTGGTGGTGGTGGTATTGGCCATCGAAATGAAGTGGTGTGCGCCGGCAGCGGGGGTGACATTTGTTGTTCTTGTTTCAAGCGGTGCATGATGATGATGCGATGGTGGTTCAGGTGGTTCTGGTAGTTCGGTTGATCTGATCTGATTTGATACTAAAGCGAGAAAAGGTGACCTTGCTTGAGAGGTAAAAAGATCAGTGATCGTTGATCGAAGAGTGGTGACCACAATCAGTCCGAACAACAGCTAGGCAGTCTGGTGTATGTTAGTGTGCTGAAATGTGTGACTAACAATCTCTGCTGAAATCAATTGAAAGAAGAAGAGCGAGAGAGCGAGCAAGTGCAACCTGTGTCTGAGCAGTTTGCAAGCGTATAACGGTAGCTACCAACCGTCCAGTCTCGTCTTTCTCTATTTTTCCCCTTTTTTCACCATTCAATGATGCAACAGCAGCAGCAGTGTGTCAGTGATGTCGGCTATGTCTACCAAAAAGTACAATTTTTTTTGAATGAATCCGAAATTGTATCTCTGTTCTCGTCTAGTGGTTTGGCCTGTCAGTCTGGCTAGCTATCAAGACAAGGGATACTTGTCTACCTCAAGTTTGTTTAACGTTATTTCTGATGCTGTTGCTGCTGCTGAAGCATCAATTCAAAACTTTGCCTTCATCGCCGCTACCATTTATCACTACCATCACTTAATGTCATTGATCAATGTCTTTGTATGAGCATGCTTTTGAATACTTTAGCAGTCGCTAGCATAAGTGGTAGTGATGATGATGGTAGCTGTGGTGGTGATAGTAATCGGAATTGGTCGTCATCTTTCTCCTTCTCTTTCTCTGTGGCTTAGGCTCAGTGACAGTGGCCCTTCAGTGCACTGCCAAAGCACCACATTTGGCTGCTGCTGCTGCTGAGCAAAGTGCACACACGAGAAGTCTCTTTAGCGAGCGCATTTGCTGTCTATTCCAAACTACATGCTCAATTGCCATCTTGGTCCTTTCACTTTATCCCCCAGTGTGTCTCTCTCTTTGTTTTTGCCCTCTTTTTGTTAATTACTCGTTGCTCAAGAACGCTGCTGCCGCTCTGTCGATCATCACAGCAGCAACAGGATGACCTGCCCTGGCAAGTGAGTGTGCCCATTAGAAGAGTGCTCGAGCAGGCTACAGTGCTCGTCGAGGCAACCTTTAGGCAACGACTGCAATGCATGGCATCAGTAGCGGCGGCAAATGTACTTTGAGGCGGCAGGCAGCGAGAAGTGAAAAGGGTTGATGACTCGTGATGATTGAACTGCAATTGGAGTCTCTATCTCTATCTCGAACCCCAAACGGCAGGTCAATCTATGCTGATCGTCAGCAGCAGCAGTTATTGGCTGATGCTCAAAAAGTGCCACTTTCCCGAGCAGTGACAATTCACAGTCAAAGGCACATTAATTGTCTTTAGCAGGAAAACAGTCCGAGTCGAGTGCTCTCTTTCTTCTTTTGCCTTCTCGTTTGTGAGCACTTCTCTCTCTCTCTCTCTCTCTCTGCAATCAGATCACTTACACGTATCTCCTATCAAAGTTTCGCATCATAGATACTACTACTGAAAAGAAAGATTAACTGCTGATTCGATGAATCACCGTTTTCTTCGTGCTTTTTCACTTTCACTTAGCCCTATCATGCTGGTGTCTTGTTGGAAGGTAGCTGCTGCTGCTGCCAATCAAAGCTCAGTTCTGATAGGTGCACTGGAGGGAGGAAAGCAGTGTTTTCTTTTCTTGAGAATGAGTTTTAGAAAGTTCAGGATTCGTGAGAAAGTGCAGTGAGGGACAGAGGAAGAGGACTGGCACTGCCACTCTTTATTCGCATACCACAGGTTAACAGCCACCTAGGCAACCACTAACTTTCAGCAGGGAAGAGGGAAAGAGGGAGAGAGTTTCAGTGAGTCGGAACCGCCTGAGAACACGCAGCCAGCGTTGAGAAAGAGGCACCAAACATGAGGAGTCACTTGACTGTGTGTTGCCTTGACTTGCCTCTGTTGCTAGTCGCTGGCAGGCTTGGCAGCCCTTGCCACCACCGACCAGCATATACTTTCTCGAGATTTATAGCCTGAAAAGAAAGGGAGAGAGTGGTGCACAACCACCCCAGTTTCCATTAATTGGAAAGAGCTAAGTGCAGGGTGAAGTATCACCACACCATCACAAGTCAGGCGATGCCAGCAAGCAAAACTCTCTCTCGCTGACTTCTAATTATCTATCATATCGTTCCAGTGTCGTTCCTGTGTCCTTTCTCTGAAAAGGGAATTGCTGCACTCAATCTTTGGTGCCTCCACGAAGACTCAGGCTAACGCAACTGGACTGATGTCATTGGACTTGTGTGCTGTGTGCTCTGTGTGTGTCTTTGAGCACCAATCTCTACCACCGTGACAATTAGCAGCATCAGTAGCTGAAGTTGCAGCAGCAGCAGCACCTGCATAGAGAGACCTGACTAGTCATGGGAACCAAAAAGGAAAGTGTTCATTACATGCCCAAGGATTTGTTCCTTGCAGAGTCACAAGTGATGCGATTGTGCCTATGTGTGTGTGTGTGTTCTTGAGAAACATTGGACCTTTGTCAGAGAGGCTTCAGAGAAGTTCTGAGTTTAAGAAGGAAGTTGATTGTAGTGTGGGAGCCAGTGTTAGAATGCACTATTTTTGTCAAGTGAACAAAAGAAGCTGATATTGTGATGTGATATTATGATTGTCATAACTTGAGTTTGCCCCTAACTTAGGACCCAATATTTGGCACAAAAATTACTGAGTACCTACTTATCAAAATGTACTAAGTTTGGTCCGAGTACATTTACTTTGCACGTCTGGTGTTATGTTAATAGTGCTGCATCAATGCCAAATTTTTTTCCATTGCCGCTACCATTTATCATTACCATTACTTCATGTCATTGATCAATGGCTTTGCATGAGCAATCGGCTTTGGGAGACTTCAGCAGTCGCTGGCATAAGTGCTGGTGGTGGTGGTGGTGGTGATAATGGTGGTAGTAATCGGAATTGGTCGTCATCTTTCTCCTTCTCTTTCTCTGTGGCTTAAGCTCAGTGACAGTGGCCCTTCAGTGCACTGCCAAAGCACCACATTTGGCTGCTGCTGCTGCTGAGCAAAGTGCACACACAGAGAGAGACTCTCTAGCGAGCACATTTACTGTCTATTCCAAACTACATGCTCAATTGCCATCCTCGTTTTTTCACTTTCTCCCCCCAGTGTGTCTCTCTCTTTTTTCTCCCCCTTTTTTGTTAATTACTCGTTGCTGGAGAACGCTGCCGTGGTTGCTGCCGTTCTGTCGACCATCACAGCAACAGCAGCAACAGGATGACCTGCCCTGTAAGTGAGTGTGCTCATTAGAAGAGTGCACTGGTCGGGCAGTGCTCGTCCACCAGGCAACAAACAGATTGCAACTGCAAGGCAGCGGTGGCAAATGTGTTTTAAAGGCAGGCAACAAAAAGGTGAAAAAAGGCTGATGACTCGTGATGATTGGACACTACAAGGGTTTTTTTCTTTCTTTTGCCTTCTTGCTCGTGTGCACATATCTCGCTCTCTCTCTCCTCAATCAAATCAGACTTACACGTGTCTCCTGTCAAAACTGTGCATCATCTTGAAACTATCAAAGTACTATTGAAGAGACAGATCAATTGCTTGTAAGATGAGTCACCGCTTTCTTCTTGCTCTTTCACTTTACCTTAGTCCTATCACGCTGGTGTGTCGTTGGAAGGTAGCTGCTGCTGTTGTTAATCAAAGCTCAGTGCTGAACAGGCACTAAAGAAAAGAAAGCAGTGTTCTCTTCTCTTGAGAATGAGTCCTAGAAAGTTCAGTATTTGTGAGAAAGTGCAGTGAGAGATTGAGGAGACTGGCACTGCCACTCTTTATTTGCATACCACAGGTTAACAGCCACCTAGGCAACCACTAACTTTCAGCAGGGAAAAGGGAAAGAGGGAGAGAGTTTCAGTGAGTCGGAACCACCTGAGAACACGCAGCCAACGTTGAGAAAGAGGCACCGAACATGACGAGTCACTTGACTGTGTGTTGCCTTGACTTGCCTCTTTTGCTAGTCGCTGGCAGGCTTGGCAGCTCTTGCCACCACCGACCAGCATATACTTTGAGATTTATAGCCTGAAAGAAAGAGTTGTGCACCACCACCACCAATGGCCATCATTAATTGGGAATAGAGCAAAGTGCGGGGTGAAGTACCACCACCAACACCACCACCATCTCACCATCACAAGTGAAGGCGATGCCAGCAAGCGAAATTCTCTCTCTCTCTCTCTCTCTCCTCTCTCTCTCTCTGGCTGCCTTCTAATTATCCATCATATCGTTCCTGTGTCGTTCTTTTGTGTCCTTTCTCTGAAAAGGGAATTGCTACACTCGGTCTACAGTGCCTTCACGACTACTCGCTCTCACACAAACTCAGGCTGCCGCAAGTGGACTGCTGTCATTGGACTTGTGTGCTGTGTGTGCTGGGTGTGCTGTGTGTCCTTGAGCACCAATCTCTACCACAGTGACAATTAACAGCATCAGCAGTTGCAGCATCAGTAGTTGCGGCATCAGCAGCACTTGCACAGAGAGACCTGACCAGTCATGAGAACCACGAGGGAAAATGTCCAACACATGCCCAAGGATTTGCTTTTTGCCAAGTGTGCGATTAGGCCTGTGCGTGTGTGTTTATGAAAATGGTAATTTGTCAAAAAGGCTTCCAGAAGTTTCCAGTTCAAGAGTTCAGGGCAAAGTTGAATGGAGTCTGGGAGTCAGTGTCGAAATGCTCTTATTTTTTCAAATGGACAAAAATAGCTGAAACTAAAACTAAAGGTGTGTGTGGTAAAGAGGCAATGAAAAAGTATAATGACTGGTCAAAAGTTTGATTGAGCGAGTCGCCTAAAAAGTGACCAGTCAAAGTGATCAACACAAACTTAAACAAAGTGTGAATGATCTTTTTTTCAATTCACAGCAGTTGTACTGTTTTCGCCAATGTACTAAATATTCTGGTCAGTGTTGACAACTTTACTGTTATATAAAAGATCAAACAAGTTGAGCAAAGTACATAGTTTTTGAAAAATTTTGAATTAAAAAACGTAGAGCAAGCCAAAATGATTGTGTTTACATGGGAGCATGTGTGTGTGGCAAAGTTTGGTTCAAACGCTCAGTTCGTCACACTCAGCGGTTAAAGAGTGAATGGCCAATGGACTGATTGATGCGGGTCGAGAAGGTCTTACTCGGGGCTGAGTTTTACCACTGATCGGCGTTTCCAGAAAGCTGCGTGAGCGTAGTAGTGCTGGTGTGTTTTGAGAAAACACTGAAAGTTCGATTTCTTCCCCTTCAGGTGTTTGTGCCGGGTAGCTGCAGCCAGTCTCCAAGAAAGGGCAGGTGGTAAAGCAAATCTTCCAAACTGGCCAAGCAATAGCCGCCACCAGAAAGCTGAGCGGATTGAGGAGGATGAGCTGAGAAGGAGTTGAGAAGTTAGTTTCAATGTTTAAAGTTGAATCTTTTTACCTGAGAAGACAGCAGGAGAAGGTACTCCAGCACAGTAATCATTGGCATCAGTTTGTTGGATTTCACCCAAAAGGCAAAAGAAATTGGACGTAGATCGTTTTCAGCTTCTTTCTGGTAGTTTGAATGCTGTCAGGTTGCAGATGATTTCATAGACGGCCAGGAGCACAGTGTTGAAGAGAGCGCCAGTGATGAGAAATCGCTTTCTACCTGAGGCGTCAATGCAACCGTCCACCTTGAGAATGTCCGGTCTACCGAGGCTCCACACTCTCCAGTGCTTTACTGACGGAAAGTAAGAGACTTCAATGAAGAACTCCGCCAGTGGGAAGATGTAGAAGAAAGTGAAGGCCAAGAGTAGTTTGAACCACGACTGGAAAGTCTTGTTCCACTCGTTCAGAGGAAGAAGGGATGCGCTATCTCCCTCTACTTGCTCAAGCCAAGCATACTGACTGAAAAGGCCGGCCACTAAAGACTGAAGAAAGAGGGCAAAGGAGATAGCCACCAGGTAGACGCCCACTAGGAAGAGTTCGGTGGAAAAGTCTGCACAGGAGGACGCCTGCAAGTTGGAGTTGATTAGGTGGAGGCCAATGGCGGCGATCATGCCAGGGAAAATATTGTAAACAAAGTACTGCAAAGTAAAAGTATTAGATTGTATCAGTTAAATTCAGTTTCTTTTTACCTTGTTGTGGACACTTGATCGAACGAGAAATGAGTGCATCTTAAAGGTGATGTATGCTGCAACCAAAATGCTAGCAATCAAAGAAAAAAATGACGCAGGCGTTTTGAAGTTTTCAAAACTAAAGCTGTTCATTCCAACGATGGGCAGAGTCCACTGAAAAAGGGGCAGTAGGCTGAAGATGGGAGCCAGGAAGATGGTCAAAATGGCACCCAGCTGAACATTGAACTTTACTTGGAGAGGCATGTCAGGAGGATGAAGTTTTCCAAACTCAAAATTAAAAATCTTTTACTTTTTAGAAGTACCGCAAAGTTCAGAGGACAGAACGCAAGTGACAACAACCGAAACAACAGAGAACTGTGAGCGAGATAAACAACAGTTCTCTACGGGCGCAGACTGGTGCTCTCTTTGCAGTGCACACCACTCTATAATGGTGTTCGCTTTCTCCTTCTCAGTAAATCAGAGGCTGACTTGGATGACTCGTTGCACTGTTCACTGACTGACTGAGTCATCGACCAACAGGCTTCACAAATCACACAGTGACAAATGTGCGGCTTGTGTGTTTCCGCGTAGTCTTTCCCTCTGCGGTGCCAGATGTGTTCTTTTCTGCGAAAAGGTCCCCTCTTTGTTGGTTGTATGTTGTCCCCAGTCAGTCAGTCAGGAAAGCAATCAGGAAAACAGTGAGTCAGGCAAAAGCTTGTGGAGATGAAACCTAAACATTCAGCGCTGACCGATAAACTTTAACTTGTTTTAATCTGAATTGTCGGTCCAGTGATTACTTCTCTGATAAACTGATGCAGTACAACCTATGCATCTACCAGGTTCAGTCAGGCAAACAGGATACAACGCATCTTGCCAAATTTGCCTGGCCTGTTTGAGATGACATCTGTTATTTTCCAAATAAAGGAGCTATCTGAGTAACCAAATCTGCAACTGTAAGCAGAACCGTCAACAACGGCAGTTGACAGAAAACTGGTGACAACTGTATATTGAATAGAAGCGCTGACGAAAGGTACTTGTTGTGGCATCACACCAAACTGCTAGACAACAGCAGTACTGACGACGATCCGTGTATCAATGAGAACGCAATAGACTTGCATTGGGAGAAAGGCAATTGAGTAAAGGCAGCTGCTCACCGAGCTGCAAACTAAGTGTTCCGACTGACCAAAGGAGAAACTTGCGCGCGCGAAAACAGCACGACTAGTGGGAGTAGGAACAAAGGGATAACACCACACTATTCACAATTGTTTAGGGAAGTTTGGAAAAACGAATGCTGCAACAGCAATCACCCTCTTTACCAAATTGTTCATTCTATTCACCAACAAATCGTTTTGAGGGGAGAGCGTGTTGCCAAAACGGTGATGATCTTCTGCCGCCAAAATGACAATAGCACTGATAAACCGCAATTTCCTTGATCTACTCAACGGACATGCTCAGGCACAGAAAGATATGTTTCATCTGTGCGGCCCTGGCCAGACCGCCACATGACTCCTTGCCTAGCGCGGCTTGTACTCAGCCTGAACTCTTATCACTCCTTAAACTCCTTAGATAGCTAGCACACCTGAACTAACTTAACTTTTAACCGGTACACTTATCACATTTGTTACCACATTACACACTTTTCCACTGGACAGCAACCGCAACGATGCACATACACGCACCGTCTTTCCGCAAGCAGAGATTGTCGATGACAATCTAGGGAAACGTCCGATTGTGTGACCATTTCTTTTCAAAATTATTGGGATGTTTCCACGAAATGACAAATTAACAAAATGCAAGCTTCTCTGCAATATGCTCCGCCCATTTTCTGCTTTTCACTGCATCGCTTGCGTGCCGCAGCACTGTACAGCGCGCACTTTCTTTCTCTCTGTTGTGCTCTCGTTCGCTGCTGTTGCGTCACTGCTGCCACCGCCGCCAACGCCGCCGCCGCTGCTTTGTCTTGGCTAGCTCAACTCAGTTTTTGCTGTCTCTAGTGTTTACCGCCTAGGCAGCCAATTCGCCGCTACCGCCGAGAAGACCAAACACCTCGAGTGAACCCTCTTGACTCGGTACGATTCGGTAAGTCGGAAACTTGCATACTTTGTCAATATTTGCCATCCTAAGACACGTTCTACTCCTTTTGTTGTCACCTTTGTTTGCAGACGTTTTGCCGGTTCTTGCTGTTTTGCTGTTGACGCCACCGCCGCCGCAACAGGCGTCAACTGTTGATGTGCCAGTGTTTTGAGCCTACCTTGAAGCTTTCTTCTCTTGGTGAGTGTGTCTGCTTAGCTGCAGCTATTGTGTCGTCTTTATTTTGTCTACTGTTATTCACTCTCTCGGTTTTTTTTGTTTTCAGGCCATTTTGGCCCATTTCTGGATCACTTACCGCATTTCAAATTTGACTTGTGGAAGTAGCGTTTCGTAAGTTTTTGCAAAGTTTTTCTTTTTGTCTTTCTTAAACTAACTTTTTTTGCCTGTTATTCAGGTTCATCTCAACTCATTCGCCTGCTGCAGCGTCGATCAGACACAGACGATAAAGGTTTGGAGCGACTGTCTCTGCAAGACTTCTCTTGTTCAAGTTGTTTTCAAAGAATAATCTCGTTTTGTTTTACAGCAGTTTTGCTCATTTGTCATCAAACTCAGCTCTAGAATGGATCTCGCTAGCAGCAGCAAAAAGACTTTAGCCAAAAAGTCTGCCGCTTCTACTTCTTCATCTTTCTCAAGTCAAGCTTCCACTTCAAAAGTGTCGGAGCCAATAAAAATCACCACAGCCACTACCTCCGCCGAGGGAAACCTTGCAACTTTGCCGATGGTAAGTCCTGGACTCTTTAGCATCCTCGATCAAGGTCGTCCCTCAGCTGAAGCATTTAATGCCATATGCGACGCAATTTCGGAGACAAGGACTGCCTTTTGGTCGGCCATTTACAGGGATCCTAATTCGGTCGATTCGCTGTCCAGCACCGTTAATGCGCTGGGCAGACAAGTCACCTCTTCCATTAACGAACTAGTCCTGCTGCATTACCGCCAAAAGAAAGGGTAGAAAAAACTAATGAAAAAGATGAAAACGAAGAAAAAGACCAAGCGTGGGATATTGAAGCCAAGCAAGATGATTCTGCAGTACAAAAGAACGAAGAAGGCAATTCAGAAGTTGAAAAGCAAGAGCAAGGGAAAGTTGACTGTTAACATTGTAGATGATTTGCTGTCCCCGTCGACCTATTATCGAATGGTGTTCTCGCGCCGAGCTCCTCTTTTCGAGTTGGACGATGACCAAAAACTTCATTTTGAAGATTTTCAGGGGCAGGAGTTTCAGATGATTAAAGAGCAAGAGCGTCGTTTTTACAACAGCCTCCACGACGCTGCCATTTGCAAAAAGGTGATTAATTCCAAGAAACACGAAGAAAGTGAAGAAACAGTTGGTACCTCTATTTACAAACTGCCGGAAAGCCTGCAAGAAATTTTAACTATTGACAAAAACGAGATCATCTCCGACAACTGGCTCCTCAAACTGGCGCCCAGGACTGACCACACAATGTCAGTTGACGTCTTTCTAGAGAAATTCGTTGATTATTGCCGAAAAGCTCCAGCAAGTTCCGGTTTGGTTGTGAGAGATGAGGAACAGTTGCAGCTTCACATCGAAGGCCTTCGCTACGCTTTCAACCAATTTCTGCCCAACTGTCTTCTCTACGATTTTGAACGCGTTCAACTGTACAAAATGTTGGTGGATCGATTTGACATTGACGCTCAGATTGCCGAGACAAGTCAAGCCACAGACACCGGTCCTCCCCTCATTACCGACCCTATCAAGGTGGACGTCCATTTCAATTCGATCTACCCGCCCGTCGTTCTGTTGCGACTCTTTGCCCTGTTTCCGCAGCTGATAAGCTCAATTGAAGATGTTGAGGGGCAGCCGCTGGAGATCATCCTCTTCTGGCGCGAACTGATCGACTACATGGCCGACAACTGCGAGCTCTTGTTTGCCTCAGACGACTACATAAGACGGGAGTTTGGATATGCTGAGAAGGCCCGTTGCGCCCTTTTCAAGACAGGACAGTAGTGATAAGAGGACCGCTTTTCCACAATCACTGTCATCATCAAAACTGCCCCAGTGCTTACTGTAACGCGCCAAAGATGATTCTCAATGTCAGCAAGCTAATCTATTTCCCGCAACAAAACCAATCAACTGTGATTCCAAAGTGATTTTTTTCTTTTTGATTGCAATCTGTTTTTGCCTTTTCTCCACCTATAACCAAGATTTAAACTCCCTTATATATTGCTAATTCTCATGCCAAAACAAAACTCTAACTATTTGGTGAGTAGTTTGTTAGCTTGCTTGCTTTAACTTACAAATATTTTTATATCTTTAGATCTCCAAATAATTCTCATTTTTCGCTCACTCACTGTTTTATTCTTAAACTCAAGTCCCCTCAACTGCCTCCAGTGGTGTTTTGTTGACAATAAAAAAGTTTAGTTTTATTATAATTGATTTAGCGACGCAAATGACGTTGACAATTTAGAAATAAAAGTTGAATAAATGAAAGAGAGATAGAAATTTTGTCACAAAAAAAGAGTTTGTTGAAAAGAGATTGTAAAAGAATATACAGTGCAATGATAACGGTTATATCAAAGATGACAAGTTAAAGATGAAATGAAGTATTCTGATTTTAGACTCACAAGTGCTCCTGCTCAGGAGTCGTCATCTCGATGTTATCAGTGCCAAGAGTAGTTCCAGACAACATCGCCAAAAGCCAATTGACCCATAACGGCTTTGTACAGAAAATGATGCAGGCCCAAAAGCAGAACGTGAGCCAGGAAAATCCAAGAATGGCAATGACTAAAAGAGTCGTTTTGAGAGTTTCATTGTTGTAGACGCAATCAAAGGTTTGGGCGCCTTGCAAACCGCAATGTTTCTTTTCGTAGAGCTTGATGCTGTCCCAAATGGTCTTCTCAGTGTTAACAATAGACTGGAAAAAGGCAACTCGTTCTGTGATCTTATCACAGTACTCTGAAATCGCTTTATTCACACAGATGCGGTACTGGGCGATGCTGCAGCAAGAGGCCTGAAAAGAAAAGAAAAAGATCAATTGTTAGTGTCCTATTACAATGTAGTAAGCATTTCAAGGCTATACCTTAACTTTGAGAAAGGTGAAATCGTTGAAACGTTCCTTGTTCAGCGTATCAGTCTTGCAGTTTTTGAAAACTTCTTTCAAACTGCCAAACTCACAGTTGAGCTCTAGTTTTTTCAGTAAAGGAAAAACGTAGACGCCCATCAGTAAAAGAAGCAGAGCGAAGAAAACAATGCTAGTGGTGCTCGATTTAATGAACATCATCTTGGTGTGACTGAAAAAAATAGAAAGTAGTAGATGATTAAAAGATAGCACACAAAATTTATTGATAAAACTTACTCTTGGGTTTCTACGGCACACTGGAAAAAATCGGCAGCTGAGCAGACCAATATGACGTACTAGAAATTACAAAACTTGCTAAACAAAAGCAGAAGTTGAGCTGGCCAGAGAGCGAACGAGAGTGAGTGAATGATTGCCAAGGTGCGTCGTTCTTTTACACCTGTACGCTGTAATTTTGCAAAAGGCAAAGCTGTTCTTTAACTTCTTTGACCGGTGACGCCTAGCAGCACCAGGCGAATAATAGTAGTAGTGGTAGTTTTAGCCGCAGTGGCAAACGCAAAGTTTTAAGCACCAAACAGTTTTTTAGTGTAGTCTGAAGTGCTGCAACTTGGATGGCACCAGTGACGACTGCTGTCTCTCGGTTTAATAAACAAATGCCAAAGTTCATCATAGTTTACCTCTCAACTAGTGCTGTAAAAGTATGAACTTTGCTTGTCAGACAAGCTCATCTCTTTCTCAATTAATTTGCTTGATTCACTCTAAAATAACGCTAACAATGCTGGCAGGCAGTTGAGTTTAGGTCCATCAGTATGCGCTCAATAGGCCATCACACAAGTTAAGGGTTTTAATGGTTTCAAAAACGTTTTTTATTTATTCAAACATTCAACTCAATACAGGAAGAAACAGAAGTACAATAAAGGCACATGTAAGCTGGCAAGATTGCTATTCAAGATTTCAGGCTCTAAGGGATTAAGGAGCGAGTTATCAGGAATCTGGGTGCGGGCGGCCATAACCTGCTGACTGTGGAGGCGGTGCTGCTCGGCGAAATGCACCACTATGACTATGTCGTCGATGTTCTGGAAGACCGTCCCTCGGTTCAGGAGAAAGAAGTGGCTCTGCGGGAGGATGTCCCCCGAGTGCCAGGTGGGCATGACGCCCTGCAGACGGTAGCGCATGAAGAGCACCACCTGCTCGGTCATGTGGCGGCGCAAGCCGTTGAGCAGCTCCCCCAGGCGGCTCACCTGACCGGCGTCCACCAGGTGCCCGTAGGCGATGACCAACCGGGACCAGGGCCCTACAGGCCGCCTTCGCCTGTCGCACTAGCTCTCTCTGCAACGTCACCGGCACTGTTCGCAAGTCGAAAAACAGTTCTCTAGAGCAAACAAGGTGAGGGGAGGCCATGGCTGCAGAGAGAGAGAGAGAGAGAGAGAGAGAGAGAGAGAGAGAGAGAGAGAGAGAGAGATGTGCACAAGTTTAGGTGGTTGGGGATTCAAGTGGTCGACGCTGGAGAGCAGGTTGCACCAGACTGACGTTACTAGAAAACTCTCTTTGCTTTTTTATGGGGGGAGGAGGGGAAGCGAAAGAGAAAGAGAGAGAATGGTATGAGGGTGAGTTTTCATCAGCTCTGTAAATAGTGAGTCACACAACTGCAAAACCAGCAGACAACTTCTAACTAATTGCTGTTGCTGCTGCTGATGTTGCCCCAGCACAAACAAAAGGGTTAAAGATCAGTGCGAAATGCATTAGAAGCCATACAGAAAGCTTATATCGACCAAAACCAGTTTTAGAAAAGGTTAGTAGCATTTAGATTGACGTACACCGAGAAATTCACAAGCGCACTTAGCATAAAATGAGCGAAATCGCCGTTGTTGGAGTGACCTTTTTGGCCCCCATGGCCTCCACTACCACTGCTGCTGTGACCGTAAAGCACACTTCCCAACATCAGCGTCATTCTCATGTTTATATGATGTGGCTGACAGAAAAACCACCATTACTCGTTAAGAGCACTCGAAACAAAAACAATGCACATAAAACCGCAGAAAATTGAAATGAGCTGAATCAAAAGGGTTGGGACCTGTCACCTGTTCACTGTTTCAAAACCGCTTTACGCTGGTCCGTTTGGGAAAAATGCAACGCTGGGAGCAAACAGGAACAATGACGACAATCTGTTCCGATAGTATAAGGGAAAAACAAAATTACCTTGTTGTTCAAGATCCTCTTTAACCTAGCGTCAGCACAGTGAGCACACAACAAACAAACTGTTGTGGTATAGGTGGACGTAGAGTTAGCAGAGTGAGCAAACACGTATTGAGAAGATGGGGTTTTAGGTTTTAATGGGTGCTAGTTGTGTTATATAATGGTGAGTGTACAGCTAGTTTAGTAGACGCTGTACGCTATTGTTAGTGCATGTAGTTCAGTATTTCGAATACCTTAACACAAACCCACTTGCCCACTCTGTCTCAGTAGTCAAACACTAGTACAGTGCTACACAGTACTACACTCCACAATTTTTTTCCTCAATTTGAGTCACTGAGAGTGAATCACAATAATAAAAGTTTTTATTAAAATGAAAAATATCGTGCTGCTGTGAGAGTCGAGCCATCAGGTTAGTCAACAGTAAGGACATGCACTACTGCTGTTCACAGGGTGGTCACAATCTGAAGCGCCTGACGGGTGTGACTTGTCCTTGCGATCCTCACCGCCTCTCTCGCAGAGACGAAAATAATCAGTCTCATCAGATGGTGTCAACTTAACCGGTGCAACCTTTTTTGGCCATTTGAAGCACTTTTTCACTTCCCGTTTACATCGGTGTTTTTAGCTTGTTTCACCTGCCTGGCTCATTGGGGCATCTGGGGCCTAAACTTGAAGGTTGCCCTCACATGCAGACGCCGCCACCTTTGGCGGGAAAATCTGGCGAGAAAAGAAAGCGCAGAAGAACTGTAGCCATCCCCTCTTCTTGCTTAAGACGTTGTCGACTCGATCCGGTTCTTTTTGAGTCGACTCTTCGAAAAGCTATTTCGGGCGAAACTGCAGCTTACTACGACAAGAGGAATAAGTATTGGTTAGTAAAGTAAAATCACCAATAGGGGTGTCAATGGGAAAGCAACACATACGCTTGTTGCCCATTCTGAAAAAATGGGGTTGCAGTTGTTGTTTAGCTGAGAAAGAAAGAGAGAGTAGGTAAGAAGAGCAGTGGGCGGGATGTTGATTGTGCGGTGTCAAACTGAAAAATGACAGAAGACAATTGCAATGGGATCTTTTATACTGTCGGTGAGAGAGCGCACAGGGAGCGCTCAGAGCGGAATTCAAAAAAGCAAAAAGGAGAAAAGAGGGGCACCAGAGACATTGGCGATGATGATTGTAACATAAATAATGCTGTACAGTGGAGGTGGAAGTGTAAAAACTCGTCTTTGGCGTTGTACAATTGTATATTTGACATTGCATGACGTCTGCAACGCCCCGCAACCTCGCTTTTCTGAAAGCATTCGCTGCCATTTACAAGATGTCACCCCCTTTAAAGCATCATTAATGCTACAAAGCATATTTGCCGGCTTTATATTTAAACTGAAATCTTTTCAGCTGCGCCATCAATGTTATGTCGGTCATCAAAAAAACGTTGATTTATTGAGAAAAATACCAAATTTTAGTGATACAACAAATACAAAGGATTAAAAAAATATATTGTGTACAAAAACAACTGTTATATCAAAGATACCAAATAAAAGATAAAATGAAGCACTTAGACCTTAACCTTACAGGTGCTCCTGCTCAGGAGTTGACATCTCGATGTTATCGGTGACAGGAACGGTCAAGGCAGATACTCCACAAACCAGCGACGGACGACACCTGAGAGCAAAACCGTTCTGTAGATGTTGTAGATGAAAAAGAAGGCAACTACAGCAATTGCCAGGACAAACAGAGCCATTTGGAAAACTTCATTGATGTAGGCGCAATCGTAGAGTTGAGCGCCGTGTACGCCACAGTGATCTTTCTTATAGCCATTGATGTCGTACTGAATGTTTGTGGAGTTCACAGTGGACAAAAGAAAGGAAACTTGGTCTATGTTCTTTTTGCAATAGTTCATTACCGCCTTAACCACACAGATGCGGTACTTGGTGAAGTTGCAGCAAGAGGCCTGAAAAGATGGGGAAAAGACCAATTGTTGCTTTTTGTTACAATGTAGTGAGAGCTTTGAGGCACTACCTTTACTTGGAGAACGTTAAAATTGTAAAAGCGTCCATCCGTCAGCAAGTCAGTCACACAATTTTGCAATGCATATTTCAGGGTGCCGTTATCACAAGTGGCTTCTAGCTTTTTCGGTTTTGGAGAAACAACGAGGAAGACTATGAGCGAGAAAAGCAAAGCAAAGAAAGCCATGCTGGCAATAGTGGCGATAGTGCTTGGCTTGAAGAAAAGCATTTTAGTAGTGTGACTAAAAAGAATGGAAAGTGACGGAAAATTAGATGATGGCAAGCAGAATTTAATGATACTTACTTTTAGGTCTCTGAAGCACACACTGAAGAAAATCAACAGTTGAGCAGGCAGAAGTGCTGTACTAGAAGAGACCCTACAACTACTACTACTACTGCACTATGACTAGTAGTTGACTGTCGCAGCTCCAGTCGCTGCCATTGTTTTAAGAAAAAGTTGCATGGGAATTCAGTTGTCTTTCTTTCTCTTGAACCGTTGATCTGAAAAGGTGTCCATTGGAAGCTGGGTGATCATAGTAAAAAACAAAATTTTAAAACCAGTTGAGATTGAGATAGTGATGATTGGCAGGGTGAACAGAAACATTTGTCGTTCCTATGTTTTGCTGGAAGTTGAACACTGAGAGTAAAAGATGTGATGGTGTAGGTCACTACTGGCTTAATGAGAATAAATGGCCTTTCTCGTTATTACTGTTAATTACTGCCAACGATCACTTCATCAGTACCATTTGGGGAGCTGAACTGCGCAGTTTCGGTTGCTATCCACTCTAGGCGTACTGTGCTTACTGTGGTGAATAGGACGGCAAGAGCAGCACTGACAACATCACCTCACATATTAGCACTACAGGTGACATTTGCAGGAACACTCATTACTGAGCACAGGTCTCTCATTGACGCCAACAAAGCAAGCACTGTCACTGTGACAGAGATAGCCATTGCCACTCACTTGGTCACACTGACCACTGACAATTCCATACAGTACCAGTCCACCTCACAGTTTCAGGTGAGCAGGCAGCATTACCAAAGTGGCCTTGTTGGCGGAAATAAAAAAAGACAAATTTTACCTTACATCAAATTAACTAGCATTTATCAAATTTCAGCACTATGGAGGACACCATCATTGAGACGACCCTCGAGCACTACGTCCGTCACCTGCCTAAAGGCACCAAAACACTGAACGACCACCGTCGTTTTGCTGAGTCACTGAAAATGGGCCTGGCAATCTACTCCGGAACGCCTTCGTCTTCACAAAAGAATAAACAACTGTTGGTACCAACAATTGATGTCATCAAAAGATTGGCTGAAATGGAAAACAGCCGGGTTAAGATCTTTTACAGTCTTCGAGACACCGTCATTGAAATGTGCGAGCAGTCAGCTACGACGCTGCGAGAGCCCACTGAAAAGAACCAACGAGCACTGCAGGTAAAGAAAAGTACTTTGGACGTCATGTTTAAACGTTTTCAGACGCGAATCAGTGGCCTCCAAAAGGAATTGGACCAAATGGAGGAAAATGCGCATCCCCTTCCGCAGAAAGCTGCCACCCTCACTTCAGCCTCACTTGTGGCGCAGGCCATTTACTCGCAAAAAGAGTTGACAGTGATTGAACAAGAAAAGAAAACAGGCGAGCATTCAAGAACGTCTTCAGCAAAATCATCTCTCCATCTTGAACTGACCAACTTACTGTTTCGTCCTGATCATGTGCAACATGTGCTGGAGGAAACTGGGGGTTTTCTGTCGCCACTTGCCAATTACACTCTGATGGGCAGTTTTGGCAGTTTTAGCAACCAGGGCACAGTGCACAAGGCCAAACTGGTTGGGAGCAATGATGAGAATGTGGTTGCGCTGAAAGTGGAACACCTCACCAGTCGCATCTCTCGAGACATCATCAGTGAGGTACTCTTCACCTCCCCTAAACTGCTGTGCCACCCAAACATCCTATCCTCACAAAGCTGCTCCATTTTTCAAACTTCTCAATATTCCAATAAATATTACATGGCATTGACTTTCCAGCCAATGGAAGACGGACGTCTCGAATGTTACACTGGAGAACGCTGGCCAGAACGGTACATTTCTTGTGTGATAAAGCAAGTGCTGCAAGCGCTTTCTTACATTCACTCAAAAGTGAGCCTATTCGGTTATTGGTAACAACTGAACTAACAATTTGCCACTGTCAATTGTAGGGAATCGTTCACAACAATATTAAACCAAGAAACATTCTTTTTCAAAATGGGATTGTGAAAATTTGCAATTTCGGCAAAGCTCAAAATCTGGCCAAGTTTGACTATGCCAAACGAGGCACTCTTCGCTGTCTGGCACCTCAAACAGCCAAGACCATGATAAAAGGCAACAACACCAACAAGGAGTTGACTACTGCCGTCGATGTAAGTGGAAAAACTGTAAACCGACAAATTAAGGCAAACGTTTTATTTATTTAAATCAGATTGGGGCACTTGGCGTCACACTGTACGAGCTGCTTGAGGGCAAACTTCCCTATTCAAAAGTTAATGACCGAGTTATTCTAGACAACATAGCAAGCCAAAACGCTGTTCTTTCATTGAACGATGGGTACTATACAACTTCAGCAGAAAATATCTTCACAGCGTAAGGACAACTTTTGCATTATCATTTTGTTAATTTGCAAAACTAACATTTTTATTGAACTAATAACAGAATGACACAAGTTAATCCTGAACAACGCGCTTCTGCTGATACACTTCTCACCGACCCTTTTATTTCTGACGCATGCATCATTGGTGAACTGGAAGAATTTATCGAGCAGATAAAGTTGACAAAAAATCAAAAGATCAGCCGTAAGAAATGATTGAATCAATATTCACACAATATTTTTATAATTTTTGTTTGGTATCTATAAATGAGCTTCAATTTACTTTGCCATTTTTATTCATTTATATTCTATCTGGTTAGTTTTTTAGTCTATCCTCATTTTGTTTGTTACAAATTTTCGTTTGTTGTTTTTCTGAGTAATTAGCAAATGGTATTAAGCAATTTTTTTATTTTAGGTTTTGTGGTTTTTATTTTAATTGTTTTAAACATTTATTTGTATTTTTTGTTTACTAAACTAATTTTGTTTTGTGTCACACTGTGCAATTCACACAGCAATTGTTTAATGTAAAAATCTTTATGTCACAAAAACTCTACTTTTAACTAGCTCAAAAGTCTCTAAAACTCTAAAACTCTAACCACAACTCCCTGAGAGCCTGTGACAACTTCATCAGCTATTCCTCTTTTTATCTAGAAAAACGTTCTCCTGATAATGAACAACAACTCGATGTAAAACTTCAAGTTTTTCTGAGTAAAATGATTGCAATAAGTTGATAAAAAGTTTAGTTAAAATTAGTGAACAAAACCCTGTGTTTATTTAAATGAGAAAACATCTTTGAAAAGCCGCAATAGGACACTGTCACTTATTTGGCACTGTTGGCCTCGATCCAGGGGCGCAGGTGTGCCACATCGGCAAAGACGCTCGGCTGAGGGTCGGTGGTGCTGCAGTTGATCAGGCCGAAGGAGACGACGCCGACCAGGGTGGGCACTGAGTTGAGGGGCGAGACGGCGCCCGATCCCGAGTCGCCATGGCAGAATGCCTGACTGGCACTGCCCGCGCACAACATTCGCTCGGTGATGGGAATGAGCGAGTGCCAGGTGGAGTTGCAGGCGGACCGGTTCACCACTCGAACACTGTCGCCGTACTGCAGGAAACGGGTCTCCTCAGAGCTGGAGATGTTCCGCTGAAGGACCGGGAAAGATTAGTTGGAGGAGATGATCATTCTTCAAAGCCTGAACACACTGAACTTACCATTCCCCAGCCCGAGATGGAAAGGTGAGCCCCGTCGGCGGGATCGACCTTTGCCAGGGGAATGACTTTTGCCCTGCTGCTAGCGTGAAATGGTTTCTCAATGGTTGAAAATTAGAGGTCAGTAATAATCATCTGCTATTGCGTTGTTAGCTGGACTGGCGGTTACAACCAAATTTTGGACTTGATCGATTGAATAATTGAGCAGCTTTGTTTTCAAAGTGTAAAAAAATTGACAAAGTTAAAAAATGCAGAAATACAATAGTCAAACAAAATGTACTTACTTTCATCATCCTAACAGAGATAAATTTGTCAAAATGATTTGCAATTTTGCGCAGATATGTAAACTCCTGAAAAAGCAAAAGGTCAGGATTTAAAAGTTAAAATCTAAAAATACTCATCGCAGCTTTCGACTGACTGGGGTAGTAGTACTCGTTGATGAGATACTTCTCCGCGATAGTGCCCAGAGTCATGACGACCTTGTGAACCAGCCGCGTCTCGTACCATTTGAGTTTCTGCTGGCCGCCGTCTTTAATCTTCTTCACCGTAAAAGGAATGGACTGGGCGTTGGCCAGCATTTTGAAGATTGCTTTCCAGCTGGTGAAATGCTTCTCGGTGGTTTTGGTAGTCAGAGACTGGTAAGGCGCCAGCAGGCAGGCACAGGCGTCGTCGGAAAGCTGCTGTTTCGCCAGCTGCTTCCAGACCAGGTGGTAGTAGGCCCAGGTGAAGGCCAACTGAAAGTGGGCACAGTGCAGCTGGTTGAGGGGGCCATCCGGCGTCATGGCCACCAGCTGGCCAATCAGGCTGTCCACCTCGTCGTTGGAGAGCAGCAGTGGCTGATTATATTTCGTATTTTTCTGCTCTTCCTCCCCCACTTTATGCGAGTACAGCAGAAAAGGGTAGAAGAGCTTGAGCAGCTCTTCTGCTGGGTTGACCACTTCATCTCCGTAAGCCTTTCAGCGGCTTAGGCTCGATGCGATTGAAGAAGATGAGGTTGTACCAGTTTCGGGCGACAAGGACGACAAGGAGGAAAGCGGTGCCGTTGCTGTGATGGTGGGAAAATTAATAAAAGTGCTGCTTGTAAACAAAAAGGACATACCTGCAGTTGAAGGGCAGCACTTTCCCGCTGGGCGACAGTTTAGAGCGCAGCAGTGGCTGATCAGCAAGATCGATGTACCAGGCAAACTTGAACGATAGGTTCTATTGCCGCCTTTTACCAAAAAAACAGGCTCTTTGCAACGCACCTCTTTCACCATTATCTTCGTCAACTATCAGATGTGCATTAATCTGTGCATACACAAAAATCTAACTCAATTTGATTACCGCCGAACATCGTACGACACTTTTATGTGAGTGATTGTAGTTTTTGATACGAGCTACATAATAGCCGGTAAGTTTTCTTTTCATATTTTTAATCATTTTTTGAATTTTTTATTAATTTGATCATTTTTTAGCGGCTTTCTTTTTTCCTTTTTTCTTCTTTATCTGCGCGCAGTACGTGCAAATCAAGCAAAAGCTACTGCGAGCTTTTTTTAAAAGTTGCAAGCAAAAGTGATTGTCACGATTTCAAAAAATGGCATTAAAATGTCAAACAACCCCCAACAACACCCAAACAACGAAAATCAAGTAGCCTACCTCTGGAACAAACTCAATTTTTGCAACCAAAAAATGGCTTATCTTTTTGGAAAGACCCGCCTGTACAACTGTTTTTGGGCAAAGAACATCACCAGCCTTTTTCTCATCTGCTGCCTCGAGGTGTGCTACTTTGACTTCATCCTCCTTATCTACTCTTTAACTATTCTCGGTTATCAAACCTTTGTCTTCTCTTGTTTTTTTGTTGCCTTGCTGCTGCTCTCCTTTCTCGTTTTTTCAGCTTTTTTTTCTCGACGTTGGTCTACCAAAGTGCCCGGCTGGCGAAGCAGGCGCAACAGGTGGCCATGATGGCGGCCAGCGCTATGCAACAGCACCAAAGCTTAGCAGCTTCAAACTTTCAGTCAGTTTCATCTTTTTTTTATTCCCTACACCTGAGTTGCCTTTTTAAGGTGGACCAAATGGCGGCCAACTACCGGAACATCGAGTCATTGTCGGTTTTTCGCCTGAGCGTGGGCTATCAGATCAATTTGAAGTTGTTCCATATGCTTTTCACCTACACTATCCTCTACTTTATGATGATCCTCGGCGGGTACTACAAAAATAGTAGCGGCGAAGTTGCTACTTCTAATTAGTTTTAGCTCTTGATTTGTAATTTAAAAAACCAAATCCGCAATGACAACCAGAGGTGTTGCACAGATAAAAAAGAGACAACCGACAATATTAAAACTTAGTACTAGTAAATGTAATCAATAATGACCAATCTATTGAAAATATAGTAAATAAAAGTTTAGTAAAGATGTACAAATAAAGACAAGTATTGTTGTGAAATCAAGTGTTAATGCTGGTAACTTTTGTTAGTATCTAATAGGTTATGTTTCGTTTTTGTTTTTTAGATAAAAGAAAAAACCCATACGTGGACCTACGCCCAAAACTGTATTGAGCATAAAGTGACCAGCAAGTGCTAAATGAAAAAGACCAAAAACAAAATAGTAAAGTAGACATTTGATAAATGTGAATAGTAGACACTGGTGTGTACTGAACTGATAAATGAAATTTTTGCCCATTGCGGAAGGAAACAGTACAGCATCACCAGTTTCAACCGCAGCATCTAGTGCTTTCCAGTTTCTCCTTTTCTTTTGCCGGAACTGAGCACATTTCATCTCACCACTGCGCCATTTTGCCATTTCGGTTGAACTCTAGTAATAATTATAATTTTTTTGTGTCGGTGAAAGCTTTGAAAATTGGCAGCGGTGCCCTTTTGAAGGCAATTAAAATCCATAGATTGAAGTCCAAAGTGAAAAAAGATGTAGTGGTTCAGTGATGCTGCAGTGTTGCTCATCAGTGTTGCTATGGATAAGTTTTTCGCGTCACAGGATGAATCACCTGGTCACCTAGGCAGCAGACACTCGCTCTCTTTCTCTCTTCCTATGCCTCATTGACTGGCTGGCATTTGGCTGCGCCCGATGGTTTTTCGTATAAAAATCGCAGCACCGCAGTCCTTCAGTGTTCACTTCACTTCAACATCGACGATCAGCAGCACTTTGGAAGCTAAAGAGCTTTTGCCTCACTTTTGCCTCAGTTTCTAGTTTCTTCCAGCAGTCATCTGTTTCCTTCAGCCACTTCTTCTTCTTCTTCTTCTTCGTTTCCTCTGAGCAACCACAGAATCCACAGAAAAAGCGCAGGATCAAAACGTTTGAAGCTTGTTATCGTTTTTTCTCTGAGTTCTTTTTGTAAACTCTGCTGTGCAGCCACCTTCATCTTCAACCACTTTATCCCCTTGTGTTCATTGTCGTTTTGAAGAAGCTCTCTAAAGTGTTTTACTTTGGTCAGCTTTCAATTGGTGGGTAAGTGGCGAAACTGACTAAACATTGAATCGCATTGAATTTGATGGCTGGTCATTGTCATTGTGTGTGTGTGTGTGTCATCACCACCATGCAACATGAGCCAGCAACCAATGATGTCACTGTACTATCAGGCACAATAAAGCAATCAGCCTCAAATGCCTGGAATGACATCGTAAGATTGTTTTACTTGAACTGTTTGCCCTTTGTTTGTATTATTCAATTCATATTTTGTTGAGTCAATTCAAGATCTATTTTGTATGATAAAACTCTAACTATTGTTTAGCAGCACATTGTCATTGGAAACCGAAAACAACCGTTCAAAGAACTGGAGGCGTGAATGTGCTCAGAACCAAACTTTTCTTTTAAATAAATTTTGGCTCTGAACACGTTTTCTCCTACTGTTCTCCTCACCAGCTACAGGTTTAGAAGAGAGAAGAAGTCTCCATGGTCACTAGCAAGCAGAGTCAACTTCAGATGATATCACCGAACTCAAGGACAATAGTGCTGCAACCTCGAGTCGGTATATCCTTTGGAGTTTGCCCCTGCTGTTTTCTCAACAATGAAGACCTTTGCTTAGAACATTTCAATATTCATCATCGTCATCAGCAGGTGTCTGCCGTTGAGTAGGTGTGAGCACCATATAATTACTGATTGACTGGAACAAGTGCTCAGTACTTATATCGGTATTCTTGCGTACTTCTCGGTAAAATCGTCATTAATTCGAAACATTTGAACTGGGTCACCACTAATCAAAAAAGAGAAACATCACTACTCAGAATTAACTTCAGATGATGTCACTGAATTCTGGGACAATAGTGTTACAGCCTAAAATCAATGTCATTGTCTGAAGTTTGTTCTGTTTGCTCCACAAAGAAGACGTTGTTGTTTGTGCCATTCTTTTTTACGTTTTAGAATCATTCTTAAGCTTAATTTTTTATGTCAAAATTTTAATAATTGCTCAGCAGCACATTTTTCACTAGAGCCGGAAAGCTGGAGACAAGATAGTGTTCAGTATCAAACTTTCCTTCTAAAAACATTTTGAGATTGAGCACTATCTTTCTCTTTCTTTTCTCTTCACCAGAAACAGTTTTAGAGAGAAAAAAGAATTCACAATCCAAACATCACTAATGCCGAGTCAACTTCAGACAATGTTTCTGACTTAAAGGGAGTAGATATTGTTTCAACCTTAAGTAGAACATTTTCTGGAGTTTGCCCGGTTTTCTCAGCAGCAAGAAACCTTTTGTTTGTACATATTCAACTGTTCCATTACTGTTTGTCAGATTACAATAATCCAATTACTCTAGCTGAAATTGCTCTGCTTACATTTGCACATGCACTACGACGTTTTCAAAAAGACTGGAGGAGGTAGAGTATTCATTCTGAAAATTGTAAAGTTTTAAAAGTATTTTCAGTTTGGAAACTCTAGCTTCTCCTTTTTTTACTTCACCTTGAAATCACACAACCCCATCAAAATGAGCAATTTTCATCAAGTAAGTGAATAAACATTTAAAAAGTGGTCAATTATTAAAAGTTTTTATTTTACTCTTCTTCCTCACATCAACCGTCTCACTCTCCTGTTCCTCTATCGGTTTGATGGTCGCTGCTAACTTTATGGCAGTTAATTGTGTTAATTGTGTCTAACTATTTTACTTTTTTAGAACCAGTTTCTCGATGCTAAAGATTCTAAAGGCGAGATAGTGTTCAGAGTCACACTTTGTTTTGAAATAATTGTTGCTCTAAACACTGTCTCTCCTTCTGTTCTCTTTACCAACGACAGTTCTAAGGAGTAGAAAACTTCATGGTCACTACACAGCAGAGTCATTTTCAGACAATATCACTAAACTAAAAAAAATATAGTGTTTACAACTTGAGTAGAGATATCGTCTGGAGATTGCTTTGTGTGCTCAACACGAGAAGACGTTGTTTGAACCATTTTCAGTTCCTATTTTGTCAAATTATTTTAATTCAATCACCTAAACTGACATTTTGTTTGCAGCATTTTCAAGACAGTGATTTCAAAAAGGACTAGAAAAAGTAGGGCATTCAGATTGTACATTTACTTACTAGAAAGAATGTTTGGCCTGAATACTCTACTTTCTCTTTTTCCCTTTGACCGTAACACTATCATCTCTACTAGGGTCCACATTCATTGGAATGGAGACAATTTTCACCAGGTAGGTGCAAACAACATTGAAAAGGAAGGTCATTTGTGAATAGTTTGTAGCAGCCCAAGTCGCCTGCTGACCTCGTGTACGGCCAAAGTCTGACTCTGCCCGCCGACCTGATTGGACCGTCTGACCCGCTGGATGACACTGGCCTCGAAGCATTTGCTCGGCAGTTGAAACAGAAGATGGCAAACGTCCGAACCGCCGAATCTCGACCAGTACATGACCGTCCCGAGTACGTCCCCGCGGACCTGTTGACCTGCGATTACGTCTACTTGCGGTACGACGGCGTGAAAACGCCATTGCAACGACCGTACACTGGTCCCTACAAGGTCATTCGCAGGTCCCGGCAAACTGTGGTCATAGAAACGAGCAATGGACCCACAAGCGTGGCCATTCACCGAGTGAAACCCGCTTACGTGGATGAAGCAACTATGAAGGTCGACATGCCCAAGAGACGTGGTCGACCACGCAAGAACCCCTAGTCGACCACTGGGGGGAGGTGATGTAGCAGCCCAAGTTCTTAGAACTTTGTAGACACTTGATAAGCGGCTGCTGTGCTCTATTGCGACTCATTCTAGCTAGTAGTCTGTTTGGCAACTTGTTGTGTGATTAAACTTCTCTATCCACATCGAATCTTTTACCTGGCGCTCCGCCCAGACTCTACAAGTTTTTAATTTACAGTGCACACTTTCCCCAGTGAAGACCGGAAAAAAACCTCGTTCAAAGAGCTGGAAGAGAAATAGTGTTCAGTGTCTAACTTTTTGTTCTAAGTAAATTTGGAGTCTGAACACTGTTTCTCCTACTGTTCTCTTTACCAGCGACAGCTTTACAAGAAGAGAAGAGAAGTTTCACAGTTCATGTTTCACTAATGCTGAGTCAACTTCAGACAATGTCGCTGACTTTAGGGACTATAGCGAGCTTCAGCCTAAGGCCGGACATTGACTGGAGTTTGCTCAGCTTTCTCAGCCACAGGGTTAACCGATCGTTTGAACCATTTAACTGTTCTATTACTGTTTGTCAAATCACTTGTTAATCCAATCCCTCAAACTAACATTTTCACTTGCACGATTACAACGTCTTCAAAGAGGATTGGAGGAGGTAGGGTATTCAATCTGAAAATTCTAAAGTTTTAAAAGAATATTCAAGGTTGAATACTCTATCTCCTTTTTTCCCTCCATTTCACTTTAAGATCAGCTTTGCCACTGTCAACAGTTATCAAAATGGACAATTTTTACTAGGTAGGTGCGAACAACATTGAAAAAGAAGTCATTTACTAAAGGTTTCTATTTTTCTTCTCTACAGCAACCCTTTTTCACTCTTTTGCCCTTGTATTGGTTTGATTGTCTGTATTTGTATATTAGCTAATTGTGTTGGCTGTGTCCAATTTCTTTTTCCATTTAAAGCCAGTTTTATGCTGAAAATGCTGTGAAGACACTGTCAAGTGAAAAGTCATCACCAGTGTGTGGTTGCCGTTGAGTAGGTGTTATTACCGTGATACAAGTGCTGATTGCCCGAAATAAACTACTCAGCACTTTATATCGGTAATTTCACGTACTTCTCGGTAAAAGTGTCATCGATTTGGAGCATTTGAAACCCGTTTTCTCAACCACCAGTCAAAAGCAAAACGAGAAGGCGAACTGCATTATCAAGCAGAGTCAGCTTTGAGACGATGTCACTGGATTCAGGGGCAATAGTAGACAACAGCCTAAATTCAATGACATTGTCGGAAACTGTTTGCCCTGTTAACTCAATAATGTTACAATCAATCATTTTATACTTTGTCAAATCACTTTGAGATTTATTCTTTATGATAAAATTTTTCCAATTTCTTAGCAGCACTGCCCCACAAAGCTAAAACCGCCTCAACTCAAAGAGTTGTAGGAGTCTAGGTGTTAAGAACGAAAATTTTTTCTTTTTAATGAATTTTCGATTTGAGCACCTTCTCTCTTCCTTCTCTTCATCAACTGCAGTTTCAAAAAAAACTTCCTTGGTCGACAACAACAGGTTCAACTTCAGACGATGTCACCGTAATCCGGGGCAATAGTGTTTTTCAACCTGATTAGTTGATATCGTCTGGAGTTTGCCCAGTGTGCTCAACAGAAGTGACCATTGTTTGTATCATTCAACTGCTGTTTAGTCAAGCCATTTTAATCTAATCACTCTAACTGGCATTTTGTTTGCAGCATTTGGACGACAGCAATTTCAAAGAGAACTGGCGGAAGTTGGAGATTCAGATTAAACATTTGTTTTTGCATAAGAATGTTTAGTCTGAATACTCTACTTTCTCCTTTTCCACTTCACCGTAAGATCATCTCTGCTAAGGCCACATTCATTGGAAAACAATCCTCATCGGGTAGCTGATGATGCTGACAAATTACCAATAAATGATCATAAAACATATTTTCACAATTACAAATAATGCTGTTTACGTATGTGAGGTTTTTTCCAAATCACATGTTAAATTATTGTATTGAATCACTGTCTAATAAATTAAAAATATTATTTGAATTTCTTTAATTTGGGCTAAAAAGATGAGCTCTGCTGCTCAGCGAAATGACGACGCACAAAAAATGGCAACAGAAACAGTATCGGCAATGATGTACAGGTGTGTGCGCGTATGCTCACGGCATCTAGAAAAAACTGGTACTTCCCGTTTTGCCGCCACGGCCTTTTTGATCAATTTCATTTGTAATTTTTTAAAAAATGAATTTGGTATTGATTGGAAAATTGCACAGAAGTAAACGAGAGAAAGAAAAACGGAGAGATTGATAAAGAGAGAAAGAGAGATTTAAAGAAAAACAAAAAGAAGGAAAGAATGAGACAGAAAGAATCAAAAACTGAAAAACTGAAAGAGAAAAAGAAAAAAATAAAAAACTGAAAGACGGAAAAAAGAAGACTAAAAGTGGAATATATCCGATAAAGAAAATAAATAGTTTATATTGTAGAGCAATCCCTTCTGTGTAGGTAAAACAGTCAGCTCAGGGAGTATTCTTAAATGCAGCCATCTCTTCGCTGTAGTCGACGGCGTCCAGGTAGAACAGCTGATTGAACTCTCCAGTGCACGGTTCCATCAGGAAGAAGGCGCCCGACAAGGCGATCTCGTGCACAGCTACAAACACAAAGGTCAGATTAAAATGACTTTGACTGACAAAAAAAGTTCACTTACCAACACACTTGTGCGGGTACTTCAGATTGCGAAGTGAAAAAAAGACTTGAAGCTTCTTCTCTTCCTCCTCCTCTTCCTTCTCCAAGAATTCACCCTCGTCCATCACCTCGACCTGCTCAACGATGACGGTGAAAAGCTGCTCGGGGCTGCTGCCGTCTTTGAGTTGGCAGAAGCTGGTAATCAGAAAGAGACTGTCCGGGTGATGGGGATCGGGGGCGGTGGTCACCGTCAGACAGATGGCCAGAGTCAAGTTGTGCCACTGGTTGGGCGGGAAAATCGGACGCAGCTGGAACCAGTTGGCCTGGTCGGTGTTCTCTTTCTTGGAGTTGGAGTTAGTGGAGTGAATGGAAAGGTTTCCTTGATTGGGCAACTCCTTGACGGCCACCTCCACGGCCTTCCAGGCGGCTGAGAACTGGCTACTTCCGGTGCCCTCAACCACGAGATTGCACTCTGCCTTGAGCGGGTAGTTGGTGAGGGTGATCAGCTGGAAGGTGAGCTGCAGCGTGCACTCATCTTCCTCATCTATTTCAGCACTTTCGGCGCTGGTGATCACCTGACCGAGGGGCGACTGGGCCAGGGCGAGACGAATCTTCAGCTGCAGCGACTCGTAGTCAATTTCGACATGGTCGTCGTTGTTGTTGGTGTTGGTGTCTGCTGGTGGTGGTGGTGGTAGAGGTGGTGGTAAACAAACAAAGATTAGTGTGTGTGTGTGTGTGTGTGTGTGTGTTGATGTCTGCAGTTTCAACTTACCGGGAATGATGACATTGACATTGCTGTCGTCGGCGGCATCCAACTTGCCCAGTCCGTGCAGGATGAACATCGTCAGCAGAAGGTAAATAGTCAGCAGACTGATGACGACCGTCTTCTTGTGGTCCAGCACAAAGTGACCAAGTGCATTCAGCCAGGAGATGAAAGAGCGGAGGCAGATGCAGAAGCGACTTTTGGGACGGTTCGGACGGTTGCAAATCGGCTGCTCACCGGAAAGGCCGTTTATCTCTGGGTTGACAAATGAATGTGCAGAGAATTGTTAAACTTGGTTTTGTTTGCTGGAAGAACTCTCTCCTCGACTTACCAACAGACATGCTTTCCGCCCGTACAAATGTCTGAATGGCGGCCTCGCCGAAAAGCGGATTGACGATGAAAGCGACCTGCTCCTCGACCTCTTCCTCGTCTATTCCTCGGTTAGTCGTCATGATGATGCCTGATCAAATGATGGAAAACAATGATGATAAGGCGCTTGAATAGAGTCCTTCAAAACGGTAAACAGAAAATTACTCACACACACAGTTTGAGATTCGGATTCGGATTCGGGTTTTTGTTTACTTGTTGCTGCGCGACTCGGTGCGAGCGAGAGAGAAAGAGAGAAAGAGAGGACTCGGTGTGCTCAGTGTAACGCAGAGCGAACGACGACGACGACGACGACGACGACGACGACGACGGCTAGACTGATCGCTTGCCGCGAGCCGAAAAAAGTTGATGATTTTGTTGCAGTCCCTCTGCACTGCGATTCAATACAGTTGGGGACGGCGGAATTTATCCTGTCGTTTACAGCTGTGATTTGCTCTCAGCACAGTAGCAGTGCTTCATAACTTTGTTCGGCTTGCGAACAATAACGATCAGTCGATAGCGACGGCGACAAAGATGGCCACTGCGGCGGCGCAATAGGTCGTTAGGTGCACCACAGCCAAGTCTGTGCGCCTGTGTCTGTGAGTGCGCCTTGCTGCTGCTGCTGCTGTTGTTTCTGCAGAAACAGAAGCATCAGCTCAACAACCGGAAAAAAAATATCAGTCGATCACTGAATAAATGAACTGCAGATTGCGCCACTATCATGCTGAATTTTGAGGAGGAGGAGGAGAGAAGCAGTGGCCGTCTGCCAGCACCGGCGGAGACTGCCGTACACTGCTGTACACTGTACACGGTTGTACGTGAGCACTCCTCAGCGCCACTCCACACCGCCAATACCACCAATTGGCAGCAGAAGATTTGATTTGACAGAGCCAAAAAAGAGTAAGTTCTTGTGTCGGGTACCTGTTGAGTCGGGCAATCTTGATAGTTTTTTTCTTTTTGGTTAGCTTCTTTCTTTAGTCTCTGCCTGCAGTTTTGCACTTTTCCAGTGTCAGCTCTTCTTTCTATTTTTTTGCTGCAAAGCTTTCCACCGTTTTTAAGGGCGTCTCAACTTACTGTTTCGCTTTAGTGTGCTCCATTTGATCTCGCTGACCTGCATCTTTGACGCTTGTCAATTTTTTGCTTTTACCCAAGTTGACCGCCATCAAACGAACTGACCACATAGGTGCCACTCTTTTTCCCTCTTGAAAAGGAAGTAAGAAAGAAACACCGAATGATCCTGGACAACAACAACAGCAACAACAACAGCGTGACTGAAAGTGGAAATCAAGCTTGGGACAGCCAGTTAATCCTGCTGAAGGTCATCGACGAGGCGACCCAAAATGTGCTGTTCTTCATCCAGCTCCGAACGGAGCCCATGATCGTCCTGAAAGAAGCCTTTAGCGACCACTTTGGTGGCCTGGTGGCCTCCTCGCTGCGCTTCATCTTCAATAGCCGCCTCATCGAGGACACTGACACGCCATTGTTGCTGGGGCTAGAGAACGGCGACCAGGTGGAGGTGAGCCAGCCTGAGCTCTTGCCGCTGGAGTTGCCAGAGTTTTTGCCACCACCACCACCGCCGCCCCCGCTCTCATCACCGGAAATGACCCTGGAGCAGCACATTAATGAGATCATGTTGTGGCTCCAGGAGCCGTTGACTGTGCCGCCGCCTGCCTATTACTTTGGTTGAAAAGGAAAACCGGGTAAAAATCGCTTTCAAAAGTTCTACCAAAAATTCTACAATTCTACTAAAAATTCCACTAAAAGATTCTACAATTCTACTTAAACCAAAGTCCAAATAACCTACACAGTATGCAATGCACCCACACACATTCAACTTTTTGTTTTTTTATTAAACACACTTTTAAAATGTACTTTTCATTTTGATTTAAAATGCTCTGCTTTCTTAAAGTACGGCAACTCCTCCAGCGGAGCGAGTACCTTCACCTCCGCCGGCCCCTTGAAGGCCTTTCCGTGTTGGTCGACCCAGCTGCCGGGCGGAATGAACACCGGTCGCTCCCGCTGCCTTTCAACGGTGACCGGCGCCACGAGAATATTCTCCCCTAGCATGAACTGGTCGCCAATGTGATAGGCCCTCGGCTCCTCGGGGAAGTTGTACCAGACTGGTCGCAGCACCGGACTTCCGGTGGCCACTCTCCTTTTCATCAAATCGATGATGGTCTCGGCGTGCTCGGCGTGCAGGTGAATGAACTTTTTGGTCAGCTCAACCGCCTTAGCGGTGTAATTCCACGGCGGCCTTGTGAACGATTGGCCGGCCATGAAGGTGGTTGCCTGCAGCAGGCGAATGTACAGCTCCTCGGAAGGCCGGCGAAAAGTCTTGTACCACTTGAAGTAGTCATTGAAGGTGCCCGCCGGAAAGGGCAGCAGGAAGGAGTAGCCGGAAATGGAGGCAAAGAGCATCATCGGCACTAGCTCTCGAAGCATCTGCCCGGCCTAGGTCAGGTAGTACTCCACCAGGCGGGTGTAGGCGGGCAGGTGCTAGCTGCGGTAGGCCATTTCAGAGACGACGGTCACATCGATCGGCTGGCCGCCTCGATGTACGCGGGCACAAAGAGGCTGAAGTAGCGGGTCACCGCCGGGTCGTGGAAGTTACAGTCGCCGCCTCAGAAGATGAAGGACTTGAGCCAGTAAGTGACCACCCGGTACTGTTTGGCCACCCGGGTAAGGAGTGCCGCGTAGAAGGTGACCGTTTTTGGTTTAATGAAGTCCAACGACCAGGTGGGGTAGTTTGAGGCGGCAGTGTGCAGCGTGTAGTTCCGGTACTCGGAATGGGCCTTGTCATTCACTGACAACGTCGGCCCGGCGAGCATGCCGCCCAGGCGGACGCTCTTCGCAGCTAGGCCGTCGGCAAATGCGCTCATCTTGGGAAAAGTTTTGCTGTCAATCTCGTAGCCATGGCTGTAGTTGAGCCAGTTGTAGCGCTCAATGAGGAACTGGCTCTTCGGAGAGAGGGAGTACTTGGAGGTGATGTTCTCAATGTACTTGGAGATGGTCGACTCAGAGTAGATGTTTAGGCCAACGTGAGATAGGTCGAAGATGCCGTCGCTGGTGAAGGTGGGGCTGCGAATCAGCAAGAGGTCGGCTGGAATATAAGTCGGTTTGGGAATGTATCCCGAGCGGTGGACGACGTGGTCGGTGACGACTCGGGTGTTCTTAGCGGAGAAAATGCTCAACTTGAGGTCCAGGTCAGCGGTGGTGTTCAGCAGTCGCTTCGGGTAGTAGTGGTTGTCGACGGCGGTGCTGAAGCAGATCAGGGCGTCCGGGGCGTTTCCATTTGGATCTCGGCGGATGAACAGTGGCTGGCGGTGATCAAGGTGAACAGCAAAGCCGTCCGAATTGAGGAGCAGCTGCTCGAGGATGAACTGAAACTCGCGCGTCCAGTGGGCGGCCGAGGTGGGCATTGAGTACCGCTCCAGCTCTATCATCGAGTTGAACTGGACGCGGCCAATGAAGAAGGTCGGGCCCATCGGCCAGTGTGAGTTGTTGCTCACGTAGCCCTAGTACCAGGCAGCAGCAGTTCCGCCAGAAGCTGCAGTTTTCGGGTAGTGCAAACACAGCTCTCGGCTGGGCCAATGGTGGTTCCCGTGCCAGAGGATAGAGTACTCGCTAGTCGTTTCATTAGTTCCAGTGCCTAAGTCCTTGATGCTGACATCAAGTGAGCTCTGGTCCTCGAGTCGCAGCGCCCATGCTGAACTGTTTGCTGAGGCTGCTTGCAGCTTGTCGATCTTCTCAAATCGGGTCGATATGAAGGAAAGGGTTAGCTTTGGAGCGCCAGCTCGGCGGTGGTTTGGCACCGGAACAATGTTTCTGTGAAGCACGGTAAACTCCACAAGGCTTTTTTCATTTTTGAAATTTTTGTGCTTAACCGCAGCTAACTGGGCGGGATGAAACAGCAAGGTAAAAGTCAGGCAAAAATATGTAAAGTTGCAATCAAGTAGATGATGACCTAAACTTCGGCTTTTCAATCATGCCAGTTTATCAAGTTCAAATAGGATAGGAAAGTCCTACTGTCATGTAAAGGACAATAAGTCATGCCGACCTATAAACTTAGAATGGTTAGCAATGACTGTTGCAACACTTAGGGGCTTCCGATATGTCGATATTCAAAAGGTCTTCAGAAATGCACTGCGACAATCTGGTCATCTTCAAATGAATGGGTGAATGTCACTTGTCACTCTACTGGTGCCAGTGCTGCTCTGCAGATGGCAACCTCACTACTGCAGCTAACACTGTCTCACTTCACAAACACACACACTGTGACTTCCACAGCCTCAATGAATGTACGGCCACCAAGTGGGGAACTGGTGCGCGGCAAACAAAGAAAATGAAGGGCAAAAATGAAAGGAGGCAAGAAGAAGTATTATGTGACAAGTTTATTATGAATGGGTGAAGGTTCAGTTAGCAATACAATTGAGGGGTGACTGGTCAGTCTAAACCAGCAGTGGCCTGCTACTGCTGCTGAAGAGATGACGGCTTCAGTTCTCCGCTTCTGCTAGCTTGAAGAAGGAGAAGTTGAGATAAAAATGTCGACTGGCAATGACAATGGTGGCACTTGACGGACAAAGTGCGATTCGGGCAAGTAAATCTTACTAGCTCCGGCAGACCCCGTTCTCCTTTTCGACGAGCCTTTTTATACCACTTGGTGACGTCATCCAAGCAATAGAGAAAAGCAAATTGACACTGCTGTACAGCAACTTTTAATAGCCCAGGGAAGTTCAGCTACAAGAGGCAGGGGGGGGGCAAGTGTAACGGCATTGTGGTTGTGTCAGTGTTTGTGTCTAGTCGGTCGTAATTTGGTTGTCTAGAAGCCTTGTCAACCACTCAAAAGATGAATGGCGAAGACTCCGCTACTCAAAAGATGAAACGGCTAATATCATTAGTCCAAGTGTTTGGACAAGCGTGTCTGTGAGCGGCTGTGACTAGTAGTGAGTGCTAGTTCATGGCCTCAGCCATCTAAACTCAAGACGTACAGCAAACGAATAGGGGTTTCCGTCCGTGCATCGATTCGTCTCTTGGCAGGCGTCCAGACAGATCTGTCAGACAGTTGTCTGGAAATCAGCCAAGCCCCAGTCTCAACAGTGTAATGGGTAAATAGGAAAAGGGGAGAAGGGGAAAATGGAAAGAAGGGAATTTCAAACCTAAAGAGCCTTGTCTGCCCAATCTATCTAAGTGTTTTCCACTTCGCTGTTATGTGCGTCGCAAAGTGCAGCTAGCACCAAACGGCGGTTGAAATATCACCCGAATACTTTAGCCGTACAATTGTGCTCCAGTTCACACCAACTAAGGAATGCTGAAATCGGACCTCTCCACTGCAATCTCATTCTAACCCTATAGTAGAGATATTCCCACCATAATCAATTAGTTTGTCAAAAGAGGGAATCGATTTCAACTTCTCATTTGTACTAGGCCTTTCTCTGGCAGCAGTTGGCTCGGGAGTGGTCGACGATCAGCTCGGTGGTTGGCTTGCTGGTGTTGCAGGCGCCCACTATTACCGCTTTTCAAACGGCACAATCCGCCCGAGATGGCTCAGTCTGTCAGTCCTCTTGTAAAAAAGTAAGTTTATAAGTTTACAAAAGTTTTTACAATTTTTGTCATTATTTTGGATTTTCTTAAATAACCGTACTTTTTGCTTTTTTAGCTTCTTGGACGGTAAAGACTCGACCCTTTTGGTTTATGGCCAATCTAGGTCTGGTAAAAGTTTTACAATTGGAACCCAAAACTTTGGATCGGCACTCTCTTCCTCGTCTTCAGCATCATATTCCGAGCAGGATGGCTTTTTCCAGAAAATCCTCAAATGATCTTCGGAAGAATCGAAAATGACTGGCAAGCTGAACTTCAGCTTTAGGCGGTGGAGTTTTATCTCCACAGAAAAAACGATTTGTTTCTATTTAGAAGCACTTCGGCTGAACAACCCTCTTAATTCAGCACACCAGTCTGCCGCACACCGGCCACCATTAGCCGCACACTGGCCGCCATTGGCCGAACGCCAAGACACCCGCTGGCCGGGATTTTGACCAAAACTGTGGCGTTGGTGAAGGAGGCTCTTGCGGCGGTAAAAAGAACAACCAACAACCGTTTGACTGCTTCTACAAACAAGAACAGCACAAACTCGCGTTCACACGAGCTGTTCCAGTTAATACTGAAGCAGGGAGCAAGGCAAGTTGGCATTTTTCTTTTTTAGCTTTGCCGGCGACTTTAGCGGTGTGGTCTTTGGTGCTCTGGCAATAGTCTTAATCTTGTTTTTTCACTTTTCCAGTCCTGAACTCTTTTTAACCAGCGGAGTTTTTTAAACACTAGGAAATTTCTAAGTGTTTCACCAGTAGATTTTGACTAGAGCGTGTAGCGGCGCCAAACTAACCTACCCCAGAACCCACAGTAGCACTGCCTTTTGCTGTGCATGCCACGTGCGCGCGCGCTCTCAATGTATTTTTTTGTAGGAAAACTTAGGTTAACTTTGAAGGGCCCTAACGCAAAAAGTATTTTGTAAATTTTGAATTTAAAAGCAGGTTGCCTGTCCTATAGCCTTTACCTGTTACTGCTTCAAGTTTGGGAACTATTGATCCAGCCGTTAAAAAGCCTTTTGCTAGACAAGCCACTCTTTTTTTGCAAACGATGACGCAAAATCTCCATGTATTTTTCCCATAAAAAAATTTTTTGATTTTGACAATGGCAGTCCAGTGCAGTACAGTTCACCCCACTTGTTTTACTACTTTCTCGTCTGTCCGCCTTGACAAACTTGTAATTAATAGAAAAACTAAACCAGAAAGTTTTTAGAAAACAAATATTAAATACATTTTTCCCTCATTTATAGCATTTCAAACTTTTACTTGTTTGATTTGGCTAGTACGGAGAGCAGCCAAAACGCCAACGAAAAAATCAGAATAATAAAAAGAAATTTCATAAGAAGCTAGTTGTCTCACGTCAAGACGTTTTTGCAATAGTTAAGCCAAAATGGCAAAAACCTTCATAAAGAGGGCAAAATCTCCAAAATCATTCACAGCACACTCTTCAAAAGAAATTAGAGAATTCTCATTCTAATTTGCGTAACACCAATTTCAACAGCTGAAGAGTCACTGGACTTTGCAAAAAGTGTCTACAAAAGTGAAATAAGACCTAAAGTGGATACCAGGCTGAATTTGTGGCTTTCAACTCAAAAAACTACAACAACAGGACCAGCAGGAAAGCAACTGGTTTTAGTTGAAACACAAACATCACCAGTGGCTCCAACTCTATCAACTGCTTCAACTTCTTTAACTGCTTCAACTGCCGCCACCTCGGTCAAAGTTCAAGAATGTTTGATTGAGGCAGATAGAAAAGAAATCAGCAGCTATCGAGTAAAAGCTAAACGGCTTTTAAAGATAGCAGCTGAACTGGAGCAGCAGGTGAACTTGGCGGAAAGTGATGGGCACTTGTCCTTGATCGCGGAAAAAGGTGCGCCACTGAGCCCCCGCAACAACAGCGTAAATCCCTCTCCGGAGGAAGGGGAAAAGGATAAAAACTTTGACGCTGGCCAGTCTGGCGCACCATACCAAGCAAGTGGTCAGGAGGAAAAGGAAGTAAAAGTAGAAAAAAATGTCGCTGATGTTCCACCCATGGTGGATGACGACGGTGGTGTTCTGGTTGATTCGGTTGCCGCATCAACAGTTGGCCTGGTGCAGCAGCAGGCGGCCGCGCAAGTGATGCTCACCAAAAAGGAGCTGGTCAAGTAGAGTAGCAGCAGATAGACAAGAATGACGAAAAGATTGATGATGATGGCCGTGTTCAGTGCTGGAGCACTGTTTGCGGTATAAAGGAGTTGCCACACCCCCCAAGCCGACACCTCTTCAAGATGGAAAAGTAAATTATCAGCTGTTCTAGTTTGCATTTGCCAACACTAGAACATCAAGCTTGGTGAAAAATTCCTCAGCAACAGCTCAGCAGCATTTCTGTTAGATTTTTCCAGCTCAGCAATTTCTGTTGAGAATATTCCACCAGTACAGCAAAAGCAGCAGCACCAAAGCTGTAGAGAATCAGTGTTTCCAGCAGTGGCAAGCACCAATGACCTTCAAGAGAAGTATTTCCTCAAGAGCTTGCCCCAGCAATCCTGCTGAAAACCTTCACTAACTCAGCAGCAATTCTGTTGAGAATATTCTCCAGCAGCAGCAACACATCGTTAAAACTTCCGTCAAACACCAGCAGCCAGCCATGTTTAAATATCTTCGTGGCAGTAACCCAGCCGTGAAGGCTTTTAGCACTTCCCACAATGTCCTACTGAAACCTCATCTGAACTCCAGCACCATTTTGCACTTCGCAGAATATTCCGCACGCAAAACACCTTTGTTCAGACCAGCACCACACCAGTTCTCCTTAACCACTGTGCGTACTGCCGCCATTGCTATTAGGCATGTCACGTCAACACAGCACCCTCTTCGGAAGTCGGCACCATTTGCACAAACCTCAAGGACACCTGCAAAGCAAAGCACTGTGGATGTATGACAGCACAGCAGTTGCCGTCGGAACTGTCAGCGGCCGTCGACCATTGATGTCAGATGCCGTCGACTGAGCACCTTTCATGTGGGAATTGTCAAGCTGTCGAATGCTGTACCGATGGGGATGAACAGCAGCAGTCGCACTGAGGGGCAGGTGGTAGTAAGTGCGTGTGGTGGTGGTGGTGTGTGGTGGTTGTGTGGTGGTGGTGCATGGTGGTGATGGTGGGTGGTGGTGGGGGGTGGTGGTGTGGTGGTGGTGGTGTGGTGGTGGTGGTGGTGGTGGTGGTGGTGGTGGTGGTGGTGGTGGTGGTACATCGTTTGAACAGTGGCAGCAGGTGTCCTCCACCGGGTCACCACCACTACCACTACCACCAACACCGCCGTTTCTTCCACCCACTCTATCGCTATCACCCTCAGCTTTTTGTCTTTCGTCGCCAATGTTGCTCACTAGCTCAAAAACTCCCGTTTCACCGGTTACTTTGACCCCAAGTTCACCAGCAGCAGCAGCAGCAGCAACAGAAGCAGCAGATGATTATGATGATGAACCGTTTCCATCCGATCTCCCAGACTCTGCCGCCAATAGTTGTGCTCAAGCGGAACAGAACTTCATACTAGACGACAGTCAAATGCTGATAGAACAGCAGCAACAGCAATTGCAGGAAAAGGAGGAGGAAGAAAAGGAGTTTGTGGAAGAAGAGTTTGTAAAAGAGGAGAAGGAGTTTGTGGAAAAAGAAATGAAGATCATGGAAGAAAAGATGGAGATTATGGAAGAGGAGATTATGGCAATGGTGCCCCTGTCACCTTTTTGACCGGAAATCAGCCTGAAAGTGGCGGCCGTTTCCGAGGTCCACCACCACCAGCTCCACTGTACGACCTCCGCCGTCTGCTCAGCAAAAGACCGCCGGAAAGGGCGGCGTGGCTGTTGGT
Source organism: Tyrophagus putrescentiae (assembly GCA_024499935.1). Classification (NCBI taxonomy): domain Eukaryota; kingdom Metazoa; phylum Arthropoda; class Arachnida; order Sarcoptiformes; family Acaridae; genus Tyrophagus; species Tyrophagus putrescentiae. The sequence continues at coordinate 3,748,031 of JAMZRA010000005.1, forward strand.
CAACCGAAAATGAAGTTTAACCAGAAGAAGGTGCTTCCTGTCAGGGGTAGTCAGGACCCACCTTCTCGGAGGACTACAACTGACTTAAAACGGAGCTGGAAGAAGGTGCTTCCTGTCAGCTCAGCTTCAGTGGCAACCGCCAAAATTTCAGGACCGCCGAAGCTGCAAATTCTAGAGCGAAAGACTCGCGCCAAGCCAAGAGGAAGCTCTATTGCCAGTGACGAAGGCGACCAGCAACCGCCTGACTGCCACCACCAACAAAAAAAGCACTTCCTTGCGTTTTCACGCGCTCTTCAAGTTAACTCTAAACAAACAGGGAGCAAGGTAAGTTTTAATTTTATGTTGTTGTTTTTATTATTTTGACGTCGCCTACGGCAAAAATTCTACGCAGAAGAACGTGCTCAATGCCTCGGTGACTTTGGCAAACAATTATGAGAAAATTTGTAGAAAGTACAACCACGTTCTGACTAAGCTTTTTTTGCTGAAACACAAAAATAAACAACTTTGCGACAAGTTACAAGTCGTCAATCATCAAATTGGCTTTGTACTTAAAGCTTCCACTAAAAAGACGTCCGAATATAACAAGCTCTCAAAACCTCTCCAAAAACGGAGGCTGAAGCGGTTATGAAAAAGACTTCAGTGAAGAAGGACGGCGCTAAGGCGACTGAAAAAGCGATCTACGCTTCGGCTCTCAAAAGCTCCGTTCCGCCGCCGTCTGACTGTTGACTGTTTCCGCGAAGATATCGCCGCTGAAGTCGTCAGTTGGGAAACTGACAGAGAACAGCATTACCAGCAGCACTTCTCCCACTGCCACTGCCAAATCATCAGTCTCAAAGGGCAAAAAAAGTCCAAAGGTGCTGTTTTTGCTGGCAGACACCTCGGCTCAGCTTGCAAGGTGCCCCCTGTCCAAAGTGGGCTTTTCTATTCCTCAAAAACCTGACTTTAAAAAGACCAAACTGCCGTCCTCTTCAGTGCAGTCTAAGGCTGTTCTTTCCCCTTTTCTACGAGGATTCCATCCAAGAGGATTCTACTCAGGAGGATGTGTTTACAAAAGTGGGTCCTTTTGTAGAAAAGTAAGTTTAAAAGTTTACAAAAGTTTTTACAATTTGTGTCATTTTTTGAGATTTTGTTAAGTAACAATACTTTTAGTTTTTTCAGTTTCTTGTCCGGTTTAGACTCGACTCTTCTGGTGTACGGTCAATTTGGGTCTGGTAAGAGTTTCACAATTGGAACTCAAAACTTCAAATTGTTGTTTTATGTTGTTGTTTTTTATTGGAGCAAATGTGGAAGCTGCAAAGATGTCCACAAGCAGTCTAGCAGAAAAAAGGAGATGAAGGAGGAGGCTTTGAATTAGCTGAAACCTTCAAAAACTGCTGAGAAAACTTTTTTCTTCAGTACTGGCTAATGATGGTGATGAGGTGCCTTTCTCCACAATGTCTGAAGCAGTCGCTCACTCCTGCAAAGTACTTCCTTTTCGGCCATGCACTTTTACTACTGCTTTACTCCTTCAGTTTTTAAGCACCAGTCTCCTCGACCTCAAATTCTTCCCCAGCAGCAGCCAAAACCGGAGGAGTACCTTTCACTGAGCTCTCTGAGCAATGTCAATGTAAGACGGGGGAGAATACGCCTCCATCACTACCACTACCACCAGAACAACGCCAGAATAATTGCTCCCAGCAGCAGCAATCCACATCTTCAGCTACCAATGGCCATCACCGCTATCAGCCGCCATCGAATAATAACAGCTCAGCAAACTCCACTTTTGCCTCATCATCATCATCAGCCACTCCGAGGCTCCCACTCGAGAACATCGATCGCGAAAGCAGACCCTGCCACAGCTTGATGTGTCCCCGCCGAATCCGCAGAATGAACTGCCTGATTCAGATGACCAGGAACCAGCAGCTGACGAGGTACCACCACCACCATCACCACCACCAACACCGATCGCTTCAACATCCTCATCATCCTCGGCTGCATCAGCTCAACTTCCTCCTCCTCCTCCTCAAAATGAGCCGATGTTCTTACCACCGGTGAACGCCCTCACTTGTGTCACCTTCTTTTGTCGCCACTGTCGACGCCTCCTCTCACTGCCCGAAAGCCAGGAGGCAATGGACGCCCACCAAAACGCCCACCAAGGTCGTCAGACCAGTGATGCCAACACTGGCATCAGTCGCCTTCCGCGATACCTACCAAATGCTCTTGCGGCAAGTGGAGTTAAACGAGCAAATGATGGGACAGGAATGGCGGGAAAAAAAGTCCCTTGCCGTCGAAGTTGGTGCAAGATTTGGAAGTGGTGACAGTGGCAGTGAACGGGCGGCGAAGCGCCAGGCTCGCCTGGAGGAAGTAAGGCGGAAGTGGCGCAGCGCTTTCCCCCCAGTCCGCCGAAGACTCGCCTGAAGAAGATGCTCGAGTTGGAGCCGAAGCGGCTGGAGGAGCTGCACCACGCCATTCAGATGAAGACGAGGAACAGTGGTGGTGGTGAAGGAGCATCGGCTGCTGTTGAAGAAACTCCCAATGACCACCAGCAGCAAAACAATGACCAGCACATGGAGGAGGATGATGAGGATGTGGTGGGTGATGCCGATAATCAATACGATAACGATGAGGGTGATGGAAATGCTGAAGCCGTCGACCAGGAGTTCATGGAGGAAGAAAAAGAGGCGGTAATGGAGGAATGAGGAGTTGAATAGCCACTTGTTTTTGGTCAGTAAATGGGAAAGAAAAGATGTTTATAGCAATCATGTTAATAATAAACCCTTTTTTCAAGATTTCAACACTTTTTTGCATCACTAACATCAAGTGCTCAAGTACTTCCTCTTTATACAACAATTTTTAGTCAGATTGCCATCTCTCTCTTTCTCTCTCTTTTCTCTCTCTCTCTCTCTCTCTCTCTCTCTTCTCTCTCTCTCTCTCTCTCTCTTCTCTCTCTTTCTCTTCTCCTTAATCTCCTTCTCTCGTTAATTTTGCATTGTAATTTTAGCCTTATTATCAAGCAGTTTTTGATTAGTTTACGCTCCCTTTTTACCCTCATACAACGCTATGTGCTCGTTTGTAGCAACGTTAAATGCCCGCTTTCTTATAAGTGATACAGGGCTCAGTGAGCCCTCGGCTCTGTGACGACCACCCCAACTGTCCCACAGCAAAATCCAACAAAGTTTGCCAGCGGTCCCCTGCGACATGGGCACTGTGACTGCCACCGCTGGCTCTGCGAGAGACAGACAGCAAAAGGGGGTAATTTGGCAAGCAGGACTACAGCGCAGCTTTTTTTGCGTCAACCTAGAAACTTTGCTCGGAGTTAACCTAGATTTAAAGTTGCAATACTGTCGAGAACACTGACAAGGATTAGTCACGTGCAAACTTACCGCTCTCTCGTGCCCTGCTTTCTCTTTTCCGATCTCTGCATGTCCTTGACCCTGTCAACTTCCGAAGTTACAGTGGTCAAGTCACATCAGACCTCGCGAATTTGAGGCGTGCTAGAAAAAACACATTAGATGTAAAGAAAAGGAAAAACTTCGTCCCTCTTAGTGAAGGGAATAGTAGCGCTCCCTGCAGAAGGGACCGCAAACTGTTTACATTTGGTAGCAGCAGCAGGCGCTCACACGCTGGCTGCAGCTTCTCTCTCTCTCTCTCCCTGCAGCCTGCTCACGAGGGAACATCACCCCCCAGTAATCGCTGATTAACCCGACTAGGGTATCGTTGGAAAGGTCTTTTAAAATAAAATTGTACGTGTCCGGGCGTTTTCTGCGTAACTTTGCATTTCCCGAGAAATCGGGTCTCAAAGTTGACGATTTTTGACAGTTTCACGAATAAAAACAATCGATATAATCAAAAAATGCAAAACAATCAAAATGAAAAGCGGCGATTGAAGTAAGGACAAAACCCCGAAAAAACATTTGTTTAAACAAAAATTAAGGGCAGTTGTGCAGCAAACAAAAAATAAAACTTTTTAACAAAAAGGTGCAAGCAAATCAATTTTAATAAGTGCGTGTTATATTGTGTCAGTTGTGCTTAGGTGTGTAGCTTGTTGTGTAGTGTTTTGTTTTTCAGTCATTTCACTTTTTTTAATTGTTTTTATAATTCTATTTCGATTTATTTTTTGGCATTTATAGTTGTTTGTTTTGTGTAAATTAATTGAAATTTTCTAATTTAACAAAACTAGACTTTGCACTCTTTAGCATTTTAGTTTTAGGCGGAAAAATTTAACTGAACAATTTTATTTGTTTATTAACATTATTTTAGAAATAGTGCAAGTTTTGCTTTCTCTCGCCGTTTTTCAAAGACCAATTTGAATTTAATTTCAGCAAAACCTACTGCACAACTGCCCTTAATTTTTGTTTGAACAAATGTTTTTTTCGGCGTTTTGTATTTACTGCAGCCGCCGCTTTTCATTTTGATTGTTTTGCATTTTTTGATTATATCGATTGTTTTTATTTGTGAAACTGTCAAAAATCGTCAACTTGAGACCCGATTTCTCGGGAAATGCAAAGTTACGCAGAAAACGCCCGGACACGTACAATTTTATTTTAAAAGACCTTTCCAACGATACCCTAGTCGGGTTAATCAGCGATTACTGGGGGGTGATGTTCCCTCGTCAGTGCTCACACAGCCTGAGTCATGCTTTCCTGCACGCCACGTTTGCTACTGTCCGCCGTTCTCCTCTCTCTGTACCTTCCACAGTGCTTTTATTTTGGTTTTTTCGGGTCCCTGTATCTCGGGACCCGTTGATCGTACGACTCTAATTCTTTCGCCTGAATTTTTGTTTGAATTAATGTGATTTTTGTGCCAAGTTTGGGCAAAATCGGAAAATGGGAAGAGGTTTTTCGACACACACGTCCGGACAGACAGACAGACAGACGGACACAGAGCGAGATTAAAAGCGAGATTTTTTTCAAAAAAAAGTCTCGCTAAAAGCAGCAGCACTTTGGTGTTGAATTTTTTGTTGAAAAGTAAGTCGACTGGCCGCTTGAGCAGCACCTCATCGCCGTACACGGACCCTAGCGAGACGCCCGAGTCTCGAGTAGCGTTAAGCAGCTCTTCAGCGCAACACCTGCGTAGGCAGCCGCTGAGCAAGGTTTCCGGATTCTTTTCCTCTGGCGGGCAGCCCGGAAAATAGGCGGCAATTTTTGCCACATTTTCCAACGCCTCTTTAACGCTTTGCGGCAAAAGGAGCATCCCAGACTGGAGGATGGCCCGACTGAAGAGTTCAGCGCTCAGAGGAGATAACAGCAGGCCGTTGACGGCTTTCGAGCCGGCGTTGTTGCCGAAGATGGTCACCGAATCCTTGTTGCCGCAAAAGTTGCCGATGTTCTCGGCGATCCAGCGCAAGCCGACGAGCTGGTTGTGCAAACCAAGGTTGCTTACCGCTGCCGCTGCTGCTGTTGAAGACAAAGATGAAAAAGTACCAGCTGGGACCAGGGTTGCCAGGACTGCTGGCGGCCCAGGCAGGCGTTCCATTGCTACCAGCTACAACTAAAAAAAGTGCGCACACAAAATATGATTTGCGCTCCTTGTGGCAAAAGAATTTTTTTCTGCAACAAAGCAATTTTTTGTTCAAACTTCCATGTGTTCCACAATGAGCTCCTTTTGATGTGCCTCTAAATGCAGTTGTTTTCAAGATAATGAATTGTTTCTTAAGTATTACTTGATTCCAACAAACGGAGATTTTCCCCTACTTCAAATTTGGTTCTAATCGCATTAGTAAGTTTTAAAAAACTCTTGAATATGTTTTCTAGCTAAAAAATTTTTGATAGTTATTATAATAACAAGAAAATAAAGTTGCCTGAAAAAATAGCGACTAGAATTTAAAGTTTGCAGCAGTTGTTTAGAACATTGCCACAACGCCGCCAAGAGTAAAGTACCGAATTGGCCAAACACAACCTAGCCAGTTTTGGAAGTGTCGGCCTTCTTGCCGTTTCGGTTCGGACCAGGTGGCGGAGAGGACTCAGGGTTGGCCTTGGAACCTGGCACTTCTGGCACGCCCTTTGGCAGTGGCCCATCACTGAAGCCACTGTAGTTGATGACCGTCATCAACTACCGATGGACATGGTCACCGGTTGATCCTTAGACTTGCAGGTGTGGTGCAAATGACTGCCGCCAATGGTGGAGCCAGTGCCAGAGACGCACTTGTTCTTTGAGGCGTTTTTCTGCGAGTGAAGCGACTTTTTTGAGCGGTTCTTTTTGTTGTCCGCCGACGACTTGTGGCCATGGCTGTGGCTGTGACTGCTGTGGCTGCGACCATGACGACCGTGGCTGTGGCTGTTCAGACGATCTTGTGACTTTTTGTTTGGCGGGTGGTCCTTGTCAGCAAAGGCCGGAGTGCTACGTTTGACCTTCTTCAGGGAGTTCTTCGAGTCAGATCGCTTCAACAAGGTCCACTTCCTCCTCTTCGAACTCCTTTCCCACCAAGGAGCAATTTTTGACCGTGTTCACCCTTATCCTGCTTGTCGTCGACGCCGCCACCAAAGCGGTGGTCCGCTACGAGGGCGGCGACAAGAACGTCGACCTCCAGCGAGTCCTGCTGACGCACAACGCCATCTGCTCACGTTGCTCCGTTCAAAAGCAGCTTTGTGGCAACGAGAAGGACTCGCCTTCGGCGCCGAGGCTCGACGAGTCGAGGATCACCGGTGGGACCTCGCTCACCTTCTTCCTGCGTTGCAACCAAAACTTCTTCAAGCAGGCGGCGGCGGTAAACTCTTTCCTGGAAGTTCCAACAAAAGCGGGAAAACCTTCGCCGTCCTCGCTCTCGTCGCTGACCATCGAGGCGCTCACCTGTCGACGGCGCAAGTTTCAGCTGGCGGTCATCGTGGGCGTGGGCGGAAGTAGCTCAAATGATGAAGTGGTTCCCGTCGCCTACTTCTCCTTTGAGTTTTTTGTCCACAACAGCTCGAAGATGCTGCGAGGAGATGGGCAAAGTTCTTCCTTTGCCTCCACAGTAAATTCACCCTCATCTTCTCCTTCTCCGTCACTGCTTTCAAGCAGGTGGGCGTACTGCTGAAAAAAACGAGAAACTGCCATCGAAGGAACGAGGGAGCGAGCGAAGTTTGCTGGAGGATGTGGGGTGAGGCGGAAGTTATCAATGATAATGGTCCCAGCACTCCTTCGATTATGTCCACACGCTCGAAAGTCTCCCGAGGAATGGCGCAATGTTCGTTCCTTTCCTCCCTAAATCACCTCATCATCCTTTCCGAGTTCCTGCTGAGAAGTGTGCACTCAAGAAGAAGCAGTACGCTGACCATCGCAAAATCTAGCGACCGCACTTCTGAACGCTTAAGGGTGACACCTTCCAAAATGCCAGCCGTGTCCTTAACTTATGCTCCGGTGCCCCCGTCGACCGAACCACGGGCCACCGCCTTCTGTTCGCTGTCCCCTTTCGAGTTCGTCGAGGGAAGATTTCTCGAAGGCTGGCTTCCTTTACCACGCCCAATCTATCACCTCTCTCGACGTGTCAAGGTAACGCAGGAGTTGTCGCATGAGTGCCTCAATGCCTGCGCCGAAGAAAGGAGTGCCTCGCATGGGCCCCTTTCAGACTCTGAGGGCGAAACAGACTTCCTTCTCATCATATCATCACCTCACGCTCAATCTCTATCCTCACATCAGTCTCTAGTCAAGGGGATTTGAGGGGCGGCCGATCCTCTTTGATGGTCCGAAACGAGTTCACAGTATCACTCAACCTACTTCCAATCAGTTTAGTCTGAAAATGTTTCAGCGGCCCCTGGTTGTACACGGCACGAGCTTACCAGCGCCCAACATGCTCCAAATCGTTTGGGCTGAAGACTGCTCTCAAGACACACCAACTAGTTCACACTGGAATACGAGCATACAAATGCCCAACTTGCTTTCATGTCGATAGAGGTCAAGCCCAAAGATGGCTTCCACTTCAACGCTGGCGGCACTGGTAAGGTGGTGCTGAAGAACACCTCAGCAACCGGTCGAGTTGCCGTGAAGCTGCTAACCATGGAGCTCTACCGAACGACCTCCGCCGTCTGCTCAGCAAAAGACCGCCGGAAAAGGAGGCGTGGCTGCTGGTCAACTGAAAATGAAGTCTAACCAAAAGAAGGTGTTTCCTGTCAGGGGTAGTCAGGACCCTCTTTCTCGGAGGACTACAACTGACTTGAAACGGAGCTAGAAGAAGGTGTTTCCTGTCAGCTCAGCTTCAGTGGCCACCGCCAAAGTTTCAAGAACGCCGAAGCTACAAGTTCTGGAGCAAAAAACCGCTAAACCCAGCAAAACCGAGCACTCTAAAGGGCTGCTGACTGTTACTGCAAACTTTTTAATTTTGCCCTTTCTAGCAAACTTTGATGCCTCGGTGGCTTTGGCAAACAGTTATGAGAAAACTCGTAGAAAGTACAACCACGGTTTGACTGAACTTTTTTTGCTGAAACACAAAAATGAACAACTTTGCGAAAAGTTACAAGTCGTCAATCATCAAATTGGCTCTGTACTTAAAGCTTTCACTAAAAAGACGTCCGAATATAACATGCTAAAAGATGTTCAAGAAAAAATGTTTGATAAACTGAGAACTATTCAAGCCGTCGTAAACAAAAAAGAAGTTTTTAAAAAACCAAATTCAAATTTTGAAAACGCAAATAAAAATCTTTACCGGAAAAAAATGATCTGGAAGAAAGGTCGAACTCGTCTGAAAGCACTGTAATTACTAACGCATACGATGACTGCATCCAAAACAGCATCATAGGGAGATGCTTTTCCAAGACTTGCAACCATTGTGGCCGAACATCTCCAATATCTTCAGTGTTAAAACCTTTTTTATTAGAAAAACAGACAACTCATCTCAGTTTCGTTTCAATTGTGCTCGTCATCAATCTCACCAAAAATTAATCTCCCAACGCTTTCAAACTCATCACCACGATCATGTCGCAAAAGAAGTTCACCTCGTTGAGCAAAAAGGACTACGCCGGAAAGGGCGGCATCGGTAGTCAACCGAAAATGAAGTCTAACCAGAAGAAAGTGCCTCTTGTCAGCTCAGCTTCAGTGGCCACCGCCAATATCTTCTGGACCACCGAAGCTGCAAGTTCTAGAGCGAAAGACCTGCGCCTAGCCCAAAAAAAATTGAGCATTCCAAAGGACTGCTGACTGTCTCCGCGAAAATGTCGCCACTGAAGTCGTCAGTTGACTAAGTTGACAGAGAATAGCATCACCAGCAGCACTTTTGCCAGCAAAAAAACAGTTTCAAAAGGCAAGGAAAAGTCCAAAGGTGCTGTTGTTGCTGGCAGACACCTCAGCTCGGCTCAGAAGGTTCCCCCCTGTCCAAAGTGGGTTCTTCTACTCTTTAGAGCTTTGACTTTAAAAAGGCCAAACTGCCGTCCTTTTCAACGTGGTAACAGCGAGCTCCTTTCAATTGTTTTATTTTTCATGTCTTCCTTTTCCACAGGTTTTCGAGGCGAGCAACACCGCCCTCCGCAAGCCTCAGGTGGCCCTGAAGGTGATCAACACCAGCAACCTCACCTCGGAGGAGCGCAAGGTGGACCTCCCGAAGGAGCTCACCGCGCTGATAGAGGTGAAGCACCGGTACGTGGTGCGCGTCTACGACATCTTCCGCCACCACGAGCACGTCTTCATCTTCATAGAGCTGGTCGTGCGCTGCAACCAGAACTGCTTCAAGCAGGCGGCGGCAGTGAACTCCTTCTTGAGAGTTTCAACGAAAGCGGGAAAACCTTCCTCGCCGTCCTCGCTCTCGTCGCTGACCATCGAGGCGCTCACCTGTCGACGGCGCAAGTTTCAGCTGGCAGTCATCGTGGACGTGGCCGGAAGTGGCTCCAGCGAAGTTGCCTACTACTCGACCGAGTTCTTCGTCCACAACAGCTCGAAGATGCAAAACCCTTTTTTTCGGAATACTACAACTGACTTAAAACGGAGCCAGAAGAAGGTGCTTCCTGTCAGCTCAACTTCTGTGGCCACCGCCAATACCTTCAAGACCGCCGAAACTGAGCACTCCAAAGGACTGCTGACCGTCTCCGCCAAAATTTCACTACTGAAGTCGTCAGTTGGGAAACTGACAGAGTTAAATAGCATCACCAGCAGCACTTTTGCCACTGCCAGCACCACTGCCAAATCATCAGTTCAAAGGGCAAGGAAAAGTCCAAAGGTGTTGTGGTTGCTGGCAGACACCTCGGCCCGGCTCGCAAGGTGCCCCCCTCGAAAGTGGATGTTTCAAAAATGTCCACAAGCAGTCCAGCAGCGGAGAAGAAAGAGAAGAAGGAGAAAGAGGCATTGGATCAGCTGAAGCTTCCAAAAACTGCTGAGAAAACTTCAGAACCTGCCGCTGAAGCTTTACCTCTTCCTCAAAAAGTCCCCAAAAAGGAGAAAGAAGAGAAAAAAGAGGAGAAAAATAAGGAAGAGGAGGAAAAGAAGAAAGTTGAATCATCTTCTGCCGCCTCTTCTCTGCCGATGATGGCAGTTGCTGCGGCGGTGGCCATTTCTCTGCTGCCCTTGTTTGAGTAAGTACACCATCTTTTTTCCCTTTGTAATCTAATCTGATTTTTGACAGCTCAAACCTGACCGTTAAAAGCGAGCTCGAATTGCTGCCGCCAGCAGCATGCCAAGTTCAAGTCTTGAGAAGGCGAGCGAACTTGTGCTGCAGTCGCCTGCTGCTGCTCGAGTAACAAGCAATGGTGTTCCCGCCGCTTCTGTTGCCATTGGCAGCATTGTTCTATTCTCGGCGATGAAGAAAAAGGACGGAGAAGAGGAGGAGAATCAGTTTGTCGGCGTGTTTAAGAAAACAGAGACTCCACAAAAGAAGAAAAACGGTCAGCAAAAGCAAAATCATCACCAACAACAGCAGCAACAGCAACAACAGAAGAAGGACTCTGACCCAACGCTGCCCGCCGTGTCAATTCCATTGAGGCTGGCTGCGGGAGAAGTACTAGACGATCCGCGCCTGGACCTGCCCTACGTCTGCGGACGCTTCCTCACTAGTGTCTACCGTCCTGGTAAAAATACTCATCGATTTGGTTTAACGGTTTGAAAAACTGATAGTTACCATTGTTTTACTTTCTTCTTCAGCTCTTCGGCAACAACAACAGCGGCCACAACAACAACAGCAGTTGCCGCAGCAGCCCAATTTGCGTGAGCATCTTCGGCAGTTGCAACGGCGTTTCTTTCTCGACCCTCGACTGAACGGCCAGGATAAGTTTTGAGCGAGGTTGGAGCAGCAGCAGCAGCCGAAGAGCATGCCAAATCGCAATCTTTATTCCTGCAAAAATGGCTCATCTTAGGACAGGGAGTTTTCACCACTGCACTTTTACTGGGCATTTGATTTTCTAACATTTGATTAATTAATTAATAAAAAGAAGTTGCTTGTCACATGACAGTGTGTGGAGAGACTGCTGCTGCTACCAGTGAACATAAAAGCCGCTGTGTTTGTTCAGCATTCTCTTTCTGCCACCATTTTACTCTACAGAAGGCGAAGAAAAAACAGAATATACCGCTATACAGTGAAAGTTGTAATTCAGTTGCCTCTTTCTTTCACAGCAGAATAAGATCAACAGCTTCAGAATCGCATGCGCCAATTCTTCAGTTTTCCTCCTCTGTCTCTGTTTATGTGAACTTTTTTGCTGAAACACGAAAATGAACAACTTTGCAAAAAGTTACAAATCGTCAAGTTTTCCTCAAGTTGTCAAAAGCTGAATTTGCTGACCGCAACTTGTCAATGTTTTGACGCAAAAGAAGTTCACCTCGTTGAGCAAGGATGACTACGCCGCCAGTCGATCATTTTCACTTTCTCAGCTAAAAAACATAGACAACCAGTGCAAAGTCTCTCTTTAAAAACGGAGGTTGAAACGGTTATGAAAAAGACTTCAGTGAAAAAGAACGGCACTAAGGCGACTAAAAAGGCGACCTACGTTTTGGTTCCCAAGAGCTCCTTTTCGCCGCCGTTTGTTCAAAGGCAAAAGACCGCCGGAAAAGGCGGCATCGGTAGTCAACCGAAAATGAAGTCTAATCAAAAGAAAGTGCCTTTTGTCAGCTCAGTTTCAGTGGCCACCGCCAAAATTTCAGGACCGCCAAAGCTGCAAGTTCTGGAGCAATAGACTCGCGCCAAGCCCAGAAAAAATTGAGCATTCCAATGGACTGCTGACTGTCTCCGCGAAAATATCGCCACTGAAGTCGTCAGTTGGGAAACTGACAGAGAACAGCATCACCAGCAGCACTTCTCCCACTGCCAGCAAATCAACAGTTTCAAAGGGCAAAGAAAAGTCCAGCAGACACCTCGGCTCGGCTCGGCTCGGAAGGTGCCCCTCTGTCCAAAGTCGGCTCTTCTACTCTTCAGAGCTTTGACTCTAAAAAGGCCAAACTGCCGTCCTCTTCAGTGCAGTACACGACTGTTTCTACCCCTCCTCCACCACCAGCACTGAAAACCAAAGAGGAAAGTAAATTGGGTGCTGCAGCAGTGGTAAAAGCAGAAAAGAGCGTTCCCAAGGTTTCAGCTCCGGGCAAGAAAAGCGGTGGTGCTATTGCTAGAGCAACTCCGCCGTTGAAAATAAAAAAAGAGGTAAATCATCTGCTGCTGCTATTGCTCTAATGGTGGTTGCAGAGAAAAGTTTCCTTTCAAAAGTGGAAACAAATGTGGAAGCTGCAAAGATGTCCACAAGCAGTCCAGCAGAGAAAAAGAAGATGTTTTAATTTAGTTTTAATTTTATGTTATTGTTTTTATTTTATTTAATATTTATTTATTTATTAAATTTTAACTTTAATTTGTTTTGTTTAATTTTATTTTATTTAGTTAAATGTAATGTAAACTAATTAAATTTTAATTTATTTTTTAAATTGCAATGTTTTTTGTTGAATTAATTCTGAAAAATCAACCAGAAAAAAATTGGAAGTTTTTAAAAATGTTTTAAAGAAAACATAAAAGGGAATTTTTTAAGTTTCCTTCCGAGAATTTTGTTTTGGTCATATCTCGGAAACGGTTTGAGCTACAATCAAAAGCTTTGGAGAGTTTGTGTAGATTGACTAATGGAATTGAAATTTTGAATCAATTTCCAAAATTGCAGTGCCACTTGCGGTAAGTTTAGGAAAGTGAAAAGGAAAGGCTCATTTCTAAACCTGATTTCCTACTAGCCTCCTTGGCCAACACTGACTTTCACGGGCTAGAGTGTGGTCTGAAAGCGGCCTTCAGCATCCAAACAGCGCACGTCTTTCGCATGATTGCCAAGACTGGCGGGCCACTGGCGATGATTCAAAGTGCAGAGCAGTTTGCAGACTACTCCGTGGAGGACTACCTCGCCAACTGTGCTCTGCAGATCACTCGACCAGTGGAGAAGACTGCCGATGAGCGAATGGCCACCTATGCAATGTCCAGCTCGCTGATCTCCCACAATGAGGTGCACAGCGTTGCTGAAAACGCCTGCCATTCAGTGCGTGCGCTGGAGGTTGTCGCCCTTTACGAGCTGATTTCACAAGTCGAACTTTCGCCCGACGTTCGTCTTCACTTTGCAGTGCTGCTCATCTGCGACCTTTGTTGTGTCGTTTTCAACGCTTTTGGCTGGCAAAAGTGGTCCCCAGAGGCGGACAACGAGAGCAAGCGAGAGCAATGTGGCCCACGTGCAGTGTCTGGTGGCCTCGCTGGTGAACTACAGCTGTGACTGTAACAGCACTTGGAAATTCACTGCCGCTGGAATGATCACCTTCTTCGCCAATCGGTAAGTGAGCACTGATCAGTGTAATCCATTCACTTAAACCCATTTGTATTCCTCAATACAAGAGAATGTTAGAAGACCAAAGATTAAGCTTTGCTTTCATCCACTGGTGAGTACTGCGTCAATTTTAATGTAGTTTTACTACAAAAGAATCCATTTTTTACTTCAGCATTATGGAGGACACCACAGCAAAAAAGGACATCTCCAAACACAGTGTTCAGAACTTGCTCAGCGACATCAAGGCAATAAAGAACAACAACAGCCTCGCCCAATCACTGGAAGAAGCCCAAGCAATCTACCCTAAAACGCCTGATTTTTCCGCCTCTAGAGTAGGAGTCAAAACATCCTTTCTCGTTAAGATCAATGTCGGCAACAAAATCGCCAAAATGTAGAGCTATCGACTTACTGGAGTGAACCGCCTGCGCAACACTATTCTTGAAATGTGCGAGCAGCTGGCGTCGACGCTGAAAAAGCCCACTGAGGACAGCCAACGTAAGCTAATTCAACAAGTTGGCTTTGTGGACTGCGAGCTTGAGCTGTTCAACTCGGTGATCACTCGCCTCAGCAAGCAGTTTGCCCTTCTCAATGCAAATCCGACTTCTGATCAGCCATCCAAAGATGCCATTATCAAGGAGAACTTGGCTTTGCTTGTGGCGCAAGCCATTTACTCCTCTTCAGTGTTGACACCGCTTACTTCAGAAAAGAAGAAGGAACAGGCAGCTTTAGAAAAGGAAACCGACCAGGCTACTACCTCCAGCTCATCTCAGGTAGTCGACAACTCGCCTGGTCACCCCAATGCATTCAACATTTTTTGAAAAAACCTGTAAATCAAGTGAGTTGGCTGAATTTGTCAAGCAGGGCAAAATGGCAAAGGATCTGGCGCAGGAAGGTCAATCAGCTTTCAAGGTTGATTGACAAACCAAACACAATTGTAAATATTTTCATCATGTATCATATTTTATGTAATTAGTCTTTTTAGCAGGTGGTACTAGAGGGTTTTTCTCGGGGCGCTCCTGTTTCCCTCCTTTTATGTTAGAGTACCATTTATTTGTTATATAGCTTTCAATTTATTTCACATTTTTTGTACAATAGTAGCAAATTAAACTTAACACTGTGTGTTTACATGTTTTTGTGTGTGTATGTTTCAGGGATGTTTATACATTTCAAGTTTCCGTTTGTAGATCACATGCAGTTTTGCCTTTTCATTTAAAAAAAGCGTAGCTTTTTCGTTTATTTCTTGAAGTGTAGACAGGTGTTAGGGAAAATGGAAATAGCAGAGTAACAAAACGCGTATTGAAAGAATGGGGTTTTAGTTGTAATTTTTGCAAATTGTGTTATAAACTGGTGAGTGTATATCTAGTTTAGATTAAATGCTGTACCGAATTGTTTGTGCTGATGTAGTTTGGTGTTGGTATACCTTAACAATTTTACAGTGTAAGTCGATAACAAAGAGTAAAAAGGGATGCGGTCTTGTTTCGAGCTGCTTAAAACAATGGGAAGAAAAAGTGATAAAAGCACATGGGCACTCGCTCACTCACTCTCCTCGAATGCGGCAAGCCAGTTTTATGTCTTTGGACTGGAGAGTGACGCGCTTGTCGTGGGCGGCACACAGATTGGCGTCCTTCAGACAGTTGACCAGGTGATGTTCAGCGACTTTCAGTGTACATTCAATAGAAGGGCGATCTTCTCCGGTCATTGCTGAGACTTTTCTGAAACAAAGCTTCTTCTCCAAAGCACAATTTTTTTTGCTGCCAAATGGCACTGTGTTCATCTTCTGTTTAAATCTTAATCTTAATCTGAATGGACAGAACAAGGTAGGGCAAATGTACACATACTTTGAAAAGGGGCCTCAAGGCAGTTGATAGTTGCAGCATTTCAGTCTTGATCAAGACCTCACCTCCTCTCTGTTTGCAAACGGTTGTGGAAGTTGGCCCTATGAAAAACCAAAATCAAAGTCTCAAAAGTGGTTAACTGGTAATAATTGAAAAAAGCAACAAAGGACGCTGAAAATTGTAGGTGCCAGACAACTGCCAGACAACGGACAAACAGGGTACACAAGCATCGTCTCCAGGCTCAAAAGAAAACCGACCAAAACACTGCTTTGGTACAGCAGAACAAGTGTTTGCACCAGCAGTGCTGCTTAACTGAAAGTGAAAGTTTCTTGTACAATGGCACTGTTTACTTCAGCGATGATTCAAAAGACGCTGAAGTAAAAAGAACAAAATGCAGAGAGATCAGTGTGGCCCTGCTCAGTGGCAGGTGAGGTACAGGGCTACATTGAACAGCGTGGAGGCAGGTAAAATGCTGCTGTTCTCTTGAGCAGTGTTTCAATAGAGCTCCGCCTTGCGCCTATCTGAGCTGTCCACTTACCTGAGTGCTACCTGGCTGCTGTCGCTGCTGGACTCACTCGTCTTACCTCTGCTCTTGTTTTTTCTTATGTGAGCAACAGTTACAATTAAACTTATGTGTTGACAGTGCCTGAAAAAGCAAATCTTGTCAATTTCTGTTGAGAAATGCAATTGACACTTGCTGATAATTGTATGAAAAATTCAAAATCTAGTTCATTTGGCGACAACAAGGCAAACGTTGGGAGTTGCTTACCTCCCATTTACCAGTGACCAGCATTGTTGTGCAACACTTTTTTTCAGTAAAAGTGGTCAATATTACCAGCAGATTAAGCCAGATCAATTTTAAGACTGACAACTGGTAAACTTTGCATCCAAACAGCCTCAACAATGGCAAAAGACCAAAGAGTATTCTGCCTGTTTTGCCATAGTCCAGCATTTCCGGTAGCGTGCACTCACTGTAGTCAGCTTTAGAGTGTTCAAACGGCATCATTGTGCAATAATGATCGCTCCCATGCTTTTACTGTCAAAGAGACTGCTGTTCTACTCTGCTGAAGGGAGAGAGAGAGAGAGAGAGAGAGAGAGAGAGAGAGAGAGAGAGAGAGGAGAGAGAGCAAAAGGAGCCGGTCACTGTATAACAGCAGCAATGATTCACGCATTACTTCAACGTTGGCTCGACGACGCATCTCCAGCCTAAAACTGTCCTCGTTTTTCCAGTCAATTGTTCTGCGTTCATCTGGTGGTACGCCTCACTCCGTTTACTTTGCTTCCCAAAACACTCGACCAAAATGGAGGTAAGACCACTGGGTGACAGTGACATTTAACCAATCAGCCATTTTTACCTTCTTTTTGCCCCATTTCATTCCGTTTTCATCAGTCACTCAACCGGCCATCTAAAGAATGGAGGAAGGTATTCCAAAGCCTGATTGACGTGCTCTCAAGTAACGTCGAGGGAATGGTCCGCGTTTTTTGGTGGCTTGGCGAGATGCACATTAGAGCCTTCACCGACCGATACCCTCCACTGGCTACGATGAGCCTTTATGAGGCACAAAGTAACAACAACAACAACAACAACAACAACAACAACAACAACAACAACAATAACAACAACAACAACAACAACAAGGTTGAGTGCATCAGCCTCTTTGCTGAGCTGGTGATCGTCCAGACGAAGGAAGCCTACCAGAACTGGATGCTCCTTGCCGCCATGCGGCGACTTCACCTGCAGCTGAAGCAGTACAGACACCAGCCGATAAACATCCAGCTAAATGCGCTTTGCACTCAACTTCTATTGTGTGACTACGGCCGCCTGAGTGGTCTGGCACAATGCTGGTCATGGGTGCCACACAGCGCCCAAGCTGCCCTTCTGTGCTTTGTCCACAACGCCGGTACCAGCCAGCAGGTCTGTGCTAGGCGATGTTATGCTCTCCAGAACTACTACTACTACTACCACAACCGCAACAGTGAAACACTGGGCACAATGGCGCTGGCCGGCTGGTACTGCACCGAGTCAATGGGGAACATCATCAAGCGGTGGCTCAGGGAGGAGCTCAGCGGTCCCCGGGCCGTCAAGCAGATCATTCAGCTGGCCAATTCTCCCACCATCAGCATTAGCCTCTGCAGCTTTGCCTTGGGCGCACTCTTCGGTCCCTTCAGCAGGGTGGTTGGCAAGTTTGGCGGCCACGGTGTCCGGGCTGAAAAGACCACCGTTCTCTTTCGACGCATCACCCTGAGCATCTTCGGTAGGGCGAGGAGTGCTGCAGCAGCACTGGATGATGCCCACCGCTTCCTGAATGTTGCCCATCACTCCACTGAAAATGAGATCTTCACCGCCTGGTATGAGCGCATTCAGATGTTTCACCTGAAGAAAGACGATCTCAATGAGGAGAACTACCTCAAGCTCCATGCGTACATGGCCATCCTCGCCGCTGTTCGAGGTGATCTAAGCTTTGTTAAAGCGTTTGAGAAGGTTTGAAGGTTTGGCATTTGTCTTACAACAGACGCCCTTAACCTTTGCATTTTGTAAAACTATCTATTTTATTTTTTCATAACATAACTTGTTTCTTATCAATCTATTTGTACTTATATTCTCTGATTTGTATTTATCAAACACAGTTCTTATGTTCTCCTCGTTGATTGTCGTTGTAAGCTACTGTTTTTCAGTCACATGGTATTTTTCGCGTTTTATCACTCATTTTTTGTACCCGTTCCTTGTCTTTAATATAAAAAATTGTAGCGGATGAGCTATCGGTGAGATTTATTGTGGAGATGATGAGGAGACTGGTGAAGAAGAGAAAGTGGATGAGATGGTGAACAGAGTGACAGTGTCTGGTAAGCGTTGAAGACAGACTGTTTTGTGTGTGAACTTACTGTAGGCTTATGTACTGTGGTGTGATGGGTGACAAAAATGAACTGTGAGGGGAAACAAGAGAGTGAACCCTGATGTGATGTGTGTGGTGTGTGTGTAACAAACATTGAGTGTGACAAGCAGTGGGTGAACATGTGCGTTAGGTCAAACGTTGGCTGAACGTGCATGTCAGCTGGACGCGAGTGTACGGCGTCTGTGGCTGGCGCCACAAAATAATAAAAAATTTACTGAGAAATCGTGGTCATCTTCAACTTCAAAGAGGTGGCTCCTCCGGAAATGAGCCAAAATACCTGGTGGGCTGAACAAGCAGCAGCAGCCTTTCATTAAGTGTAGCATACACGTCTTTCTAAGTTTCAGAGAGCAAACTGGCTGTTCCAAGGCGTTGCTCGAGTTTTTCAACGTCTACCAGCAAGCTTATGAAAAGTGGAAGCGTAATTTTGCCCAATCGGGTTTTCACTGCTTTCAGTGAGCCCTTCACCGCTGCCATGAGCTGATGCTTGGAAAACTGGAAAAAGCAGGTGAGTACTGCTAATCATCAATTTTAGTACAATTATCACCCTCATCACCTTCATTCTTATCACTTTCATCTTCTTTTGCAAGCAAATCCCTGCTGGCTGAATAACTGCATTCACTTTTCTCTACCAAAACTGAAACAAACTCTTGGCTTTTAGAGACGGTAAAGAAAACAAAAGCTTGTCACGCCACCAAGCTTGAATCGAGAGCTTGTAGGCGTGAAGGTGCCTGCACGTGAGCCGGTGAACAGCGGTAAAGCGCGCCTGTATACCTTCTTCGATTTCGTTTACGTAGAGGCTACATCAGAGGATGGCAATCGCAGTAAGAAGGAAGTTTTTACCTCTTCAGGCCACGCTTGTGAACTAACGGCGCACCTGATGCGAAATTTGACTTTTTTAACGCATTCACAAAAACGAACACCATGGTCGTTCTTGGCTACCTAGACCCGTTTGAGGTGGAGATTGGGAGCAACAGCAACAGCAGCAAAATTGTTATGAACGCCGGAGAACTGAATGGCACCCTAGAACTGGAACCGGGCGCCACATACATTCAAGTGATTCAAGATGGTTTACCGCTTTACGTAAGTTTGAAGTAAATTTTTTTAGATGATTTTTCAAGCTTTTTCTCCTTTAGGAAATTGACTTTAAAATGGTACTAGTGAAAAATGTAGAAGCAAATCAGCTTTTTCAGAGTCAGTCAATGTTGTGGCAGGTACCGCAGTACCTGACAATGACCATTGCTGAGATCCTGCTCTCCTCAGTCGGCCTCGAGTTTGCCTACACTCAGACGCCGGCGTCGATGAGGCCGGTGCTGCAAACTGCCTAACTGTTTACCATTGCCATTGGAAATCTGATTGTCGTTGTCATCGCCGACCTTCACATCTTCAAGAAACAGTCGTAAGTGTGCAACCAACAATTTTTGTTTTTCCACTCTAATGAATGGTTTGGCCTTTTTTCAGATACGAGTTTTTAATCTACTCCATGCTCATGCTCATCCGCATTACCACCTACGCCGTGATGGCTTACTTCTACGTCCCTCGCTACAAGGGTGAACAAGAAGGCAGTGGCACTCTTACTGATCAGTAGTCAAGTCAAGGAAACTGCTACTTTAAGTCCAACGACATGCAAATGGAGCCGATCAGTCTTGAGCAGAGGAACGTTTCTCGTTTTACGGTGGTCAGCAGTGAGAGAACCTCCTTCTAAAACACACATTTTACATATTTCACTTATCAGCCTATCCCTAAAAAAATGATTTTTCTCCATTTCTCTGTTTCTCCTCACGCACATTTTTTGCTCTAGAAAATACACCGTTAAAGATATTAAAAAACGGTTTTCACCAGTAACACGAGATAAATGGCATCTTTCTAATGATACCAAACTCGAGTTGATCAGATAACCGGAAGTGCCTTATCTGATCATAGTCACTTTTTAAAACAGCCATATTAAATACAAAATGAACTCCGATAAGATTTTTGATTACACCATTGACCAGATTTCTTTACAGGCAACAATGCGGGGCATTGGGGATAAATGCAAACATAGCTACCGTCAGCAAAACGGACTATTTTTCAGTTTAAAAGAGTCGGTGACAGCAGCATCACTACCAGCAGAAGCAGTTGTTGAGGTTGATGCTTAACTTACAGGTTCACTGCTGTCTGAAGGTTTCAGTAATTTTTTTCTGGTGTTCATTATTTTAGATGGCAAAGTAATGATGACCGGTGTTTGGACTGCATCAAAAACAACTTGTACAAACACTTTGCTCATTGAGTAATTAAGCAATTTGTTTCCTGCCATTAAATAATAGAGTTCGGCTAACGACTGTCGTTGCGGCAACGAAAATATCGCAGCCACCATGATGACTGGATGTAATGTAAACAAAAGAGATGGAGAGTTATTAGCAATGCGTTGTTTGCTTCGGTTCGGAGAGTACTCACTGTCACTTGCTCTGCAGTTGAGTCAGAAGTGCCCTCCTCACTGCTTTGTTGCATCTCCCTTCTCTTTCACTCTATTGTTGTTGTTTTGGGGAAAAGCGAGGGCAGCAAGTCAGCATCAAGCCAGTGATCACCAGACTGAGAGACAGAGCAGGACACTTGCATTCAGTCTCTCACCCTCTTTCAGAAGAAACAGACAGCCATCGAGCTACTGAAAACAAACGCAAACTCGAGTATAAACTCCATCGCAATAGTCAAATTGCACTTTCAAACATCAGCCAACTCGCCACCACAAAGCAACATGTTCTTCTACCCGAACCTACCTCCATTTCAGCAGCAGTTTGCTCCACCAGCCAACAACAATTTTCAAGCTTTTCTAGTCATCCAACATTACAGCTTCAACTGTCCGATTTCAACAACCCTGGCCACTCTAGATCAACTCGTCCTCATCTCCAAAGTGGCCTTCAAGGACTGCCGTGTCCAGAATGAATGGCGTTCTCTGCTCGCCCAAGTAATCGACTATCACTTGCTGATGTGGGGAGCCTTTTACTCTGCCGTGGAGAGCCACTTTGCCATCTACCCAGTGTCTCAGCAGAGCTCAGCGCAAGAGGACCGGGCACTTTGGATGCAGCTCGTCGAGAAGTGCTCTCAACTGGTGGCCCACATGTGCCGCCTAGTCGATTTGGCCGTCAAAGCTGTGAGGACCGAATGGCGTTGGTCACCGCCGGAGACTTTCTCCGACGCTGTCGCCCGCACGGCGGAGATGCTCGCCCTACGAACCACCGTGGACGACTTTCGAGTGGCCGTCCACCATATGCTGCTCTACTTTTGGAATGCCCTCCCTGTGAAGGATTGATGTCATGTGAAAGGCAAAGTAGCAGACAGTGAAACATGACTTGAATACCTGATAAGTTTAACTTTTGTAACATGTTCATTTCATTATCCTCACTGTATTAACCTTTTTCTGTTATTTGTATCGTTTTTTTCAAAAAAGTATAGTAAAAACACAATTTTCCTTTTTTGTTTTGGCTTGTTTTCACTGCCGATGTGTAAACTTGCAGTGAGTAAAATTAATATGGCCAATACTGCTTCAATTCACTCGATTTTTTCCTTTTTTTGTTGTTGCTTACTTGTGCTTTTATTTACATTCTCGGTAAGTGCGTTATAAATTGATTGAGCTGAATAATTATCCTGTGTTTTTGCAAATAAAATTGCTGAGAATAACAAGTGAACTCACTAAAGAACAGTGGAAGGCACTTCCAGTTTACCTTTGCCAGAAATTAAAGCTAAAATCAATGAAAAGAAGTTACCCTTTGCTGAATAATAGGGCTTTTTGGCTATGCTAAAACGATGGCTCACATCAGAGGCAATTGAACTGAAAATAGCCACTTTTTGATTAAACTACCAGAGTATTTGTATTTCCAATTTTTTTATGATTAATTAGCCCCAATAAAGAAACTGGTTTTGGTTGCTAAAAACTCTTTGTGTGTCGTATTTTTAACGTACTTTGCATTGACTTAGTCGCCCAATGTATTTTCAGTGTGTGCAACTAATCTGACTAGTGCTGGGCGGCAACAGCAGCAGACGCAGTTTGCCAGCATTCACCTTCAACAATTGGCCCTGTCGTGTCTGCTGTCCTTAGCTGTGAGTGCTGCTGGCCACCAACAGCAGTGCTCACCAATGCATGTCTTCTCAGAGAGAGAGAGAGAGAGAGAGAGAGAGAGAGAGAGAGAGAGAGAGAGAGAGAGAGAGAGAAGAGAAGAGAGAGAGAGAGAGAGAGAGAGGAGGCGGCAAAGTAGAAAGGGGTAGGTTGCTGTAGACAGAAGAGAGAAAGGCTTTGAGTCCTCTCCTAGTCAGCAGACATTCCTGCCTAACTGGCGCTGTCATGGCAATGATTGCAGTGAGTCGAGAAGAGGGCCAAACTTATCTTCATGCATTTACTCTTTCACTGACATTGACAAGCACAAAAAAAGTTAGCAAAACTTTTCAGTGGAATTAGTTTGGAAGCTACACTTGCTTAGAGCACATCTCTTTTATTTTCACTTCAGCTATGAGCAATTCTCGGCTTGAAGAAATGGAAGTGCCTCCTTTTGACCCGCCGGTGACTCTGTACAATGAGTTGCGACAAGAAGAGCAGGCCGCCAAACTGGCCCTCAGCTGGCTGCTTTTCACCTACGAGCATTTGGAAACAATGGACGCCGCTCTGGTGAGCCGTTTTGCGGACCTGATGACCAGTTTGCGCCGTCACATGTTTGCCCAGGCTGAGGCTTTCATTCGCTACAGTCAACAGGGCGTCATGCCTACCTTCTGCTGGGGCGATCTCCAGTCTGGAAACATAATCTTTATCGTGAACCGAGCGGCGGTGTTCGAGGACAACGTTTCCCACAACGATTTGTCAACTCTTGTGCAATACGCTGAAATGTTCAGTTTCAACAGTCCGCTTGTGATAACCGCTCGCAACCAGATGATCACCCTGATTCGTGAACTGATTCGCAATCTTCGAGACCGCCCAGTCCAAGAAGAGAATATGAGCGCCGCCTTTCAGAACAAGGAAGAGGCGATGATGGCCGTTGCCACAAACTACATGCAAGCTCTTCAGATGATGTCCATATCTACAAACCGCATCATCGCAACTGCCATCGCCAACAACCATTGAAAACCTTTCTTTTCCTGCAACTTGCTCTTTGTTTCTTTAAAACCTGAAATTTTAAATAGCAATTTGTCTACTAACATGTATTTCTCTTGTACTTCTGTTTCCTTTTGTATTGAGTTGAGTTTAAATCAATAAAACGGCGTCACAACTACTAAAACCACTTTACTTGTGTGATGGTCTAATAAATGGTGCACTTGAACTCAACTGCCAGTTTGTAAAGCTGCCTCAGTGTGCCGGAGAAGCCAATGCTGCTGATACTACTCCTTCTCTTACTACAGAACTTATGCCCACTCAAACACCTTTATTTAAAACAATTAGTTAATTATTCAATCAGTTTTAATTGTAATTTGCAGTACATAATATGTTTTAAATGTTGACAAAAATTGGGGAAAGGGCAAAGAATAGTTAAGAGTGAAAGAAGAAAGTCTTGTTGAAAGTTAAAAGTTGAATTGCAACTTTTTCCGTTTCTACTTTTTTATCTTTTTGTCTTTTTCATCTGTCCACTTGAGCCTTGTTTGCCTCCATCCTGCCCTCAAACAGGTCCTGGTCCTCGACGATGTTCACCACCAGCAAGAGATCTGAATTCACTCACCCTGTTTTCAATCACCGCATAAAGCATCTCTAGGGCAATCTTCACGCGGCTAACCGCCTCTGACAAGCCCGGAATGGAGAACTTTTCCTGCTGCCCCTTAGCAGGCAGTTTTTCCTGAGCTTCCGTTGGGGATGCACCTGCTCGTCTGCACCCTTCCCCAAACCATTTGTCGACTACCTCGGGCAGAACGTGGATGGCATAGGCGGCGCCGGCAAAGGCAATTCCCTGAGCCAGCGAGCTACCGCTGTTCTCTCCGATGCCATGGCTCAGGTAGGGCAGTGCTGTGGGGTGCACCTGACGAGCGCGGACGGCGTCGAGGAGGGCGGCCAGCCCGGCATCGAAGCGGCTCATCGCCCGGCAGAGCACCGAAGTGGCGGCTGCCTCTTTGCTAGTGGCACTATCTTCCACAAAGACGGCCAGGTTCTCCGCCTGCTTCTTCAGCTCTACGGTGGCCTCTACCGAGTTGGCCTTGGCGCGGTTCACCTTGATGCGCATGAGGGGAAGAATGGCCATCAGGTCTTTAGACTCGATACTTTCTCTAAGAGGTCATCGTCTGTCACGTTGTATTCGCGGTAGAGGAGGACTGTGTGGGCAATGTCGTAGATTAGATCGTTGAAGAGGTTGACAAAGGGCTCAGGCTCTTCATCTTCGTTTTCTTTTCCATTTTTGCTGTCGTCATTGGCCGCTGTTGAGCAGGTAAAGATAATGATCAGAATGTTAGAGTAAAAAAGAAGTTTTTGTGAAAATAAAATTTCTATTTACATCGCTTTTTTCCTTTGTTGCTGTCGCCGGATGTAAGAGGCACAGACGGCAGAAGCGACGGAACGGAAGCAGTGTTCATTGCATTCATCCTTAGGAATGACAAGACGGTGATAAAGCTACGAATAGTAAAAGAAAGATACAATGGGTTAAGCAAAATGCAAAGCTAATTCAATACAAAAGTCAAACCTTGAACGCAAAGGAGAAAAAAGTGAGGAGACCTGGAACGAAATACCTTTTTATGAAGTGATTTAACAAGGACAAAAAAGAACTGACTTGAAGCAAAGTCAGCAAGCAAATGAGCCAAGTGAACACAGTAAACACACTGGCAATGAAGGCCAACAAATGAGAACGGAAAGAAGGATTATGTTCAAGCAGCAACAGTCTAGGCAACAGTTAATCAAGAAGAGCAAATGTCAGTGCAGCCTCATGCAGTTTCATATGTGTGTCTGCTGAGTGCGCTCCTAGGAAACACACAGCAGACGACGGTAGTCGACAGTGCCCAGTAACAAGTTTGGTGGGAAACAAAACTCAAGGACGCTAAAACTGTGTTCATTGCGCTAGAGTAAAAGTGAATTGAAGAGGCCCACAAATTAGTGGCATTTAGAAAAAGGCGGGAAAAAGGAAAGCTCTGTGACTCAGTAAACCAACAAGGAAAGCAGAGGATATGTCAGTGTCCATTACTCGGAATAAAATGTTGAGGGGATTGTATTTTTAATTTTGTAGAGTCTTGGCTGAGCGCCAGGTAAAAAACGTTATTCAAGATGAAGAGTTTAATCGCACTACAAGTTGCCAAGAACACTACTAGCTTAAATGAGTTGGAACAGAGCAGAGCAGCTGTTTATCAACTGTCGACAAAGTTCTAAGAATTTGGGCTGCTACAGTTTAAAAAAATAACTTTAGTACTCAAAGTTATAAAAAGTTGCAGCCCAAAGGCCTGTTTGTGTATGAAAGCAGTTTCACTTTACCATTGAAAGTCAGTTTGGACAACGAGTGCATCTGCCAGTGTCCTATTGAGGCCTTTCAAAAATCGAACAGCAAAAAGTTGAACAAACGCAAAAAATGTTTTTGATTTGTGAAGTTTGAAGAAAAATAAGAGAAAGAATGTTTCTGAATCAAATTGAGGTTCTGAAACAGAAAAGGGAGACAATCTGGCAAAATGTTAGCAAAAGTTGAATGTGCACACTTCAACAGTCATTTGGGCGGTGGTGCTGTCACTCTTCTCCTTTTTCTGCCACCCAAACTTCAAAAAGTCAATAGAGGTGTTGTTGTTGAGCTGAAGCAAATGTGACGCAGGGCAGCAGTCAACTCTTTTTCTTTTAATCAGAAAAAGTCTCTGGATTTTACTTCCTGTAACGATTGGTCGCAAGTAAAGGGCAGCGAGTAGTGACCGGCTATTAAAAAGCAGAAAAATGCGTCGTACTGATGCTTTGCTTGAGCTGAAAATTTGATGAGTAGTGATGTGCAGGGCACTACTGCTTCAATGGAAGTATGTGCTCTCTGTTTCAATAAAACAGGTAATCACCAGTTACACCGAAACTGCTTTTGCTGGTGACTCAGTCTGCATGCACTAGAAATAGGCTAAACACCGTTTACCCTTTACGATTGTTGTTGCACAGTGCAGTGCTCACTATTAGTCAGTTTTAAATATTACTGGTTTTAATCGTCTAATTAAAAGTAATTACTTTTTTTAAAATGGAAAAGGGTATTATCACCTCATTACATCTCACCTCGTTTTTAATTTCCGTTTGACCTCTACGCTACCTTCAAATCATCAAGTGAAAAACACTTAGATTTGGAAAAAGAAAAGGTTGTTGTGATAACTATACGTGCTTAGGAACTGAGCCATCTTCTTCCGTTTGTCCTAATTAACCAGGCCCAGTCTGTCTAGGTTCTTGAGCAGAAGAAGGAGGCAGCCGCTTTTTTTCCTTCCACAAATAGAGGGTCATGCAGAATGCGAGCGCCTAAAAGAAGAACACCACGTTGACCCGCTGGTAGTAAACGTGATAGACGCAATACTCATCAGGTGTGTCACTTGTCATACTTGTTCACGCCCGGGTAAAGCACTTCATTCTTCAACAGACTTACTAATGACATTCCCAACGCTGAAAAAGGTGTGGATCCAGCAGAAGGAGTCTAGAGAAAGGGCATTCAGTCTACAGCAGGTGAAAGAAGACTCTGAGAAGCCACCCATAGAGTTTAAAATCAGTTGTCTGTTTGTGTATGTAAGCAATTTTCTGGTTTGTGCTAGGGCAACTGCAGGTGCTTTTGTCGCCCAAGCATGAACAATTGGCACTGTTGTTCAATTGAGTGCTGTTGACCAGCAACAACACTCTGTGCTAGATGATGCGAGTGATTTCTAGTAGGGTTGGCAAGGGAAAAATTGGTTGCTGCAGAAAAAAGCAAGCCTCATTTACCACTCTGATTCAACAACGGACATTCCTACATTGGCAAGCATAAAAAGGCTATTAAAGTTTGCCAGTGGAATCAGTCTAGCAGCCTGCTGCTCACCAATCGACCACCTCAATTTGAACCAACAGCCAAACTTGCCCACACCATGAGCTACACACACCGCCTTCAACTGACACAGAGAGAGATGCACGTCAACCTGCATGAGGCTCCTCAGGAGTTGATGATTGCTCTCGGGCGACAGGCGATGGCCGCCTTTCTCGCCCTGGGCCGGCTGGTCATCTCCTGCCAGCACATCTTGGATTTTGCTTTAGTGAGCCGTCTCACTGAGCTGAACAGCAGCATGCGTCGTCACTTGATTGCCCAGGCTGAGGGCTTCATGGGCTACTATCAACAGGGCGTCATGCCCACCTACTACTGGGGCGATTTTCAGCATCGAAGCATGTTCTTCGTCGTAAACCGAGCAGCGGTCTTCCAGGAGGACAATGTCAACAACAATGAGGTGATGCACCGCTTTCACAGCCCGAACGTCATAGCCGCCCGCAACCAAATTATCGCCTTGGTCCGTGATCTGATTGTCAGTCTTCAAAACAGCTCAGTTCAGTACCCAATTCTGGCCGCCATCCTCCCGAGCAAAGAAGAAGCGATGATGGCCGCTGCCACCAGCTACATGCAAACTCTCCAGAAGATGTCCATAGAAACACACCTCATTATCGCTAGTATTGCCAACAACCATTGAAAACCGTTTTTCCCCTGCAACCAACTTCCCAATCCATTAAAACCTGAAGTTTTGAATAGCAATTTTGCCTGTGTTTTACATGTGCTTTTACTGTACTTTTGTTTCCTCATGTATTGAGTTGATTTTAAATGAGTTGATTTTAAATCAATTAAACGGTGTCAAAGCCACTGAAACCACTTTACTTGTGCAATTGTCTAGTGGATAGTGTGCTGTACTGTGTAACAGTCAGTAATCACAATTACCTGTCTGTATGGTAGCCTCAGTGTGCAGTCAGGTGTTTCACCAAAAAACGCCAATGCTGTTGATTTTATTTTCACAATTATTTTGTTAGAACTTGGAGATTCTTCCACCTGTAGTGCGCCATCTCTGCGGCAGAAAGACGTACTACTACCGACTGAAAAATGTATTTAGTATTAATTGTGCGCTGTGGGCTAGTTAGTTGAAGAGTAGCACTCAGCGGGTGATGATCTATTTTGTGTATGTGAATAAAATCTCTTCAACCAAACTTCTATTTTGTGTCTAAGTGAGTGCCAAAGTCTAACACGTTATCAGCACGACTGCTCAGAGTGAGCACACCGAATGTCCGGAGAAGAGCAACTACCGGAAATTGACAACCCACGGGGAGTGGTAATCGACGACGACAACGAAGAAGCAGGCGATAACGTGCCCGAGGAAGTGATCAACGAGGATCTAATTGACGAGAACCTGAGTGACGAAGAAGCTAGTGACGAGGAGATTGACAACATCATCAGGATGTCCGACAACGTTGTGTTTAAGATGGCGAAGGAGTCGCGATACAACGGTGAGAATTTTGTTCCATGGATGACAGAGATGGACATGTTTTTGCAGGAACTTGGATTTGAGCGTGCGGGGGACGCATTTACTGCTGAGGAGCTTGCGCCGACCGTAGCCAGATGCCCTGAGGTCAAGAAGATGACGATTAAGGCAAAGGGTGCTATCGTCAGAAGTGTCACAGAGGACAAGAAGTATGTTATTGATACCTCAAAGGGCCTGTTTGATCTGCTGAAGGACATTAAGGAAGATTTTACGATTGGCTCGAAGGCCATTCGCAGGAGCATGAGGATGCAGATCGATCATCTACAGTTCGAGGGACAAGGCAAGGCTAAGGCCTATTTCGAGAGCCTGGAAAAGTTGGTGGCTAAACTACGATGCGCCGGAGGGGACATCGACGAGGAGAATCTGCAGCTAATTGTGGGCTATGCTTTCAAGCGAGTGACTAAGGAGTTTAACAACTACATTGAAGCTGATGTGACCTACAAGCAGATGAAGGAGAACATTATCGTCAAGGACACCACGGACCCAGAGATGAGCCAGTGAATCAAGTCCAAGGAGTGGACAAGAGAGATGAAGAGATTGCCAGCATGAAGAAGCAGATAGAGGCACTGCAAGTGGCTAGCAACAAGGGAAAAGGGAGCGGTCGTTTCTACCAAGGAGGTAACCGTGGCAACCAGAGTGGTGAACGCAACAGCTACCAGCCGAAGGGGAGCTTTGGCAAACAGCAGCAACGACGACCATTTCCAGTGAAGTGCTTTAACTGCAGCGAGGAAGGCCACTATGCAGCAGATTGCCAGAACCCGACAGCGAAGAAATGTTTTTCTTGTAACAAGCCAGGCCACTTCGCCAATGATTGTTATGCAAACAAGCAAAATGTGAACCAAAACAATTTTGCCAATAAATCTGGACAGCAGTACTACCCGCCTGTTGATTTTGCGTGCAACGCTGTAAATGTTGGAGGAAGGATGAAGGCAAAGCTTGACAGCGGTTCAGACGAACACTTTTTCTGCCAGGACGTGCACTTGAAAAACGCAAGGCAGATTAGAGGAGAGAGCGTGACGATGGCAAATGGAAGCATTGCTCGAGTTGTGGCAGTGGGCACATTCGATATGGCAGGAGAAGAAGAGGCCATTACCGTCAACGATGTGAAAACAGTGGAAGGGCTGACGGGCAATTTGTTTTCAGTAGCGAAGATAACTGACAGAGGCTTCATCGTTACCTTTGACAACGAGAAAGCAGTGATTACGAGCAGACACACTGGAAGAGTTTCGTCAGTGTGGCGAAGAGAAGGCAATTTGTATGTGACGGAGCTATTGCCAGCGAAGATGAGTGAGGCAAACTTGAGCAGAGGCTCACTGGAGCACGCCAGAGTGGGCCATCCAGGCGAGGCCACGATGAAGAGGATGATGAAGCTCAGTCCTGAGCATTTCAGCGGAGAAAGTGGCGACCTGTGCGAACCATGTGAATTAGGGAAGATGAGGAGAAAAGCACATAGGTCGTCGACGATTAAGACTACAGTGCCATTGCAATTGGTGCACATCGATATTGCTGGCCCTGAGCCTGTAGTTGGAAGAGATAATGCGAGCTACTTCATGGTGATTGTTGATGACCTGACCAGATTTGTGAAGGTGTACACATTCTCGACGAGAGTAGGAGAAACTGTGGCAAAGATGCTCGATGACTACATGTGCAAGATGAAAGCCGAAACTGGATATGATTTGAGGGCGATCAGGACGGACCAGGCCAGAGAGTTTACTGGAGGACCTTTCAAGGAGCTGCTGAGAAGAAAGGGAGTTGATCACCAGATGTCAGTGGCCCATGACCATGAGCAGAACGGGGTGGCAGAAAGAATGATTCAGAGAATCAGAGAAGTAGCTCGAGCAAATTTGACTAACGCAAATATGCCTTTGAGATACTGGCCGGAGGCTGTACGAACGACAGCAGAACAACTGAATTGCCAGGCAATATCAGTGGGAAATGCGACCACACCGTACAAGGGAATGTATGGGCGTGACCCTGATTATGGACGGATGAAGGTGTTTGGATCACTTGCAAGTGTGTGGCTTCACCCAGTGCAGCGAGGCACGGTTTCAAAATTTGCGAATCCTGGTGTGAAGTGTGTTTTTGTGGGATATCAGCCAGGAATGAAAGCCTACAGATTTATTGACCCTAAGACCAACAAACTGATTGTGACTGATAATGCGAAGATTCACGAGGGCTATTACTACTGGAATGAGGAAAGGACTGCTCTGACTAACGAGGAAATGGCTGTTTGGAACAGAGTGAAGGCGCCGGTGATTGACCAACGAGAAAGTGCTCGACCGGAAGAAGAAAGTGATGAGAGTTCAGATGACGAGGATGCTGGATGGATTGTGGCCCCAGGAGGAATGGGATATGGACGAGGGACAACAGGAGGTGGTACACCACCAGCACCACCAGCACCACCAGCACCACCAGCACCACCAGCACCACCAGCACCACCAGCACCACCAGCACCACCAGCACCACCAGCACCACCAGCACCACCGGCACCACCAGGACCATCCAGTGGCACAGGAGGGCAAGGCGGTTCAGGGAGACCGATCAGACAACCAAAGCCCACCAGGAGACTTGTGTTTGACCCAAGGAAGAAGAAGTATGAATACGAGACAGCACTACCAGGAGATGGAGATGCTGATGCCCCAGAGGCACCTCGACATGCCCTTGAAAGTTTACAACCAGACGACAACTCAGTGATTGAGACCAGCCCGGTCATGATGCAAGAAATGGGACCGTCGACGTCTTCAGGACAGTCATTTGAGAACTGGAAATTGGAAGAGCTTACTCGACAGAAGGATCTCGCATTGAAGCGGCTTGATAAAATGCCAAAATGGACTAGGGGATGGTTGGTTCCTTCTGAAAAGCATGTGGAAAAGACCTTTACTAGATTTAAGAAGGCGTTTTGTCGTGAAGAAGAGGAGTCTGAGAAAGAAGCCAATATGGTCAAAACCACAGGAACGAATGCTGGCCAAGAGGTGAAAACGCTAAGCAAAGGAAAGGGGATAATGGATAAAGAAGTGGGAGAACCTGCCACCTATGAAGAGGCGATGGAATCAAAGTTTGCTGATTATTGGCTAGCAGCTTGCCATGAGGAGCACCGATCGCTGATGGAGAAAGGAGTCTATCGAGATGAAAGATGCCCGGAAGGAAAGAAGGTGCTGTCAACCAAGTGGGTGTTTAGCAAGAAGGTGAACCCAGAGACAGGAGAAGTGGAGCGATTCAAAGCCAGATTGGTCGTACGTGGTTTTGAGCAGGAGTGGGGGATTGATATCAAGATGTGTTTGCCCCTGTTGTGTCCTTTGCAACCATTAGAACATTTCTGACTGTGGCAGCTAGTGAGGAGATGCACGTGCACCAACTAGATGTGAAAACAGCTTTCCTAAATGGTGAATTGAATGAAGAGGTTCTTGTCCGCCCACCACCTGGGATCGAAGGAGGAATTTGGAGATTGCAGAAAGGCCTTTATGGACTGAAGCAGGCTGCAAAGTGCTGGTTTGAGAAATTTACACAAACCCTGAAGCAATTAGGATTCAAACAAGGAGAAGTGGACAACTGTGTTTTTGCGATGAACACTGATCAAGGAAAAATGCTGATAGCCGTATATGTTGACGATGTGCTGATTGCTGCCAGAGATCTTAAGATGATAGAAGATTTCAAGAGAGGATTGGCTGATTATTTTGAGATTCATGATCTTGGCGAAGTGAAACATTTCCTGGGATGGCAGATCGAGAGAGGAGATGGATGGTTTAGCATAAATCAAGAAAAGCTGATTACTGATTATGCAGATACCTTCAGAGTGGCTGAGATGAAGGAGACAAAAGGACTTCCGCAAGTGGAGACGATGGATTTCGGAGATGAGTTTTTGGAA
Organism: Tyrophagus putrescentiae; assembly: GCA_024499935.1. Classification (NCBI taxonomy): domain Eukaryota; kingdom Metazoa; phylum Arthropoda; class Arachnida; order Sarcoptiformes; family Acaridae; genus Tyrophagus; species Tyrophagus putrescentiae. Next base: position 3,780,693 of record JAMZRA010000005.1, read on the forward strand.
CAAGAAGGGGCGAGGATGTTTAGAAGCTTGATTGGAGGACTCCTGTACATTGCGAACCAGACAAGGATGGATGTTTCTTTTCCGGTGAACTTCCTTTCCCGTTTTATGCAGAGACCGACAGCACTGCATTGGAAGTATGCCTTGAAAGTGCTGAACTACTTGTACTACACTAGAAAGAGGAAGGCCTACCTAGGGCGAATCGGCAACACTGGACTGGAGGCGTACTCAGATGCGAGTTTTGGAAACCTGGAGGACTACAAATCACAAAGTGGGACGATGGTGGTTTTGTTTGGAAGCCCTGTGTCATGGATTAGCAGAAAACAGGACAATGTGAGCCAGTCGTCAACTGAAGCAGAATATGTAGCCCTTTTGGCTACTGCAAATGAAGTGAACTGGATAAGAGACCTGCTGGCAGACTGGGGATGGACGTTTGATGGACCGACGCTGATTCACGAGGATAACCAGCAAGTGATAAAGCTGATTGAGAATGGACAAATCAACACCAGAGCAAAGTACCTCAGCGTCAAACTGAAAGTGCTGCACGAAATGATAGTGAGAGGACGGATCACTGTGAAGTATGTCGCCACGCAGGACAACTGGGCTGACATTTTGACGAAAAGCCGAGGAAGCGGGAAGGACCACTGGCGATTCAAAGGAGATGCCGCACTTGGTTTCCAGAATCGGGGGGAGTGTTAGAACTTGGAGATTCTTCCACCTGTAGTGCGCCATCTCTGCGGCAGAAAGACGTACTACTACCGACTGAAAAATGTATTTAGTATTAATTGTGCGCTGTGGGCTAGTTAGTTGAAGAGTAGCACTCAGCGGGTGATGATCTATTTTGTGTATGTGAATAAAATCTCTTCAACCAAACTTCTATTTTGTGTCTAAGTGAGTGCCAAAGTCTAACATTTGAACCTAAAAAGGCTAATTAGGAGTACTGAGCGTATCAATGGAGTTGGAAAGAGGTAAATAAAGGGCGGGGTGTGAACCTTATCAGATAGCAAAAACAGGACAATGTGGCAGTGTTACACTGAAGCAAATTTACCTTTTGCTATTGCACAATCAAGTGAATTGGATGATCAACCGTTGTCAGTGTGTGTGTCCGTGCGGGTAACTTCCCGACGAAACCAAACTAGAATTAAACTAATTCAAAAGTCCAGAAACAAAAAAGGCGCAAAACAGCACAATAAAGATAATTGATTTTAATGCTCGGCAACAACAGCAGCAATAAATGACAGCGGTTGGTGTGAAACAAACAAACAGAGCAAAACAGAGTGCAGCATAGATAGGCGAACAACTAGTGTGACTAGCAAACGAATAAAGGTAATGAGCACTGTATTTTACAGGAGGGCAGTTGCTAATGCAATCTCTAGAGAAGCAAGTAGCACAGGTAGGCACTATACTTGCCTTAGAAGTGGTCTTGGTGATCTGAAAAGAGTAAGCTCACTGGCGTTCACTGTCGTCCTGTCAACCTGTCTGCCCTAGATTCTATCTCAGCAAGTCATTTGACTGATTGACAAAACACACACAAACTGGCACACACATTAAAAAAAGAAACTGAGCAACACTGGTCAATGATAAATTAAATGGAAATTAATGCCTCAGAGAATGGTGATTACTATCAAAAACAGATGAATGATTGTAAAATGATTTAAATTGAGGTGAACAGAGCAAGTGAGTGAATGGCTGTTCACAAAGCAGTGTCGATACTGATCGATCAACAGGTAGTGGTGACCAGTGATGTTTAGTGGCAATTACTTACACAAATAGTGATCAGGTTGTAATGTTGTTCTCTGCCTCATTGTGGGCAAAGAAACTGTTCATGAAGCTGCAAAACTGTCCGTCGCTAAAACTCAGTGGCAGTGGGTGTTGGATTGAATACAAAAGAAAATAGATGTTTTGGGATGATTTTGTTCAAAGGATTCAGGGTTAAGGGTTGAATGAAAGTAAAGGTTTGCTTAATTCTGAAACCGTTTATTGGTTGAAAAATTTAATACAGCAGGATTTTGGGGATTTCTGTTGAACGAACAGACAACAACGCAACGTGATAAAGAATTGTGTTTGGGAAAAAAGTGTTGTGAAAACTTTTGGTTTGGTGGTTACGTGAAGAGTGCTGAAGAAAAAGTTTATATAGAAAAAAGAATGGTTTTTGTGTGTCATTGTGTGTCATTGTGGAAATTAGTGGTATAAAAAATGAGTGTCAGTTATAGTGTATTTGTGGCCGGGCAAGTGCTGATAGAAAAAGTGCCACGTGATTAGTTTCATAAGTGGCCGATGAGCGTCAATCAATGAAAAATGATAAAAACTGTAAAGTGTTAACTTAAATAAAACAGATAACGTCGCCTTGTGGTTGTTGTGAGTGTTTTCAGCGTCGCTTGCGGGCAACCTTCATATTGTTTAACAGCCCGCGGACCGTCTGCAGGTCCTTCTTGAGGTTGTAAATTTGCAATTTCAGTTGGCCGTCGCTGATGTTCACGGGCAGATGTTCATAGGTAGGACTCGTACTCGGGTGCTGGTCTCCTGAAAAGCAGCCTTGCTGACGCAGTAGTTCACGTTCGGCCGTCATAAAGTTATACTGAGCCGGCGTAATGAAGAGACCACCACTTTGAGAGGAGGAAGGGGGCACCTCCATTCCCTGATCAGGTAAAGAGTGAGGATGTATTTCCATAGCAGAAGACGTTTTCGTTGAAACAGCGATACTTTTTCCCGGATTTGGAGGATCCTGAGACGGTTTATGCATCGGTAGCTCTGATGATGTCCCTGCCTTTGATGCAGTCAAATTGCTGACCACCGCTGTGGTCGTTTTTGGTGACAAAATTGTACAGTTCTTCATGGTCGAGCAGAAAGCCTCATTCTCTTCCTCCTCCTCCAAGATGTGAAAAGCGCCAAAGTTCTCGGGAGATGTGGCCGTCATCGTAGAGCCGCTGCTTTGCGTGTCTTCAGCATACAAAGCCGCCCGTCTTGCGTCCACTTCATCCTGTTTTGAAAGAAGAAAAGCCAATCTGGTTTCCAGATCGACCTTTCGCATTTGAATCTCGGGGTCGCCCATTATGACCTCTTCTTCCGTCAGCATCGGTTCACTAGCACCACCTCTACGTTTCTCATTAATCAAAACGGTGATTGAGTGATGGCATCTCAAAATTTCCTGCGTCGCCGCCCTGATCATACTTGTTGCTACATCCAAACGAGCATTTTCTTTGGCTTTTTCCTCCTCTACCTGTTCTTGACCTTGCTGTTGCAGCTGATTAGGCAAGTTTGTACTCTGGTGTTTGTGGCTTTGGTTACGGCGGTGAACCTTTGTGTGCGGCACAAAGTACTCTGGCTTGAAGACCGGCTCGAGTCCGGTTGTCAGCCAGTGACTCAGTTGGTAAGAGGGGCGTTGTGACTTCTTAACCCCTTTTGGGTTTTGACACGACTTGCAAAACTGTGATGAAAAGCAAAAAAGTATGCGTAAGAAGGTGGCAATAGTTTAAAAGTTTGCACATGACTTACATAGCCTTTGGCAGGAACCACCTCGGCTCTGGCATAGCCCATACAACGGCCGTGCTGCCAGGTAAGACAAAGCTGAAATGAAAGAGAAAAAGCATATAAAGTTAGCTGGTTTCAAAGTTCCCCAGAAAATGTTTTCTACCTCACACTGCACCATCAGCCCACTGGATTGCTTAATGGAGCACAGGCATCTGACCACCTCCGGAATGTTCTCATCATCCTCGTGCATGTCGGCAATCTTTCGCGCGTCTTCAGGGTTAAAGGCAGCACCGTGTCCTGCAACAGTCGTCGCGGATCGTTCATTTCCATAAAAGGAGGCGACGGCGGTTCGGGGTAATAAAAGTAGGGATTGATGCTGGGCGGCCGCACTGGCTCAGACTGACCAGTCTTGGTGGAACTGCCCGATTTGGAGATTGCAAGAGTGGACGTGCTGGCGGTAGTAGACGATACAGCATTGCGTTGTCCCTGCTGCTTACGCTGTCCACGATGATGACTTGATGAACTTGGCTGACGTTCATTTTTCTTCTCCTCCTTAGAATGATAGTTCTTAATGTGTTGAAGAAGAAATCTGAACAAAAGTAATCGTTAACAACTTTTATAAAAGATTTGAGAAAGTAACAACTTACCTCTCTTTACGAAAGACCTTACTACAAATATTACAGGCAAAGGCACTGAGGTTGCTAGGATTTACTGAAAAGTACTCTGACTGTTCCTCCTCCGAATCTGATGGCAGTTGGGCCCTATCGTAGTCGGCTGGAATCTTCTTCAGTGCAGACAACTTGACTTTCTTTTGGTAGCCATCTTCGAAAAGCACCTCGCAGAAATTGTTTTGTATCTCGATTATTGTTGCCGGATAGAACTAGTTAAAAACAGAGTAAACAAAGTCAAATAGTCAAGTAAAAGCAGCAGCAAGAAAACGGACGAAATAGGAGAGTTTACCTTTGAATCCGTCCATTTAGCGAGAACTTCCTCATCAACTTGAAAGTTTTTCACTACTTCTTCGCTTTGTGTCGGCTCGGTATTCATCCGAATCAGGTTAGAGTTCTGGTCAAACCACTCGTCAAATTTCGCGCTAAAAAGAAAGAAAAAGTTGTGATGAAATATGAGCCAAAAAGTGTGCGACGACAGCACTGGCTCTGCAAGCACTTCTTAAAGGGTATCTAGCATTTACCTCCATCGATGAAAGTGAACCAGCAGTTTGCGGCCCTTTATCTCCCGGATCTTGGCGGGGTACCACTTTCCGCGGTGGTCCTGCGCCTGAACGCACTGGCCCACGCTCCAGGTGGGCTGTTGTCGTCGTTGTCCACGGTTCCGGTTACTGCTTCGAAGGTGATGACTGCTCGTCGATGTGGGCGTCGGTGTGCTGGTGGCGTGGGTGACTGGTGGCGCTAAGGTGGGCGGATGCTCATTCTCCAGTGGGGACCGACTAGCGACTGGCAGCACTGCCGAGGTCGTCGGTGCCCCAGTGACTGCTGCTGGAGATGCAGATGACGCATCGCCTGTCTTCGCAGTAGTTTTCTGGAACTTTCGGGCCGACTTCTGAGCGACTGCCTTCCTGACCACTTTGGCCGATACCTTGGAGACCTTGCGAGGTCTAAGACGATTCTTCAGGTGCAAACCTGCAGAGCGTAGCTGGCGATCGCTTTCCATCTTTGGGTTGTTTTGGTGGTTGTAAGACGAGAAGCGGAGAAAAGGAACGCGGCAGATATTGTTTGCCGGTGCACCGGTTTGGCAGCTCCGCTGCTGATACGCACTGAATTGTCTTTAAATCTAAAGATCTGGCAAGTTGTCACGGATAAAGGGCTGGAGATTAATGTCAAAGCTGTAAAAGTGGTGGTGGATCGATGGTTTGGCGATAATCTACTCACACCTCAAAGAAGAGACTCTGTGCAGTCGACGGCACTCTGTCAAGTGACACAATAAGCCGCTCAAGCAGAAACAAAATGAAAATTGCGGTAGCGCCGTTTTCATTTTCACTTAAAGGCGCCAGTAGCTGCTGCCACCTTACCAAAAACATGTGAACCAAAAAATATATAGATTTTTAGATTTAAAAGTAATCGTTCACTTTGGATAAGTGAAACTTTGGGTGGCGTGAAGATTTTAGACTGGAGAAAAATGTTGAAAAGGGATTTTAAGTCGAATCCGAAACGGTCTTCTTTTATGCAAAATCTGAGTTTCTCTCTTCTTGGAGTATGATTCTTAAGGCCTTACCTCCAAAAGTTAAATACTGTTTCAAACTAATTATCGTAACGATTCTCTTCTTTTTACTCCGTGGTAGCTACTTGTCATTGTACTACTTCTAGGCAATTAGTTGATGATCAGCTAGCTTCAGAAAGAGACTTAGTGTTCAGTACTGTTTTTCGGCGTAACACAGTGCATTGCTGAGGTAGTTGGCTCTCCTCTAAATCAGATCGTCTCTCCTGAGTGCCTTTGGCATCCTTATGTTCAACAGTGACTCACTCGCAGTGAGAGTCTTTACTGTACTTGGCAGGCGAGTGGCTAGCTAAAGTCGAGGCTGAGGGTGAGAAGAAGGCAGACAACCTCATCAGCGTCACCTTCAGCCGAGCCGCCGTGCTCGACCAGGCATCGAGAACTGCCTACGTAAAGGCGATCATTTGACCAGCAAGGCAGTGAGCGGTGGCGACCCACGTCTTCTGGGACTACCTGCGTTTCGTGAGACAGGGCACCAGACCGCGTCGCTATCTCGACGACCTCAACCCCAAGAGCCCGTTTTTTCGCCTGAATGGAATGTTCGATCAAAAGAACGCCGACAAAAAAACGAAGTTTTAATTCTGCAGATGGGTCATCAGCGTAGCCACATTCGGTCGGTGATTCGCATCAAGGAGGCGCTGGTTGCCCTTCTTTGGGTGATCTACGAGGATGCTTGCAAGTGGTTCTGCAAGGAGCACGATGCAAAAACTGCCAACATCTACGCCTGGGCTCAGATGCAGCCAATGCTGAAGACGGCCAATGACTTTCTAGGCAACGTTCAGCAGATGACGAACGCCATGCATCGATGCATCGATAAGGCGGCCGTTGCTGATGCCTATGCTGATGCTCGTGCTGCTGCCGCGGCCCTAATTGACAATTTATAATTTGTGCAATTGTTCTGCTTGTATATACAATAAAGATTCGTCGAAATAAAGGCCAGAAAGAAAGGCCAAATTGGGATATAAAAATTATGATAAATTAAACAAATCATAATAGTGTTTGCCGATTCATGTAGCACTATTTATCATCATCATTCATTAACAGTGTCCGATTAAATTAACCGAACTGGTTTTGTTGCAAAAACATAAAGTTCTGTTTTTTCCTCTTTCTGTCACTGCATAAAAACACAGTTGCTTCCTAAATAACTTTAAAATTCCCCCTTTGCCTCTTAACTACACAGTTAAACACAAATCACCTTGGCACTACATTCGGCGTTCTTTCCGGACAAAGGAGCACCTTCTCTAAAAGGGTACTCAGTGCTGATCGGCGTTTCCATGGCAAATCAGCCATTGCAGCAGCAGCAGCAGCGGCTGAAGAAACAGCCTTTAAAATCTTATTAAAGTTGTCTTATTAGTTTGCCAGTGTGTTTGTTCTTTGCTTGTGCCATTTAGTGTTTTGCGACTGCTGTTCATTTTTTCAGTGAAACTTCAACATTCAACTCGGTGAGAGTGAAAGAGAAAGTCAGTAAAGAACTGGAGAAAGTGATGATCACCAGCGCCAACACTAGCTCACCGTAATTGCTGAATGAAAGCAATAAATAGGCTAAACTGTTGGATAAACGGTAGCTGCTCACTGATTGGCTTTTGAACTTGTTTTGCCAATGCGTTCAACTGCTTTTTTCATTTGCTAGTTCTTTGATTGCAAGTGGTTGATATGTGCTATTTATTTGACCTGTGGAGTTTAAAATACAGTAGTTTTGAGTAAAGTCGCAATGATACAGATATGGGTAGTGTTGGTTGAAATCGATAGAGAAGTTGCGATGATGAGAGACAAAAGAAAGTAGTAAAAGTGATTTAGAAGAACGATCGAAATTTGAACAGTTGAACAGAAAGACGTGGTCAATGTTGCAAACGGATTGAATCAGATATTCAGAACACAGTTAGTGCTCAGTGACGAAATGCTCATCACGCTCTTCTACATTCCGGAAAAAGGTGTGCTTCTCTGGGCAGATGGCACAGATGGCATGATTCTCGTTGGCGTGCTTGAAAAGTGCATCCTGGTCGAAAAAGTAGTGTTCCACATTGGGAACAGCCCCTGGGGCCAGCTGTCCAAAGCAGAGAGTACAGCGAGGGTGCTTGATGAAGACGCCATTAAACTCCACTGAACCGTTGCGAAGGTGATCTTCAAAGCTTTCATCGATGTTCATATTGTTCATATTGATGTTGTACAGCCTCATCTCCATGGGGAGAGTTTTCAGGTGCAGAAAGCACAGTTTACAGAAAGTGCGGCGATCTTCTCGGTGCTGCTCGCTGATGGGAAAAAGATAAAAGTAAAACTCAGTCTCAATCATAAATTGTGATACTGACAAGTGCTCCGACAGATTTTCAAACTGTATCCAGATCTTTCTGAGCGGTCCCCAGCAGCAGAACAGGCACAGGCGACAGCGGTAGCACTTGATGTTCATCAGAGCGTCGAAAAGAAGGAAAAAGTCTTTGCTGAAAGTCCTGAAAGTCGGATCGAAAAGCACCAGGTTGTCAAGGTTGACCAGAGGAGTAGGACATTGGCCAGTGGGACCAGTGGTGTTCAGGGCGGTCCACCAACGCTGGGCAAAGGTCTTCACTTGGTGGACGTTGGTGAACTGCTCTCTCGTGAGGATGACCTTCCTGGAGGGCTGACCACAGGTGGGACAGTCGATGAGGCCCTTGGCGGACGGCTTCGATGAGGTGAAGTGCAGTCGCAGTGCGCACTCGTAGCACAACATGTGGGCACATTCGGTCACGGCAAAGATCTTTTCGGTGGTCAGCGGAGGCGTCGACAGCTGACAGACCGGGCAGATGCGGCCGGTGAGCTGATCCAGTGAAACCCACGGCTGTTCGGGGCTGTTCGGCATCGCCTGCAGATCGGTCAGCCCGTGTTTGCTGATGACCTCTTCGCCAGCCAAACGGACGACCATCCTGGGCAGTTGTGCTGTTGAGGCAGAGTTTTGGGCGTCAGTGACTCGGGCGTAGGGAACGCTGCCGTGAGAGCAATTAGGTGGCGGCGGTCAACGCAAAAGTTGCGCTCTGACATGTTTAGATGGCAATGAAGGAGCCAAGATTTGTCAACAAAAATGCGAGCTAGTGAGAAATGGATGAGTGAGTGATGTGAACGCGATGAGAGCTCAGCTTTGACTGACTGTGGCTATCAGTGATAAACGGCTGCCTTTATATGCAGTCTGTCTGCTGGGAAGTGACACTCATTGGTCATCATCAGCATCAGATAAGAAATCTAATGAAAAGAGGGTGCAAACGATGAGACTACATTCAGTGACAGGCGTGTGCCAGCAAAGACCGGGTTAGTCACTGAATGGCGCTGGTGGCTCTTGCGAGGACCACTCGGCAAAGTGCGTCTGATTGCTGCTGCCGTCCTTCTGCTGCCCACTAAGAAGGCTCAAGTGCTCGTCTTTGCAGAGAACGCCCTCTACCGACAGCAGAGAGCTTTTGCACTTTGGTTGTGAAGACGTCAAAAATAGACTCCATCCTTAAAAATTAATGGTCAGAAGTAGCTCAACTGGAGCACTTCTTCTTGGAGAGAGAGAGAGAGAGAGAGAAGAGAGAGAGAGAGAGAGAGAGAGAGAGAGAGAGAGAAACACGTGTTTACGTCTATGCAACAGATGTGCAGTACTTTTCCCGTTGTTTAAGAAACTAAATTGTGTCGCTAAAATCCGATAATTGCCGTTATTTTTGCAATACTACGCTGGACGCTACTATCAAACTGGCCGATTCTATTTTTGACTAAAAACTGTACATTATCATCCTTATTGTCACCTCATCACCACTTATCGATGGACGACCCATTATGGGTCACAGTCAGGGAAAACGCCTCCAAAACCACTCAAGTGTTGGCAACTCTAAATATTAAATAAAAGTGCTGTTGTAGATAAGTGAATTGAAAGAAAAATAGAAACAAGTAAACTGAAAAGAATTGAAAGAATGCAATAACAAAATAGTAAAGAAAAAGTGTGTGCAAAGTACAACAGAGTTGCTAAGAAGTAGTTGTGCGAATTAGTGTTAAATACAGTGGTGCACAGTTCTTATACATAGATGTAGATCCTCATCGGGTAATTTGCATGTGCGTGTGTGTTTGTACTAACGGTGGGTGCGTTTCAATTTGTAGGCGTTCTCTGCCTTCATCAATTTGTCTTTAAACTGATCTGGTCTTATCGTCTGTAGGTATATCTCATAGTGAGAAATAGTTGTGCAAATGAAATAGTGTGTAAACATTGTGTGTGTCTGTGTCGAGAACAGCAAAATGATCAGCCTACTACAATTTCTCCCCAAAGATCACCGTGCCATTCTGCGGTTGTTAAAGCTGCGACTGATTGTGTGATCTTTAACAACAATTTCTTTCTGTTCTTATTCTGTCTTCTTCAGCGAAGTTTCGGTTAATTTTGTCACCATCGAAAGCGGGAGCTGCTGAAACAGCTGAGGCGGCGGCGTAGGCATTGACGTTGAAGGAGGTGAGTTTGCATTACCACTGCCGTTTCCATCTGGGCCACTCTCTCCCTCTGAAATTGATTTGAAGAGCGAGGACTCGATCGGTCGTTTTGAAATGCTGGTGCTGCTGCTGTTACCTCCGACTTTGTCCATTTGCTTGAAGTAGCGAAAGGTTATCTTTTCGACGTTGTAAGATTGGCGACGACGTTTGAGGCATTTCTTGAAAAAGATGACCGAGGCAATCAGGGTGAAAGCCAGCAGAAAGCCGCCGAGAAAGTGGAGCGCGTTGAGGACGACGATTCCGTTGAGCCCGTCGTTTCCCTCATCAGCTCCATTGGACTGCATTGTGCTCAGAAACTGGTTCGTAGAATCGGATCGGTTGTAGTTGTCTGGGGTCGGTGGTGTTGAGGTGGCGGGAGTGTCAGTTTCAAAAGTGGCAAAAGTTGTCTTCATGATGGTGGTCATCTCTATGATGGTGGTGCTCTCAGTGGTGGTGGTGGTGCTGGTAGTGGGGGCACTAGTGGTGGCATCTTCTTCACGGTAGATCAACCCGTTACGGCGGACCCAACGTCTAATTTTGCAAAAAAATAGCGTTTAAATCTCAAACTTAGTATCATTGGAAAAACTGAAACAATAAAAAATGGATAGTTTTCCAATGATATCAAACTTGAAAATAAAATGAAAAAAACTTACCCTTCGACGCTAAGTTGAAGGAAACTAAAAAGCAAAATAATTAGGAAGAACTTTTTCATGTTGGGGACTTTTCTTGTGTATTTTCCTTAGGTTTTGACTGTTAGAGTTTGAGGTTTTAAACTTGCTGGTTTTGTGTTTGTCGCAGTTACTCAACTGCTCAAGCTTTTATAGTCGACATTTTTAGGTTGTAGCTATGCAAAAAAACCAAAATGTCAGTTGGCAACATTCAGGAATGCGGATTGCAAATCAAAAAGCTAGCGTCACATGAGCTCGCCACGGGTAATTGAGATTTTATTGACGGCAGATGTATTTTGTACATGACCGAATGAACACAGCCAACACATCCAGACCACAGGTACTTGCTGGCGCCATAGCAGGCTAGCTGAAGAAGAAATGGACTCGCCTGGAAAACAACATTTAATTGGCTGAACGAGCGCTTGACTGTGATGAACTTTAGCATTCATTAAAAAACTGCTAAAATGTCGACATCACTCATCAGCCACTACTAGCGCCAGTTTACAGCGGTGCAGCTTTCTAAAAACATACCACTAGACACAAGCTCATTTTACAGTCGACCAAACATTGCGAGCATAACAATCGCACACTCACAGTTTTGAGTTGATCATCATCAAAACACAACTAGCACAAAACCTGCAAACCAGCCGCCAGCAGAAGAAGCCATCACACAACACATCTGACCACAATTGACCAGAGGATAGTAGGAAAAAAAATGGAAGCCCCCCACCAACGAGATCCGTTCCTCTACTCCATGGGCTTTGCCAATCTGCCCGGCAGTGTACGCGACGCACTCTTCCAGCCGTACCTGCAAGCCCGAGAGCTCTTGTTTCACTTTGACTTGAACCTGCGTCGCCCTCGTCTTCTCAACGACCAAATGGCCACGTTGAGGGGGCTACTGTACGGGCTGTGGCCAGTCTGGTCAGGGACTATCGACGCTTTGAGAGGGAGGCAGGCTACCGACCGCCAGCCTTTCCTGGCGACTTCCACCCCGAAGATCCCTTCTTCAATGTGGATCGAATGTTTGGTGTCCAAGGCAACAACGCCAACGAGAATGCGCCTTTGCGAGCCTCGTGGCGTCACCACAGTGGGCCGGTGATTGGCGTGAAGACGGTGCTGGTCGACCTTCTTCAGAACATCTACGAGGACATCTACGACGCCCAGAACCTCGAGGAGGAAGAGGAAGACAGAGACGAAGACGCCGCCGAGGCCCACGCCCGAGCTCAAATGGCGCCGATGCTGGCGACGGCCAATCAATTTCTGGGCAGTGTTCAGCAGATGATGGCCGCCCTGCATCGATGCATCGAAGAGGCGGTGGCTGCTGTGGCCTAAACTTGCAGTAAACTTATGTGTATTTGTCTCTTTTTTCTTTAATTAATACCGAATAAAGATTTATTAAAACCAGCTTCAATTTTTAAAAAATTTTTGTTTTTATTTTTGTTTTCTTTACTTAATTGAGCTCTAAATGAGGTACCATGCCACTTTCTCATGTTACTAAGCACAACGCTATGAGTGTGAGTTCACTGGAAGACAAATAGAGGCCAATTATAATTGAGGCCAACTAATTAATCTTATTGTTGTCGTGGCAGAGACCTCCCGTGTGGGCTCTCGCTTCAGCTGCTGTTGTCGTCGTTTCCGTCCCTTACCCCCCGTAGTTCTTCAGTCAAGCAAAGCACGAGTCAGTAATAAGGATATATCCGTTCAGTGGGGCAACACAACCGCTCAAACACAACCGCCACCACACAACACACTTTGATCACACCCGAGAGAATGGCTGCAGCTCATTTATCACTTTCCTGCTTTCTTAATCTGCGTTTTCGCTTCACGCATCAATCTACCCGCCAGCTTGAGATTTGAGCTTGAGACGCTGACGGAGCCCTACGAATCAGCTTGTGATCACCTACGGCAGATTGCTTCTGTTCGAGGAGTGGCGAACCATCACCAGCAGTTTGAGGCGTTGCAGGATGCCCTGTACGCCTATCTGCAGCACCTCACCGCCGGATACCTGTGCTTTGTGCTGCTGAGCATTCGACCCCATCCCTTCTTTCCCGATGACCTCAATCCAGTGGCGCCCATCTTCATTCTGGATCGCATCTTTCATCCAGGCGATCCGTTGCAAGAGGTGGAGGAAGAACAGAATGAGCAGACTGGACAGTCGTGCACAGTCGAACGGCTGTACTAGCACAGTCCCCAAGTGATAGCTCTCAAGGAAATGGTGGTCGGTTGGGTGCAAAACCTGATCGGCGACATTCGGCGTGAGAGCCACCAGCTGAACCACCAGGACTACTACGATGACTGGCAACAGGAGGCCATTCACTGGGCTGAGGAGTCGACGGTGATGACGGGGGCAAATCGTTTCATGGCCTGCCTTCAAGGGATGACAGCCGCCCAGCAGACTGCTATTAATGCCTTTGCTCAATGGGGTCAACGTTAAGTTGTTGCTGCTAGTGTTTTTGTATTGCTCTTGCACTCTTTGTGTTTCATCTTACCGAATCCGAACTTAAATAAAGGCCTTTGAACCACCAAAACTATTAGTTGTGTCTTTTATTTTTTATTTTGGGGCATTTTTACTAAATGATTTTTTCATTGCTGTAGAGTGCATGACTCAGCTTTCAAGTGTAACTCTTGTTTTGCCAAATTCTAATGTTTTAGTGCCATAATATAAAAGGCAAAACCAATGTCTTGGCTTTGTTTTTGTGCTCTGATTTCACAAGTAAAAATAACAGGTCACTTTTCAAAAAGAAATGCAACGAGTTTCCTTTGCCACCCACTACGATGCTGTGAGTGCTACGATGCACAAAAGAAAAAGCGCGGGAAAAATTACGGGGATACAGGCTAAGTAATTAGCAAGGAAAGAAAGAGGAAGACCACCAGCAAATGAAAAGAGGCTCTATAAAAACCGACAGAGAGAAGGTGAAAAGAGGTCACCAGTGCCCGGCAACTCTAACCAATCAGCCTGACTGTCTCTCAGTTACCCTTTTTCCCTTCAGCCTCTAAGTCAGTGAGTACTTTTTTGTCTCTCGGCAGCAGCAGCAACAGCAGCTGCAGAGCCGGCTTCAACGGCTGAACCGGTCATTCGGCCGGAACAAAGAGAATGTCTGAACTCTAAGAAAGAGAGAGAGAGAGAGAGAGAGAGAGAGAGAGGAGAGAGAGAGAGAGAGAGAGTACATAAGCTCATCGAACCACCAGGCCAACTGATCACTTCAAGTCGAACAAGAGGAAGTATGTCTGACACTAACGAGCACAAGAACGAAACTCTTGGCAATGAGGAGCAGAACAAGCTGCTAGCGAGTTTGCGGAGAATCCGGGAGGTTCTGCAGCCGGTCCTACAGTGGCCAGTGTCCAGCACGGTTCGGAAGTGGCAGTTGCTGCCCCCACTGGACCAGCAGCACTTGAGGATGACCAGGAGGACTCGCCTGCTGCTGTTCCGATGCCGTCACCACCGCCGCTATTTTCGCCGCCGCCACCCCAAGCAACCACTTCGGACCAAGACCCCGGCACCTCTTCAACGCTGCCCACCACTGAGCAGCTCCAGGCGAGCTACCACCTGCTCTGGGAGGCCATTCACAAGCACTTCACCGTTCCAACGGAGTGGGCTATGGTCGCCATCCGCTTCCTGGTGAGCGCCATCAAGCGACGGACGGTAGGAGGGCAGGAGCCAAATCTGCCCGAGCTGCAGAAGCAGTTTGACGAGCTGGTGGACGCCGTGGCCGCCTTCAGTCTGCTGCTTCGGGAGGTCATTCACCAGCAGGTGGACACCCGAAGCTTCACCACCCCATTGGCCTCCTTTTCCTCCTCATCGATGTCCTACTACGCCTACATCTTGCCGCCGCCCACGCCGAGGATCAAGTGGGCTTCGCTGGCCGAGTACGTCGACGCCTTGGAGGCGCAGATGCTGAAACTGTTCGACGCTGGCCAGGAAGATGATGATGAAAATGGCAATGCTGAAGATGCCGGTCCTGAGCCTGCCATTGAGGACGTGAATGAAAAGGAGGAGGATAAAGGGCGTCTGCGCCAGTTGAAGGAGGATTTCTGCATGGCCGTCGAGACAATGATCACCTCTCTTGGACAGGCAATTTGCGAG
>JAMZRA010000005.1:3796099-3928967 GCA_024499935.1 Tyrophagus putrescentiae
GTAATACTTTCAAGAAAAGAAAGGTTTTCAGACCGAAAGTACAGGTAAGCACTGTGAAGCAAATGGTATACTGTAAAGAAAAACACAACAAAAAACTGTACATAATAACACAATCAAAATTTTGAACATTTTGCACTGTTTGAATGTAATTGCTAAAATACTTTAGTTTTTTATAAGGTGTTAAAACTGTAAACAAAACGCGTAAAATGAATTTCATTATAAAAATTGTTTTAGATTTCATTGTGAACAGTAATTTAAATCAAGAGTTGGTAAAATTTTGTGACAAAAAAAGTTTTATAAAGTAATTTTTATTTACTAAACAAAAAAGTTTGTTAATGATTAGTTAAGTGTGCGCACTCACATTGTTTACATAGGCTGAGACACTGATAATGCACAAGCATAGCTAGTTTGCCGCGTTGGTTGTAGATGGCGATTTGAGCGGCTGTTGCAAACTTGTGTTTACATAGGCAGCGGTCACAACTTTGCACTCACAAGTGAAGGCATGTGAGAAAAAGCAATAGCTCACCTAGTCGTCTATGGTTAGCTCAAATGAAAACAATTTTTCTGAATACGCCAAGGCTATTTGCTGCAACAGTAGGTGCCACTGATCTCACGAGTGGTGAACTGGAAGGACTAGAAACACAGACGTCTATGGAAGCCTGTCGAAACGCCATCTACAAACAAATCGGTGAACTCGCTATGCATGTGCATTATCAGTGTCTCAGCCTATGTATTAAAAAATAATTTTTATATTTTTTTTAAAAACAATTGTACTTGGTGTTTTCTTTGAAACAAAATTAATACTTTTATTTTACAATATAATGACAAATTTAGTTTGCAAAAAAAAGTAAAAAAAATGTGTCAAACTTTAAAGTTTTTAATTAACTTTGAAACAATCATTAAAAACTTTTCGTAAAGCAAAATGTACTGCCAAAAACAATAAAAAATAAAAGTTAAAAAAACTTGTTTATATAAAACATATTACCGTAAAAAAGTGCTCATTTTGATAGTTCCAAATTTAGCAAAATAAGTGAATGAATACTTATTTTTTGTGCAACTGCAAAAATAAAAATTGTTAGTTTAACTTAAGTCCTTTAACTCTTTTTTAAAATTTTTTTTGAATTTTTTACTGCAAAACTGAACAATAGTTTTATCGGTTTGTTGTGAATAACTCCGTTCATTAGTGTCATGCAAAAACGAACACCAAAATTAATGTTAAACTTGTGCAAACGAAAAGCAAACACACAAGCCTGTTCAACATAGTCTACATGACCATGAAAAATCATAAGCACAAAAAATATGTTGGAAGGGGCGTGGACAGTTAGAAAAAATTAAAAAAGTTTTTAGTAGCTTCGATTTGTTTTTAAAAAAAGGAGCAAAGTTTGAGTAAAGTTTTTGTAAAAATGAAAAACACAATTTTTGTTTAAAAATTGAAAAGTAAATTGTAGAAATTTATTAAGTATTATTTTGAGAAAAACAAGCAAACAGTTCATAGATAGTAAACTGTTAACAATAATGGCAAAAAACAAATCCAGTGTATAGTTGAATTTAAAAAAATAAAAATAAATTTGATTTTAGTTTGTTAGGCAATAAATTCGTGTACAAAAAAAATACACATCGAATATTAGAAATAAGTATGTAAGCGTCTGTAAAATAGTTTAAACAAGGGCTCAGTTACGCTCGCTTCGCTCGCCACTAACCATTTAACTGTTTATCAGTTTTTAAAATAAAAAGGGCTCAATAGCTCGCTTCGCTCACTACTAACTTTTCTTAAGGTGAGAGTGAGTCGAATTTTCTATTTTATTGGCTCTCGCATTATTCCTATACGAATTGTCGTTTTTCTGCTAACTCTTATAACTCAACTTCTAGAGTACCTTAAAATTAGGTTGAAGTTTCAAATTAAAGTTTAAAAGTTGCTCTACAAAATAATGTTTAATTTTAACTGCTTTAGTTTAGTTTTTATGAATATTTGATGTTAGAAAACTTGCAAAATGTTGTGTTTTGACAAATTCAGATGTTCATAAAAATTCATAAAAACTAAACTAAAGCAGTTAAAATTAAAAGCTCCCATTATTTTGTAGAGCAACTCTTAAACTTTAATTTGGGATTTCAACCTAAATTTCAGGTACTCTAGAAATTGAGTTATAAGAGTTGGCAGAAAAACGAAAATTCATATAGGAATTACACGAGAGCCAATAAAATAAAAAATTCGACTCACTCTCGCCTTAAACAATGTTGCAATAATTTAAGTGCAAAAATACACAAATAACATACAACTACTGGCAAAAAAGCAGGATAAACAGGGGAAAAGTTTGGCAGGCCAGGACTCTAGCGAGCCTTTTTTATTGAACTGCTAGGACTTTGTGGACTTCAGTCGTGCAACGCTAGAATTTTCAAATTATTTTGCCGCAAATTTCTGGCGTAACTTGACCACTATTAACTTCTGTTTCCTTGGACTTTGCTCGTTTTGCTCGCAGGCCCTTCGTTAACAAAAGTTAACAGTAGTCAAGTCACAACTAACCTTGCGGATTTTATCTGTGCATCGATAAGAGCTCGCAATTACTTAGTGTCAACTGAAATTAACGGGCGCCGGTCAAAATCACAAAACAATAATCTTTCAACAAAAATCTTGAGTCAAAAATCTCAAAAACAAAAATCTCGAAAGTCTTCTTGGGCTTTTCTCGTTTTTTTCGCAGGTCCCTCGTCTACCGAAGTTAACAGTGATCAAGTCACGTCAAACTTTGCAAAATGTAGGCGTGCACAGCTAACAAATGTTGATCACTCGTAGATGTAGGCAAACTCTTTTGCGATCAGCTCAATGTTCTGGTGTTGCGGGCTGGTGACCGGCTAGATGAAGCGCGTTCAGTTAAAGTTGTTCTCGTTTTTCGGATTTAGCAACACCGCCTCTGAAATGAAAATGTGCAGGTAGTTCTTGGCGCTGTAGGCGATCTGCGACAAAAATACAGCTCATTCTTGAAAGAGGTAATGACGCCCTCGATTAGTCCAGTTTGCGTTTTTGAGGGAATGGATTTTCGGGAGAAGACGGCCAGGCGCCGAGCGCCGCCGCCGTTGTCAGCAAGGTTCTCTTCCAGGTAAAGGTAATTGACGGGCAGCAAGGTCCGGGCGCGAGTAAACACCGGCACGTCGCTGATGACGTTGTTAATGAGCAGCTGCAGTCAATTTCTTTGCAACACCTTTTCCTAGACCACCGGCACAAATGAGCCCACAATGTGTTTGTTCTTTTCCTCCTGGTTGCTGTTGAGATTGTTAAGGAAGCAGTTAGTGTCCTTTGAGGTAAGCAAGCCGCCTGAGTAGCCAACGCCGCTGACGTCGTTGACGATAAAGTTTACTTGATGAGAAGTTTGATAGTAGTGATGCATTTGGTAGTGCTCCTGGAACATTGGCAAAGCTTTTTTGTCAATTGAAGACTGTTAACTCGGACGACTGAGAACAGAGTTATTGTTTGGTTGTTGTTAACTATGGTGCTGCTGCAGTTGAAGCTGGATATTGAAGCTGAAATCGAAGTACGCAAAAGACAATGATATTTGTTGTTGACGTCAGGAGTTGGCTGGTATGTTTGGGTTGAGCAAAAAAAGAGGAAAAGGTGGTAATCGAACCGTCTGTACCGTCAGTTTTGGCCACGTCAGAGAGGTTGTTGGTAGAAGTAGAAGTTACCATCACCATTGCCAGCATTCGTCTGTTGAATGGTGGTCACCAAGTGTGAGTTATGAGCACTGCCGACGTTTTTGAGCTTAAAAAACCGGCAATGATGGCGTTGATGGCACTCTTGTTGAAGAGAGCTGCCGCCATTGTTGCTGCACCAGCAACACTTTCTAACTCTGGCGATCCTAGACCACCAGCGTCAGAAACCGCCTCTCCATTTGAAGTGCTGGGCAACTTCACAAAGGAGGCCCCAAAGAAGCCTACCTAAGGACTTGAAGTTCCATCGCCGACCAGCAGACCACGACTGTCAGAATAAAAAAACTGCTTTTCAGCAGCGCCAAAAAAAAGTAAAAGTTTGAAACCTGATAGTGCTAAAACTTCTGCTGCTACTGTTGTTGTTGAGCAGTAGGACTGGCTAGTGTCAGATGCTGCTAAGTAACTGCAGAGGTCGATGTTGTTGTTGCTGAAGATGACTGAAGGTGTAAAGCAACAGAACTAATGTTGTTGCTGCTTCTGTTGTCATTGTTAACGGCAGAATTGATGTCAAAAATCGATTTGGCGGCGTACTTCCGAGTGAAAAGTGTTTGTAGGTCTAAGGATTAATAAGAGTGGTTTACAGCCTCGTTTTTCTCGCGAAACCCGAGGCAGCGGAAGTTTAAAGTAGCCACCAGGTGCCAGACTCACCGCTTTGTGCCGTGCACTGCTGAGGAATCATAGATGTCACGTGATGAACAAAACCATTAGCCTGTAAACAAAAAAACACATCCTCTGGTAACTCAACCGGCAATTCACCCGCACTCCCTTTGGTCAAAACTCGAAGGTTTTAGCCGTGCACTGCTAGGATCTGTACATTTAACCGCAATCTCTAACGTGGCTTGACCACTGTCAACGCCGTCTCCTCGGGCCCTGCTCGCTCCGCTCGCAGGACCCGAGGCAGCGGAAGTTTACAGTGGCCAAGTGTTGCCAGACCTCGCCGCCTTGTGCCGTGCACTGCTGAGAAATCTATGTGACGCAACTGTGCTGGGCAAACACATTAGCTGTAAGCAAAATGACACATCTGATAACTCAACTGGAAGTTCACCCTACGCCACTTGGCCCAAACTCGTTAGTTTTAGCCGTGCACTGCTAGCATACATCGATAACTTTACCGGCGGCTCACCCGACATCGCTTGGGTAAATTAAACATCCGCCGCCTTGGGTCCTGCTCGCTCCGCTCGCACGACCCAAGGCAGCGGAAGTTTAATGTGCCCAAGTGGTGCCAGACCTCGCCGCCTTTAGCCGTGCACTGTTACGATCTTGCAAATACTTAACCGTCAATCTCTAACGTGGTTTGGCCACTGCCAACGCCCGTCTCCTCGGGCCCTGCTCGCTGCGCTCGCAGGACCCTCGTCGACGGACGTTGGCAGTGGCCAAACCACGTTAGACCTCGCGGTATTTAGCCGTGCACCGCTAGGGTCTAGCGATTAATTTACTGGAGTCTTGCTGTTAAAGAACACAGCTCAGAATCTGAGCTTCAGATGGTAAAACAGAAACACATGCTATGTGCATGCGTGATACAACAATGCGAGCGTAAGATCAGAACTCAGCGGCTGCTGATATGATATCAGTGATATCGAGCCTGCACACGTAAGCACAGTCAAGAGCAAAAGCAGCAGCAGCTGCTTTGCCGCTGTGACAGTCGCACAGTCAAGGGCAAAACTGTGGATGCGTTTGACGCGCGCCGCTGCCAATGCAAAGTACATTGATCCAAATTTTTTGGACTTTCTGGTGAACCATAAGGTTTAGGGGCAAACCAACATAGATTTAGACTAATTGAGGGGCCAGGAATCTAATGGTGTAATCAGAAATGAGATCGAAGCTCGTTTTGTATTTAAAAAAGCTAATCTAAAAAGTGATAAAACTCCAATAAAGTACTTCCGGGTACTTTATCAAAATTCTGAGATAGCCACATTGTCGCGGTTATTTATCTGATCATTCCATCCAAAACCCCATTCTTCTAAACCTAGTTGTTTTATTTAAAAGGCATTTTTGAAAACTGCCGGAAACAGATAATCCGCCATTTTAAATACTTCCGGTTATCTGATCTACTTAAATTTGGTATCATTAGAAAGATGCCATTTATCTCGTTGTACTGGTAAAAACCGCATCTTGATATCTTTAACGGTGTAATTTGTAGAGCAAAAAAAGTCAGTGCAGAGGGAGAGAGAGAGAAAATCATTTTTTTAGGGATAGGAGGATAATAATTAATTGTATAAAATTTAAAAACTATAAATTTTATTTAAACAAAACAATATAAGTTGGAACAATAAGAAGATTTAAACAACGGACGTAAAGTATTTGCAAATAAGTGCAAACATAAAAATTTCCAGTTGTTTTATTTTTACTGTAAATAAAAAAACTTTTGTTTTAAAATTTTTGTTTTCCAGAAACAAATACGTTTTTAAACAATAAAATTATTTGCTGGTCTACTTGACTGTACAAAACAAAATATTCGTAAAAAATTTCTAAAATGCAAAAACAACTACAAATAAAAATAGCTTTTGTTTAAATTTTAAAAAATGTGTAATCGTACAAAACTATCTGAACAATTTTTGTTAAAATAGAATTTAAAAAAGCTTAAATTTTTACATATTTGAAATCTCAAAATAAAGCACAATAAGAAAAATTTAACAAAAACGTATTTGTCGTGTTTCGAAACTGTTTCAATGAGAAAAAAGTAATTTTTTATATAAGTGATTGATTTTACTGGCCAAAAAAGTTTAATTATGTCAAAAACACAATATTTTAAGTTAAAACTCATATTTAATTTTTAAATAATGATTTAAAAAAATAATTTTTTAATTTTGTTATTATTGTTATTGATTAATTTAACAAAATTGATTAAAAAAGTTTTAATAACAAAAATGTCATTAATACCAGTTATTTTTTTGTTTGGTAAAACTGAAAGTCATTAATATAGTCAAGTTTTTTTGTTAAGTTTAATGTTTTTTTGTTTTATAAAACATAATGCAGTTAGTTGTTGTTTTCTTGTAACACAAAAGCATTATATTGTGCAAATTTCAATAACCGCAACTAAAATTGAAAACATTAGCCCAATAACGAAAAAATAAAAAATAGATCGTAAACTGCTCAAAGACAAAGATTGAACTTGTTGGCATTGTTTCCGTTCTAAAATTGGATTACTGTACAGCAGGTTTTCTGAAAAACGTTGTTTAATTGTCTGATTTTGTCTTTTTGGCAGTGCGTCAAGAGCGTTGTGAAACCATTTTTGAAAAAGGCCAGTTTCTCTACAACGAAGAATTCTAGATATTACACAAAAAGTTAAAACGTTTTCAATTGAATGAGTTTGCATTTACTTACACTCTATTAATTGGAGCTATTAGTGGTGATCCTTTCTCGGCAATCCACCCAATAATGTCCGGCTCAAAACTTACTGACGCAATGTGCAAGGGCAAACGGGCTTTTAGGTACCTTTCAGCAGCTAAAGTCACTCTCGTTGCAATAGCCACATTTTGAGGATTTTTTTCTACCTCTTCTATAACTCTTTCTAAACTGTAAAATTTTTTGTTTGTTCGTTGAAAATGAAGCCCCAGAAGGTAGAAAACATTTGACGGATCAGTTGAAATGTTAAAATAGCGGCCATTGTTAGGGTTTTTTGCATAACTAACAACTGTTCGCTGATCGGTGGCAATCAGTTTAAAAAGATCTGCCAGTGAGTCAATTGGCGGCTCAAATTGAGGCAACGTAAGAAGTGAGTAAAAAGCCGCCCCGTATGCAGTGCCCAAAATCAAAATTGAGAGAAAGCTTATTGCGTTTATAAACTTGACCATGGAAGGATAACGATAATATTTTTGTTTGTTGTAAAAATCTGCGTTTTAAAAAATGTAAGTTTTATAATTTGCATAAAAACCAACAGTATTTTACTATTAAAAATGTCGTGCAGTGAAGGGAACTGTTGTTTGGAGTTTTGCTGAATAAAAGTTAGTTTTAGTATGATTATCAATGAAATTGCAGACAACAAACAACACGCCCAAACGATAAAATCAAACGGCATTAGCACAAGATAATTTTTAGATTTTGTTTTTGGGCTATGAGATATTAAAGTCATATCGTTAATGAAGGTATAACTGCTGTAATCGACCACTTTTTGGCGGTCTAAAGTCAGGGTCAATGAACAAAAAGCAATGTCAGACTTCTAAAAATTTTAAAATTTATTTAGTATCTGACTGATGCCATTTAAATTTTATTTGTTTTTAAAGTTTTAAATTTGAACATTACTTGATTTAAAACGTTTCCCACGCTTCCGTTCCAGTGTCCAGTTTGGTCAATGAGTCCCCAATTTCCGTGTTCATCATTAAAACGACTGGAAAAATTGTACTTTAATTGTAACATTTTAAGCAACTCGTAATCCATTGAATAACCCATTTTAACATTTTGATCACTCATATTTTTATTGGCTAATATAGTGCAAAAAGGTTGATTCTAAATAAAAGTTGTCAAAAAATTTAAAAATTTGGCAAATGAAAAAATATTTAAGTTTATTACATGATTAACTGAGATTGTCAACGTCATGTTGTGAAGATTGCATTTTGAAAAGTGTGTTTTCAATCGATCAAAATCAAACATTGTTTTTGGAATAAACAATTGTTTTTCTTTTGCACAACCATCTAATGTTGGGTTAATGTGAATCGTGGTAAAACTTTTGTTATTTAAAGTTTGTTTATTTGTCAAAACTTTAACAAAAACTAAAACAATACTAAATTTTTTTGGTAAGATGGTTAATTGATCTTTTGCCCACAATTTTAACCTTTTATAGCTATGTTGACTAAACACACAAATGTAAGATTAACAATTTTTTTGACACATTTGAGTTTGCATAGCTGCTAAATCATTTAAAAGAACAATGAATTCTAGTTGAGAAAGTTTGCTGTAAGAAACGTAGTTAAAAACAAATTGAAAATTTTGTGTATTTTGAACAAACAATTTGGGTGTCATATGAGAATTAAGATGAGTAAAATGAGCAAAATTTAACAATTGTTTAAATTAAAACGTGCAATGAAAATGTAACATTTGTTGGTGAATTTTCAATCACAATTAGTTGTGAACTACTTAATGATTGAGAAGTTTTGCAAAAATTATTTGTTAAATAATGAAAAATGGTTTCATAGCCGTTATAGTGATGATTTTGTTGTTATTAATTTGTGTCATTATTAAAAGTAACAATTTGTGGCGCCAGCCACAGCTCATGTTCACATCACGTTCAACCAACGTGACCCAACTACATTTGCCTCACACACACATCACATCTCACTCATGTCACACTCACACACATCACAGTTCACACTCTTGTCACCCCTCACACGACGTATATAAGACCTACCGTACGTAGCACACAGACGACGAAACAGTCAGTCTTCACATCACCAACTCTGTTACAATGTTACTCCGTCCACCACCACTCTCTCCTTCTCTGTGACTCCCCATCATCTCCACAATAACTTCGATAGCTCATACCGCTACACAATTCTATAAACATTTTTTTTATTTGGCACATTTATTTTTTATATTAAAATTAAATAATATATTAATACAACAAACAAACAACATTTTTTTGCAGTTTGTTTTCTAGTTGAACACTACTTGAATTTTCTGTTTGTTAAAAAACAGTTTGAAAAAAGTAATTTGTTTAATTGCAACTATTTTGTACAAATAGAACAATAAAAATTCAATAACAAAAGTAAACGTTGCAAAAATGTTTCCAAAAAACCACAATTTAAAAATAGTAAACATATCACTATTTTGAATGTTGAAACATGAGTTTCAGTATTTGAAAAGTTTGATCTGTTTTGCTTTGTTTCCTCTATAATTTGTTACATCAAACTTAAATTGTTCGGTTTTAGGCAAGGTTCTTTTAAGCGCGTCATTAAACCACCGTCCAACTAGTCCCATTCTTTAAAAACAATTATTCTAAAAACAAAAATTAGTTTTTACAATTTTGAGTTAATTTTAATACTTTACTGTTTATTAAAAAACTGGCAACAATGGTGATTTTTTGGCTAACATAAAACCAATTGAATCTAGAGCCAACGTTTCTGTAGAAATGTGAAATTTTTTGTCAAGAGTTTGAAATTTTTGAACCATGATAAAAATGTTCAGCCTATTGGCAATGGCGACGTTATTGTGACCTTCTCGGACTGTTTTGATGAGTTTAATGTCCGCAGTAGTCGTTTTACTAACTGGGTTCCTAATTGTTTTAAATGTTTGTAATATCTTTAAGTTAAAAAATGTTAGTTTTTTTACAAACCTTATAATATGTTTTGCCAGAGAGTAGTAGAGAAAATTTTTCTCTGAAGCTGCAAAGATTAAACTCCACAATGCAGTGTTTCGTTTGACAAAAACGTTGTGCGAGTCGCTGGTGACGGCAGCCAGCAGCTCTCCGACACTGTCCAGTGGTTGGGCGTGACTGGGCGAGGTCAATGTTGAGTACAACTTGCAGCCATAGCCTATGCTTAAGACCATTGAGCCCACAGCCCAGAAACAGTAAAGCATGCGAGTGAAGAGGATTCTAGAGCCGCTTTCATCCTTTGTACCCTCCAAAAGTGTCCTTCCCCTCCACAACTCAACTGATTTGTTCAGATAAATGGCGAGCAAATGCAGCAAAATGAGACTGAAGCTAGGTTTTCTTTTCCCCTTTGAGGTAAAAAAGTAAAGCAGCAACGAGATGACAATAAAAGCAATAAAAGTAAGCACCCAAACGGCCCGCTCAAGGGGCAGGGCAAGTGTCAGATCTTTTGAAAGCCTGTCTGGCCACAGCGAAACAAAGGTGATCTCATCGAGGTGTGTTGTCTCACTGTAGTCCACCACTGCCATTCGCTCAAGTGTGCGCGAGGTAGAACAAAGGGCAACTTGACAGTCCTGAAAAAGTGCCAAAAAAGTAAATACTTTAAGTTTAAAAAGTTAACAGTAGCGCAACTTACGTTATCTTGAATCTGCTTGACCATGCCATCCCAAGAGCCGTTCTGCTGACGAACGCCCCACATTTGCCGCCCGTCAATGTAGTGACTGGTGAAGTGGTATTTGGCCTCTATGCTTTGAGAATTTCAATCTCAAAGCCGTCACTGATGCTAATGATGTTGTGCTTCGAATTAATGTTGGAGTATAATTGTTTTTTATATTTGTGGTCATTGTTTAGTAATTGCACCGGGTGCCGAATCACTTCGCAGTTGGGAATATACTTGAAAACAGTAATTAAAACTAACACATTAACATTAGAAACAAAAATTTACATGATTGACGCTGACGTTGAGTACGGTCCAATTAAAATTTAAAACGCTGTTTTTGGCCATTCTTTTAAAAATTAAAATGAAATTTCAGCTCTAACATTTTACAAAAAAGAACCATTTCATTTTGACAATTAATTTTTAATTAAGCAAAACCGTTTATTGTATTTGTACAAACTGTACAAAACTAATTAACGAATTATTGAACGGTGTGTTTAAAAACAAGTTTTTTCAAGTAATCAATAAAACAACGCTCCACTGTTTAATTGTCAATAATCGAATTTAGAACCGCTATAATGTAACTTTATACGTTTGCAACGTTAAAACTTTTTAATAAAGGTGATTTAGTAGTAATAATTGTTGCTGTTATTCAACATTTTGCATTATTTTTCCAAATTTATTTATTTTTTCTGAAATGGCAACAGAAGTGTTAGCTTTACAACAACAGTAACAGTAGCACCAATACTAATAAGATGAAATTGTGAGCAAATTGTGACAATTTAGAAGCTTAAACTTGACTGATGCTTGCTTGTTGACAGCATCATCATCTTCCCCAGTCATTGCTGTTGTTGGCAGTTTAGCCGTAGGCTGAACCAGATCCTTATTGTCAGTCAGTAGAGTAGTTAATAGAGAGCGGTAAAATGGAAACCAAAGGGTCGGTCAATCAAAGTACATTTCCCAATTGAAATGTTGTTCTTCTTGTCCATTATCAACAGCAGTCTTTTGGGTTGGGCCAAATTTTCATCTACTTTCTTTATCTGGGCGAAATAAGATGAACTCTCATGACAAAGTTTGTTTTTTAAGCAAACTCAAAACTCATAAGAAAGTTCACTATCCGTCAATAATCGTCAACAAAAAAAAAATATGCTTTCATAACATAATTGCGTGCAATTAAAACACCCGGGTAAAAGGCAGCTTCTAACTTTTAGTTTGTGGCACTTCCTTTACGAGCGGTACAAGCATCATCACGCCGAGCAACAAGTGTGGCTGCAACGGAGGAGAAGCATTGGCAACGGCGACAACGGCAAAGCGAATGTGAGGAAGAGAGTCTCCTTTTCTCCTGAGCCAGCCTTGTTGTGGTCGGCGACTGTACTCACTAAAGCACCCTAGTACACACCACCACGCATTTGAAAATTACGTGGTCCACGATCTTCTTTCAAACCAACCACTATCATCCCACTAGCATCTATCCATCAGGCAAGCAACCGACACATAAGCTTCCATTTTAATTTATTCTTTATTCTTTTTTCTGTTGTGGTCTGAAGCCTAGTTCCAGTTCAACAGTGCAGCTAGCGCATGTTTTGTTTTCCGTTTTCTGCCAACTCATCCTTTGTGATTGATCGCCAATTTAATAAGGTAAGTAATTTTTCTATATTTTTATTTTGTTCAATAGTATTTTTCTGTCCCTTGCAACCTAGGTCAACACAGTTCACCGCCCACTTGATCTAGAAAGATGTCAACACTAAATGGCGCCTGTAATTTGCCCAATGACGACGAAGGCGGCGGCAAAAACAACGGCAAAATCAATGATTGCTGAATTTGGAAAAGGTGGCCATTCTCACTGCGGTGGCCAGTTTGCCAAACTCTTTGACCGTAAGATGTGTAAGCTCAACGTTGAGTCGCAGATTTTGCCATTGAACACCCCAGCTAAAGAGCTGCTCAAGAAGCAGTACAAGTAAGTGTCTAATATCTACTTTTTGCTGTTTGATCATCTCAACAATTCCACCTTTCATTCCAGAGCAATCATCATCTCTGCGACACAGCTCAGTGTGCGTTGAGAATGCACACCGTACGACAGAAAAATCTTTACTATTGGAATTCCCGTTTTGGCATCAGCTAGGATTCCAGCAAATAACAGGAATTTGGCGGCTCGATGGAAAAGCGCAAGGAGGAGCCTAAAGATATGACTCAGCTTACCATTACTGTAGACAATCATAATCCTCTCTTTGTGTAAGCCATTGACACTGACTATGCATTCCCACTTGATGCTAATCAACTTCAACTTTTTACATTTAGCAATCTAATCGCCAGCAAAAAGTGCTTTTGGCTCAGACATTCCGTCTCAAAGGTAGCCGACGGTTTTGAGGTGGTGGGAAATTCAGGAAACGTCATTGTCGGTAAGTGTTTTGTTACCGTTTTTGTGTTGGTAATTATCATTTGCTGTTGTCATGCAGCCATCGCAAATGTGGAGAAAAAACGTACGGTATTCAGTTCCACCCTGACGGAATGACCGTTTTAAAAATGGCAAAAAGATGTTGAAAACTTTCTATTCAACGTGGCCGATCTCTCTTGCCAATTTTACCCTGAATACCGATGTGAACAAAGCATTGACATTCGCCAGGTGGTGGGCACGAAACAAAGTTTTTGTAAGTTCTAATTTTGTTAACCATTAAAAAAGGATTTTCATTTACTAATGCTCAGCCAATTTTGTTACTTTAGGTGCTGGTCAGCATCGGTGGCGTCAACTCAGTTTGTCAGTGCCGCTCTCCTTCACAAAGCACTCAAAAACGACCAAGTGAATGCCTTTACATTACAATGGGTTTCATGCGCAGAATGAGATTGTCCTGGTACAAGAGTCACTGAAAAGCCTGGTCTCACTATAAAATGTACGTCAATAGTGTAACTCATTTTTGATCAGCAATTCTATCATTTTTTTACTCTACTTTTAAGCCTACAAGGCTTGCTGTCTTTCTACAACGCCACTAAAGAAACTTCGAGCGAGGAGCCAAACAATGGAGTTGCCACAAAGACCGCTCTGCCAGACAACGGCGCCGGAAGAAAAAACGCGACATCATCGGCAATACCTTCTTTGCATCGTCAGCAAGATCGTTGGTAACCACTTAGAGTTGAACCCAAATCAAAAAGTTTTTTTCAATCAGAACACTCTCAAAAACTTTGAGGATCTGATTGAAAAGGCTTGCTCGTTGAAAAGCTCCGTTCCCGAATCTATCAAAATGCCCCACAATGAAACTGAGCTGGTGAAGAAGCTGGTAGCATCAAAGATGGCTTCGTCCTTGTAGAACCGTTGAGGATTTTCACAAGGACGAGGTGCACATACTAGGCCTTACCTACGTCTACCTAAAGAGCTTCTCCAGCGCCACTCCCTTCCAATGCCCGGTCTGGCGGTGCGCATCATCTGCGCCAATGAACCGTACATAAAGCAGGATTTCTTTGCGACCACAGTTTTGCTCAAGGCGATTGTCAACTATTCGGTCTCGTTGCGAAAAGTATTAGCTAAAGGTTTAAATTGTTTTTTCCTCTAATGTTGACATTCTTTTCCTTTTGCAGAAACACTCAATAGTGTCCAAAGTTGAGGAGGTGTGCACTGGCGAGGAGCTCGCCTTCTGAAAACCTTCTCTACCAACTTACACGTTCAATTCGACACTGCTGCCCATCAAGAGCGTCCGCATCCAGGGAGACTGCCTTTCCTATGGCTACGTCGTCGGCCTCTCCGAAAACCCCAAAGATGAGCCCAAAAGACATATCGGCCAAGTTGAGGCACTGACCCGTTGGCCGAGCTGATCACCGCGCCCTGCCCAATGTGAGCCGCGTCTGCTACATCTTTGGTGATCGGGTGAGGTGCCTGGTAAATGAGATCACCCCACCACACTGACGCTCACTGTCATTGATCGGCTAAAAAAGGCGGACGAAATTGCCACTAAGGAGATAAAGTGCGCTGGCTACAGTGGGTGCTCTCGCCATGCCCATTCCTCTTTCCATTCACTTTGACCGCGAGATGGCCCTCATTTCCCAATACCCGTTACGCCGAATCGGTGGTCATTCCCCCCTGATCACCCGCTGATAATTTGCCACCGTGTGCCTGCCTTCCTAGCAGAGTTTTTCCTTTAAGGTAGGCACGGAGAGTGTACGAGGCTGATGTTTTAAAGTCCATTTAAATTTTTTCTTTTTTTTTGTTGTTTACATTTTTCAAAGAAACAGTGCAAGATTTGCCAATTTCCGGCATCTCTCGAGTCTCTTGATCTCACCTCAAGCCGGGGCGCCATGAAGGGAGTAAAGTGCGGACAGAACGTGTTTTTTCATTATTAACTCTTTTTTTTTCTCTACTTCTTTTTAACTTAACACACTTTTGCCCCGGTTAAATTTTAAATGTGTGGGGGGGTTTTTAAAACGAATAAACGTTTTTAGTTTTTTCTTTGTTTTATCATTCCCAGAATCTATAACTTCTTAAAAAGAAACAAAAATTATTATTGTACCCAAAACACACAAAAAACTTTGTTTGCCTTTAAAATAAAAATGAAAATAATTTAGAAGCAACTTTCTTTTTTTAAACCCATTTGCTAAATAATGACCCACTATATTTGGGATAAATTTTGGTAGTAAATCATTTAAAATTTGGGAATTTTGTTGAATTTTGCTTTTTTGCGTTGTCAATGTTACATTCTTAAATCAAATGCTCTCAATTTAGCTATGTTGTTTTGTATAGTTTTGAAAAGACATAGGTCAACTCTTTTTGGCAATTAGACACGATGATAATTATCTGCTATTTGAAGTTAAAATGCACTGTTACACAAACGCAGCAATGCTCTTTTTAAAGGACACCCGTAACGAGAAGTGTCACTGCACGAAAATTTGAAGATGTATAGCAAAGTAGCCGCTGCGGCATGACTAATATAAGAAATTTTAACATATTATAATAAAGGCCAGAACAAGGGCAAAATGGAAAATATAAATAAAAATAAAATAATAAATAAATACCGATAAAGATGATAATAACGCCTACCGATTCATGTGACAATATTATCAAACACTATTCATTCACTGTTCAGTTGTTAATCTTTATGGCCGTCTCGTGGGGGATGTATTTTGAAGGTTCGTCACTTTGTCTCGTGTTCCAAACCCAACCACAATTTGGGCGCTAGGTGTTAGTCGCTGAATCTAAAAAGAGGGGTTAAAGTTGGCACAAATCTTTCAAAAAGAGCACGCTTACAATGACGGCGGGATCGTCTTTCTTAAAGATGGTTCTTCTCGTTGGTGATGTAGGTGACTTGGTCTGCAATGAGAGCAAACTTGTACTAGAAAAAACGGTCCAAAAAGAAAATTAAAAACAATCAGCGGTTGGTACAAAGTAAACAAGCACGTTACCTTTCAAACTCCTCATCAGAAACGTCAAGTTTCTTTCGAATTTGCTCCTTGACAGTGACAAATGACTCTTTCTAAAAAACAACAAACAGTGACAGTGAATTTTAACATAGATATCAAAAGATTAAACCACCAGTGCCAGAACTTAATCTTCACCTTGATCAAAAATGGCACCCCAAAGGTTCGGTAGCAATTTTTTCAAAGTGAATCACTGGGATGAGAAACTCATTTGGCTCCATCTTCACCTGGTCGTAAGGAATTTCATCCACGCGGTAACTCAAGTATTTATCCGGTATTTATGCTCTCGAATTTGGTATCATCGAAGATGACGCGGTTGATCTTGCAGCGGTAAATCTCAAGCAGTCGCCGATGTTGGGAAATGATCTTTATTTTGGTCTTTTTCACCGCTCCTGCATCAGTTCAGGATAGTGCCCGCCTTGTTTGGAAGCAGTTCCAGTTCCTAGGAGAGAAAAGCACAAAGTAGATTTAAAAGTGAAATTCACCTTTCAATATTCACTCTTTCTATTACCTCTTGTTTCAATTAGTGTAGAATATGTACACGTAAAAGCCTTTGTTCTCCATCTCGTAGATGCTAATGTCGATCTAGAATAGTAAAAAAGGAAACGCAAAGTCAGTTAAAGCAGAACAGTTAGACAACAGAAAAGCAGCACAACTCCAGTTCGTCAATCACTTACATGCTGAAAGGTAAAGCTTCTTCACTTGCGATGCTGTACGTACAGCAGAATGTCTCCAAGGGTGCCATCGTAGCTGCAGGGCAACGGTTCACCCGGCCGTCGCTGTAGCTACTTTGCTTCTTGAAGACTGCAACATCAACAGGTCGGCGCCAAGACGCATGGCCACCGCCTTTGCAATTTGGCTGTACTTCATCTTCATTGACAGCTCCAGGGAGAAACCCGGGTCGTTGGGAACGTTCTTGTCGGCGAAGAGCACCTCTACGCGACTCAGCATGTCTTGGAAGTACTCGAGCAAGCCGGAGGGGCCGTCCTCGCGGGATCGGTCACCGCGCTCACAAGGACGATAATGTGCGCAGTCATCAGGTTGACGATGGCTTCTCCAGCGTCGCCTTGAAATTGATCATCGGGCGGACTTATTGTAGTGCACTTCTTCATAGACCTTCAGCGGCGTGCCCACGGCGGCCTGCCTTCTCCAACATCATCTCAAGAGGTCGGCCACTTGGCGCAACGTCGAACGTGTGCCAGGCCGCAGTAGGTGAGAAAGCAGTTCCTGATGTTGTAGTACTTGAAGAAGATGAGCACGTGCGCTGGTAAAATGGAAAAGGGAATAGTAAATGGTTTAACAGAGAAAAGCAGAATTTTTGAAACACGAAAGAAAGCACCACCATTCTTTCTTCGGATGGGCACCCTCCGGAACGGGCACCCTGGGGGCCCGGGCCCGTCCCACAAGAGCGCATCGCCGCTTTTTGAATCGAGGAAGTTGGCCACCGTTTTGGCATGTCTACGACGCGCAGGGGTCGATCGAGTGCTGCTGCGCCTACAAAGGGCCAACAGGCGAATGCTGCCCCCCGGGAGCCCATCTGCTGGGCGACAGTGGCCACCGCCTCTTTGGTAGCTGGCCGACTTGGCCAATTTCAAGGTGACACAGGGCGACCGCTTACCAGCGGGCGCTGACCAGGTCGGCGCCCTTGTGCGTCATCAGGGCGCCTCGGTGTGATCTTAAACGCTGCGGTAGGGGTGCTTTTCCTGGCGCTCCTTCTGACGCAGCGCCTTCCTGCCGTTTTGCTCCTCAATCCGCTCAAACAGCGCTCTTCAATGTCCCCCGGGGGTCACCGGGCCAGGACGTCAGCTAAAAGGGAACGGGAAACAAATAGCACAAGGAAATACTTCAGAATTAAGTGGCACTCTCACCGGCTCACTGTCGCGAATGAGACCAACATGTAGGCGCTGGGGAGGCCTCACGGTCCTGTCCCTTGTTTCATCCCAACACCCCCGTAGTTGGCGTCACATGGCGTCTCCCTCTCACAGCTGCTGACGACGTCGTGGGCAAATTTGCACACTTTCGTCGCCGTTCGGGTTGATGAATGCCACGTAGTGGCCGCTTGAAAGCCCCCCCGCGTGCACCAGCACCGCGTGCAGCGTGTATCAGCCGGCGTCGACTCTGGTTTAAAGAGAAACTGGTCTAGATTGAGCTTTTTGGGGACACTCGTAGCTGCGAAAGAGGAGAACAAAGGAAGTCGAAAGGGGTTAGGCGACTTTTTTCCATTATTCAATCTCACTCCCCGGGTCGTTAATCTTCACTTTTGCCGGTAGCCGGGTCGTACTGATGCGAAGGAGGTGCGAGGTGCAGCAACCGGGGAAATGCCCCAAAAGGGTGACGCCCTTCTCGCCTCCTGCAGCCGAAAACCGCCGGCGTCGTACTTGTTCTCGCCGTCGAGCATTTCCCGTTCGGGTGTACTCCACAAAGGTTCGTAGATGTCCTCTTGTCTCACCGTCAGCTATGATGCGTAAAGGGCTCGGTGCGGAAAAGCTGAAGTGGACGTGCTGCAGCGGATGAGGGGACTGTGATTTAGAAGAGGAAAAGGTAATTTTGGAAATTTGGACAAATTTTTCAAGTATGTAGTCACTGACAGTCATTTTCCCCTAAAAAAGACTGGGAATGGTGCCCTCCACGCTGGTGCTTTCATCTTCTCCTCCATTTGTTGAGCAGCACCCGACAAAGCTCCGGCACTCGTGCGTCGAAGCGGTCCACCCGCTGCCAGCCAAAGGACTTGTCAGCTTCTTGGGGCCCACTGGCTGATCGCTGACTGGCCTGGATGCTGAGCACGCTCTTGAGATGCTCGGCCCGGGACCTTCTTGCAGTCTGCTCCGTGGAATGGACTCCTGCGAGTTCCGTGAGGGGCGTTTTCGGGGGACAAAACAGGTGGGCCTTCTTCCCCACCAACGGCGCCCTCCCAAACGCCCGGGGGAATTTCCCTAGGTCCCTTGGTGGGCGGTGTCCTTAAGGTAAAAATTTTGGGGGGTTTGAAGAGAAGGAAAAATTTGGGTTGAAATAGGCATTTGAAAACCGGCATTTCCTCTGTTGAAAACGTGAAAAGATTTTGTTGGGTTGAAAAAGGTGAAAACAACCAAAAGGGTTGAAAAATGAAAAAAAAAGGGGTGAACTACTCGCTTTGAAATCGCTCACAGCTTCCGGCCATCCGCTCAAGAGGCAAACACGACCGAAATTCGCAAGGGAAAAAAAAAACCCAAAGCAAAAAAAAAGTAAACGAATTAGGTGATTTCGGGACTCGGACTGCATTGATGATAAGTAAAAATCTTCTTGGTCAGAGAGAGGCGATTTTACTCTAGGTTGCCATTCTCCGGGAAAAAACAAATATATTTTTTGAGATTGTTCTGCTAAATAGGGAAAACATGCCCATTCCCCCTCATACCATGGCAATTTTTTGACGTAAGTCGGCGGACTGAGGATTGGTTTCTTTGCTGAGAGAAGCTGTGATCGTGAAGCGGAACGTGCCTGTGATTGTGACTTCGCAATTACCGGGAAATCGTATATGTCGGCAAAACCAGAGTCAACAACACACAAATGCAGTTTCCTTACCGTCTTCCATGTTCTCGTCGCCGCTGACCACATCGCCTTTGTCGTTCGTTTTTTAAAACGGCTTTGATCGTGCAGACCGCAAGCGCCCAGGCTGAAAAAAGAAGGAGAATGAAAGAGCGAAAGGACGTGATACTGCGTGATGCATTTAAAAGGCATAGTGGTGGTGGGGTGTTGCATTTGCGGATGTTTACTACCACAACACAAGAGAAGCACCCTCGCCACTACTCTCTCTCTCTCTCTCTCTCCCTCTCTCTCTTCTCTCTCTTCTTCTCTCTCTCTCTCTCTCTCCTAATTTCTCCTTCTACACGCTACTTAGAGGATTTTCGTTATTGCTTGCAATGTCCATCTGCTCCTCTTCCTTGTCTTCGGACTCTATTTTCGGCGTCGTAGTGTCCGATCGAGAAGCCTTTTGTGGATCAATCATAGAAGCTGCGCATCAAGCCAGACAGCGAGTGATAAAAGCGACGCAGTCATCCC
This sequence comes from Tyrophagus putrescentiae, assembly GCA_024499935.1. Taxonomy (NCBI): domain Eukaryota; kingdom Metazoa; phylum Arthropoda; class Arachnida; order Sarcoptiformes; family Acaridae; genus Tyrophagus; species Tyrophagus putrescentiae. The sequence continues at coordinate 3,816,196 of JAMZRA010000005.1, forward strand.
GAAGGAGGAATCAGGACAGCAACCGAGCTAGAGGGTGCAGGTGACGACGCTGGCGTCGCGCTGGGCGAAGCCTGCAGCAACGGCGGCGCAATCGCTCGAAAGCCTGGCAACGGTGCGTTGGCACCGCCTACTGCCTCTAGAGTGAGGAGCAACAGCGTCTGGGCGAGCCAAACAACAGAAGCATGGCAACGTTGCTGTTGCTGCTGCTGAAAAAGAAGCCAAAGGAGTGAAAACGGCGTCTGATCAGAGAGTGGTGTACTAATAGTCAGCGCCGCTGATCATAGATTTGGGACATCGACGTAGAATCGTTTCTCGATGACTGACGCTACATCCGAGTGAACAACGTCCTCTAGATGGTCCTTCTTACGATTGATCATCACCTTCAGGTGCTTGTACATGACGACGAATAGAAGGAACGGAGACGCAAAGATACCGAACGGGACTACTTTGAAGCGATAGGCTACCGGTACTTCTTGGGCGTCAATTCAATAGAAACGCAGTGCATCTCTATCATTCGGTTCCGTCTGAATCTGCAGAAACGCTTTTTCAATGTCAGAGACGAATGCGTGCTTTCCAAGGCGAAAACGAAGCGACAAGTCAAGAGAACTCCAAGAGTTGATTCCAGTCGTGGAATTGTTAGGCCACGACTCGGGCACGGTGAGAATGAAGAGAGGCACGGGTGAGGACTGTGTAAATGTTTATAAAAGTATGGGGAGTATGTGGAATTGGGTACAAAAGTATGGGCGCGGGTACAAATGTAACTAAAAAAGGGCACGGGCACGGGTATGGATAGAATGGGGTAAACCGATGATGAAGGCGCTTCGAAAAGTGTTTGGAAGAAGGCACTCAAAGTAAGCACTCTCGAGTGAGGTCGGCAGCAAGCCTTATGTAGTCGCTCTAACAACGTGGCGTCTGGTCTTCTCGCTTGGGGCGCATGTGATAGTGTTCGCCGGCTGACGTGGCGCCGTGTCACTGCGGTCAGAGGCAGTCACCGGCTGATGTGTCAGCGCCTTGTCATGGGCTACAGAGCTTTCTAGCTCGCCCTCGTCAGAGGGCAAACCATCAAGGATATTTCTTGACAATTCCCTTGAACAAGTTGTCATTGAGCAATTTGAAACCTGGCTCTGCTGCTGAGCCGTTGAACACGAGTCGAAGTTAGGTGGTTAATTTGTCTAGACGTATCACGCAATGACACGGAAGATAGTAGACGTTCGTTGAGTCGGGTGTACAAGGGATTGGTTCGGCAAATTGGTGATAGCTCCTCGATAGCTGACAAATACTGCTCGAATCTTCCGGAGCGACACAAACTGCAAACTAGTCGGCGTAAGCGAGCGAGTGATAGGTCACTGTGAATGCCTAGTTGGATTGGACTGATCCACGGTAGAGACACGAAGTAGCGATTGTCGGTAAAACGGACTTTGCTCTCAACGAAGTCGTCCAAGTACTCCTTTTCAATGGGCGTGAGTCCTCTCTGCGTGTGCACTGGATGGACGACTTTTGAAATTGCTGCACATGAGAAACATAGTCGAGTGTGAGTTGTCTGGTTTCAGAGTTTCTCCAAAACAACTCCAACCGAAGATGGATTGTCAAATGCAAAGGTCTTCCGTTATCACCTTTTTCATTTTGAGCCTGACCTTGCCGACGTATTCGAGTCTGAAAATGATTCCGATGGGGACTTTGTAGAAATCCGGCAAATCACTCATCACGTAGCCTTTGTCTGCTAGTGACTTCCACAGATTAGTGGGTACTGTTACTGGACGAAGTTTTCCGAATGATGTGATGACTGGCAGCACGACTCCGAAACTGATGCTCACTGGTGGTTGACTCTAACGTTGCTGAAACAAGTCGCGTGCTGACTTGTACACTGTCACCTCCCAAACCTCCAATGCTGAGCGAATAGGTGAGTACGTGGGTAACTTCAGAAGGTTGGCCCATTCTTTGAGAATGCCTGATCTGCCACACCGCCGTCGATGAGTGCGCGTACGAGTTGATGACTCTGTTCATTGATTCGCACCACAACTGTCTTGTAGTACGTGTGAAGTAGTTCAGGGCGCGAGTATTTCAGTTCAGCTGCTTCTGCTGAGTTGGTGTTGCAGGGCAACTGATTGATACGAATGTCAAGTTGGACGATAAGTTGTCATCTGAACTAGCGAACGACTTGGGATGGTCAGTTCCGGTGCAGAAATTGCAAGAGTGTGTACGTTTTGGCTTTTTTGGTGGGGGATTCCAAATTTCAGTTTGATCGGTTCGTACTTAACGCTAGTCAAAATTGCTGAGATGAGGACGAGGGTTGACTGACTGACATAGCACCTTTGAGAGCGGCGCACCGCAAGGGCAAATGTATCGCATCGGCAATACAAACGATGATGATCTGAGCGTAAACAACGATCACATAAACGCTTCTTTTCTGCAATCTCCCTGCGCTTGGTGACATCGTACGAGTTGCAATAGATCGATCGGTGATGATCGTCACACAATGCGCAAAGCTCGGTGAATGATTGCACAGGTCCAGCCGATTGACGAAGTTGAGAACGAGTAATTGTTCATTGTGGCTGACGTGCACGCTGGCACGAGGTTTGGTTTGCGAAAAACTTGCATTCAAAAACTCATGTACATACGCTCAATTTTCGAGGTTGTCTTTCAGTCCTTTGATCAGTTGTTTAGCTGACCAATCTTCCTTGAAACTGGATGACTTGGAAACTTTACGAGGTAAACTGCTTGTCATCAGCGGACATACTGCACGTCGATTAGCTCTTCAGAGGTTCCTGACTTAGAGAGCGCGAGTATTCCCTCTTCCATGCGATGATGAGATGTGCAAGAGCGTGGTCTGAGACGGGGATGTGACCGTACTGAGGCGAATGAGGCGTTGACGAGTGTACTCACAAGTGCGTCCGGCTCCTTGAAATGCTTTTTCATTCGACTTTTGACAATGGCGAGGTTAGCAAATGTAGGTGATAGATTGGGAGCGAATTCATCTGCACGATGACTGATGAAATTGGTGAGCGCTACAAGCTTATATGCTTCATCAAGGACGGATTGTTTTCATCAGAGCTTCGAACAGCTCTTTAAAGCGGCGATACTTGGACGGTGTACCGTCAAACGGTGGGATTTTGACAAAGTCTAGACAAATGTTGATGCTGGTTTGCTAGCAAGTTAGCTGCGGTTGTTTTTGCCTTTTGAATTGCAAGTTTCTCTTAGACGAGTTAGTATTCCAAGTCTTTGAAACGCTGGTCGGCGATTTCACATTGGTTTGTTCGAGTCGTTGGGTGATCTCGACTAGGTGCTGGTAGTACTCGATTCCGCTGTCATCCTTGATGACTTCATCGTAGCTCGACAGCTGAGTGCTGACCAAGTCGACTGACGTGAAATTCAGTATAGGGTTGTAGTTGACACACTTGTTCGATCCGATGCAAACGTTTTAGAGCGAATTGGTGATCCAGTGGCAAAGGTTTGCACGCTTGGCTTTGGTTTCCTCTAGCGATTCAGGGTTATCCTTGGTTGACGAGTTGAGGATGATTTTAGGCTGCAGGATCCTGGCAACCGCACCAGAATTATGTGGCTGCTGGCTCGAGTGGTGAACAAACGCGGTGTTGTTGACGATTGAACGAGTGATCTGAAACAAAAACGACAAGTAGACGAGGGGGGGGGGTTGATCCAAAGGCGAGCAATTCCGAGGCGGTTCAGTGGGTTTCCGAGGACGAGCAAGAGAGCGAGTAGATGGTTAGGATTGAGTAGACTTTTATTGACGATGGTAAAGGGTGGTGAGACGACAGTGCAGAAAGCGACAAAACGTTACAAGTGTGCACTCGCTGACGATCGGCCAACGAAAACAACTGGCCACTGGCACCTCACATCTAGGGCCCGTTATATGCAAGGATAGGGGTGGCCAAAAATGACCAGAAAAGAGAAAACATGAGTAAAGGGCAAATGGGTGATAGTCTAAAGAGAGTGGAAAGGTGAAAGGAAACAAGAGGGAAAGAAGGGAGAAAAGAATGAATGAAACGAGTAGAGAGATAGAAACATGCACTCGATGATAACGCTCACAAGTTCGTCAGCTCCAGGTAAGTGCAAATGAGCAAAGATAAGGGGGCTGACTTACTGTCAACTTAGCTGCTGACTCAAGCGGACTACAGTTTCTGAAATAAACTTGGGTAAAATAATAAATAAGAATGGTAAGTCATTACAGTGTAAGTCAATAGCAACGAGTAAAAATGATGCTGTTTCTTGAACTATTCAAAACAATGAGAGAGAAGTGAAAGAGGATAGAGGCACTTAGACCCTCACTCACTCTCCTCGACCTGCTCACTCTCCTCTCCTGATGCGACGAGCCAGTTGAATGTCTCTGAGCTGGAGAGTGACTCGTTTGGCGGTGGGTGGCACACAAGTAGGCGTCATTCAGAAAGTCGGCCAGGTAAGACTCAGCGGTTTCCTAGAGAGAACAGAGAGAATGAGTTAGTCCTGTCGTGTGCACATCATTTCACGCCGTTCGTCGCATTGTGCCTCTCACCTACCTGCAGACCGCCAATGGCAGCATTTTGAAAGCGCACATCAGCCTTGATGCCCAGGGCGATTGTCTTCACCACAAGTTTAAAACGGAGTTTGCAGAAAAGCCGCTCGGTAGTGTTCTGGTAGTGGCGGATCTCACGAAGGGCTATCGATGGGGTTTCATCAATCCACCAGTCAACGGGTTCTGCTTACGAGTAGGTTTGGCGGCTAGTATGGAAAACAAATCATGTGAAAACTAGTGCACATATATAAATAAAACTCGTCTTTACACTTACTTAGACCTTTCTTTGGGCAACCGTTTAAACCGGTAAATTTGCGAGCAATCTGCTTGGTGCGAGCCATTTGGTGGGGTTGTGAAATCTAAAAAAGTAGCGTAAAAAAATTTTGTAGTTATTCAATTAGAGTCAACAGTTGTTTTCGGTGCACTAGAGACAAACATTGCAGTGATCCGTGATGCCTGAACTAGTTCACATTGAGGCAGTAAACAGATTTAGCCAGTCAATCAGAAAACACCGCAAAATGTTGTCAACAGATTGAGAATTTTCAGAAAGCAGTGTGACGCAAAAAAACTTACCGACAACGGAGGCAGATGTCAAGAGAATGGTCTAGAGAGCGGAGGCTGCTTAGGGGAACAGCAGTGACTGACTTGCCAAATGACAACAAACTATTTGTATCGTTGGGGAAAGTAGGCGAAAGAAGAGCACACAAAACAAATGCTGACATTAGTTCGCTCAGTGAAGTAGTGTTAGGAAAAATGGGCGTGCTACAGTTTGCTGCACCGGCACAGCGACATCAGAGAGCGGTTGCCCTTTGGCTGTGGTGACGTCAAAAATAGACTCCATCCTTAAAAAATTATGGTCAGAAGTAGCTCAACTGGAGCGCTGCCTCTCTGAAAGAGAGAGAGAGAGAGAGAGAGAGAGAGAGAGAGAGAGAGAGAGAGAGAGAGAGAGAGAAAAGAAAGAAAAAAACACGTGTTTGCGTCCATGCAACAGATTTGCAGTGTTTTTCCCGTTGTTTCAGAAACGATAAATTGTTTTGCTAATCCCCGATAATCACCGTTCTTGCCACAATACTTGAGTTGCTGTTGTTTGTTGTATTAGGCAGTGCAAGAAAAAAAAGAAAGAATTAGACGACATCGCTTTTGGAAAAGTACCCTATCTGCCGAAGGCTTCATTATCTGTTAAACAAAAGCTATGTGACGTAGAAAAATTCCACCTCGATTAGAAAAATCAAAGTTCTACAACATGGCCAGCGATCCTGCCTCGTTGCTACTTCAAGGATGCACTGTCGTGCAAACTGAATGTAAGTGTGTTCTTTGTGTTCACTTTCAGTGGCAGTTCCAGTGATGAGCGATGAACAATAAGATTTGAGCCAAATGACTAAAACAGCCCATTTCCTTTTCTCCTTTTGTCCTTCCAACCACCTAACCTCAAAGTGCCTCCAATGATGCACAGCACAAATGATCCCGTGTACGCCTTCCGCTTCAAAGGGGCTTTCCTCACCCAGCATCACCAGTACGTATTTTACTTTGGAACAGAAGCTCAAGAGCTGCGCCTTGCTCGCCTCTGTCTGTACAGTCACACCTGGCAGGTGGTGCCCTCCTTTCGTCTGGACATTGTTCAGCACATCAACCTGATGGTACTTCCACTGCCCTGGACGAGGGACAACAACCACCATAAGGTTTTACTCGGTTTTGAAAATAACTGCAAACTGTTGACGCTGAGCCAGCCAGCAAACTGGGAGGAAATGCGGCCACCGACCCTCTAGAAACGACATCGGTTTGTTTTCATCTCCTCCAGTTGCCCGAGAATGGCATAGAAAACTTTGACTGGTTGCAGGCGGTGGCAGACCGAGAAAGTAGGACAGTTTTCGTACTTTGCGAAACAACATTCACTAATGAAAAAACAGCCGAAGGGAGTCTGGACATCTATAAATTAAATTTCAAAGATGATTTTCTTTTTTTGCGTATGCTAGAACTGGCTCACCCACCTGAACAGCCTTTGAAAAGGGCCACTTATGCAGTCCACGAGGGCACTAGAGCAAGATGAGCCAATGTAGCAGCGTGAGTTCTTTCATGACTCTCTTTGTCCTTCCAACCACCTAACCTCAAATGTTCCAATGAATGTCACTAGAAAACTGATCCGTTGTCAACTCCCCGCCTTAAAGGTTTCCTTTCAAAACAGCTTCTACTATAATTTTATTGAACAGAAGCTCAAGATGCGCTTGCTAGCCAAGATTTTTACAGTCAAACTGGAAGTTGGTGCCAATCTATCTGCTTTGAAATATTCCCTTTCTACAAAACTGATGGATATTCTCCATTGCCCTGTTAAAGGTTTTAACCATCATTAGAAGTTTTACTCATGGTTAAATTGAAATGTACATTCATTCCAAGCAGAATCAAAGCAGAAAGCGCCGACGTCTTAGATCGTTCGGTTTGTTTTCATCCTCAGTTCTAGAAACTACAAATTTATGTTGCAGGGATTGTAGTACGAAAATAGCAAACTTTATTTTTAAACAATTTCTGTTAAAAAAATTGCCGAAGGTAGCTGGCACTAAAAATATTTAAAGATGATTGCACTTGTGCATGCTTCACTGCATCAGCCCACCCCTTGAAAGGAGATGGCTTGGCGTCCAGGGCCACCTCTACATTGGCGTCGTCAAAAAAGAACCCAAAATCACCATAGTGCGCAGTCAGCGACGTCAAAAAGAGTTACAATTTTTGAATGAGGTGGTAAGTAAGCATGACTCTTTAGTGCAGCTCAACCCCTTTCAAATCACCATTCTTCTAATCACCACTTTTACTGTTTTTCTTCACACTTCCACTTTTCAGCAACGCATCAACCTCAGCACTTTAGCACTGAATTGTCTGGCTGTGACCAGCCGCCCTCACTACATGATCCTCCGTCGACAGACTGCTCTGCAGTTCTGTCCCGTGGGCGACACTGTCTACATTCTCAACGCCCTCTTAGGCCCGCTCTTGGACGGTGTTTGCGAGTTGTGAAGAGCCAGCTGTGGGCGCTGAAATTGACGCCTTCGATGAGCATGACGCAGATCAACGACGGATTGCAAGGCCAGCATGAGTGCTCATTTGCAGTTGAGGAGCACCTTTAGCCCCTTCTTTCCACCCTGTGGATGATGACCTTCCCCAGACTGCACACCACCCCTGACGGCTCGCAGCTGTGGGCGGTGGAGATGAAGCCTGAGCGCATCAACTCGAACCACTGGGAGCCCAATATGCTTCGCATGTTCTGCATTTCCCTTTGCGGACCGGTGCCCAGTCTGGCGGCGATGACGCTGCACTGCATGCTCATTCGCCGTCCACTGACGTCTCTGCAGCTGGAAAAGGAGGAAGAGGAAGAGGAGCCCAGAAACGGCAATCGAACCGGAGGACACACGGATCGTATTCGATTTGTCCACAAACAGGAGCGCACTCTGCCTTACTTGCGCGCTTTTGCCGAGCGCACTCCCGACCTGAAGGGAATTGCAGTGTACCATCTGCCTGATGGTGAGCACTGGGAGGATGGGCCACTGCAACGGCAGGTTGATGAAGAGATGCTCAATAATGGCGAAGATGGTGAGGAAGCTGCAGCTTTTCAGGAGGAGTAAAACCGGTGTGCTTACCAAAGAAGGAAATGCAAATAATTTGCCCATTATTTCAGCCACTAACATTTTAACAAGAAACACCAACAAACTCACCAGAAATCAATCACGTATCAAGCAAAGATGTCATCAAGTTCAGCAATCTCAACTGACATCGGTCACCAGGATCATCTAACGATGATGACAACAGACGTGTTTCGTAGCTTCTTTCGTGATCAGCTACTAGTTAGCTCGTTCATCTGATGACCTTCCTTGAAAACTCTGGAGATCTGGACGCTACTATCAAACTGGTTGATTCTTTCTTTTACTCGAAACTGTACACTATCATCCTTATTGTCACCTCATCACCACTCATCGATGGACGACCCATTATGGGTCACAGTCAGGGAAAACGCCCCTAAAATCACACAAATGTTGGCAATTCTAAACATAAAAGTGTGGTTGTAGATAAATGGACTGCGAGAAAAAGAGAGACAAGTAGACTTGAAAAATAGAAAAAATACAATAACAAAATAGCAGAGAAAAAATGTGTGCAGGGTACAACAGAGTTGCTAAGAAGTAGTTGTGCAAATTAGTGTTAAATACAGTGGTGCACAGATACTTATACACAGGTGTAGATCATCATCGGGTAATTTGCATGTGCTTGTGTGTATGTACTAACGGTATGTGCGTTTCAATTTGTAGACGTTCTCTGCCCTCATCTTTGATCTCATCTGGTCTTATCGTCTGTAGGTATTACATAGTGAGAAATAGTTGTGCAAATAAAATAGTGTGTAAACAGTGTGTGTGTGTCGGTGTCAAGCCCAGCAAGATAGTCAACTGTATACAACTTTCCCGAAAGATCATCTTGCTATTCTGCGGTTGTTGAAGCTGCGACAGATTGTGAACTTTAACAACAACCTCTTTCTGTTCTTATTCTGTCTTCTTTAACGAAGTTTCGGCCAAATTCGTCATCATCGAAAGCGGAAGTTGCTGAAACAACTGAGGCGGCGACGTAGGCATTGACGTTGAAGGAGGTGAGTTTGCATTACCACTGCCGTTTCCATCTGGGCCATTCTCTCCCTCTGAAATTGATTTGAAGAGCGAGGACTCGATCGGTCGTTCTGAATTGCTGGTGCTGTTGCTGTTACCTCCGACTTTGTCCATTTGCTTGAAGTAGCGAAGGGTTATCTCTTCGACGTTGTAAGATTGGCGACGACGTTTGAGGCATTTCTTGAAAAAGATGACCGAGGCAACAAGGGTGAAAGCTAGCAGAAAGCCGCCGAGAAAGTGAAACGCCTTGAAGCTGACAATTCCGTTGAGCCCGTCGTTTCCCTCATCAGCTCCATTAAACTGCACTGTGCTCAGAGACTGGTTCGTAGAATCGGATCGGTTGTAGTTGTCTGGGGTCGGTGGTGTTGAGGTGGCGGGAGTGTCGGTTTCAAGAGTGGCGAAAGTTGTCTCCATGATGGTGATCATCTCTATGATGGTGGTGCTCTCCGTGGTGGTGGTGGTGCTGGTAGTGGGGGCACTAGTGGTGGCATCTTCTGAAAGGTGGAACCCCCGTTCAGGGGTCCACACCAAACGTCCAATTTTGCTCCTATTTTTGCTCCTAATTTTGCAAAAAAAGTAGCGTTTAAATCTCAAACTTAGTATTATTAAAAAGCTAAAACAAGAAAAAATAGATAGCTTTCCAATGATACCAAACTTAAAAATAAAATGCAAAAAAACTTACTTTTCGACACCAAGTTGAAAGAAGCTAAAAAGCAAAATAATTAGAAAGAACTTGTCCATGTTGGGGGTTTTTCTCGTGAATTTCTCTTAGGTTTTGACTGTTGGAGTTTGAGGTTTGAAGCTTGCTGGTTTTGTGTTTGTCGCAGTTACTCATCTGCTCAGGCTTTTATAGTCGACATTTTTAGGTTGTAGCTATGCAAAAAACAAAAATGTCAGTTGGCAACATTCAGGAGTGCGGATTGCAAATCAAACAGCTAGCGTCCATGAGCTCGCCACGGGTAATTGAGATTTTATTGACGGCAGATGTATTTTATACATGGCCGAATGAACACAGCCAGCACAGCCAGCTACAGGTACTTTTTGGCGCCATAGCAGGCTAGCTGAAGAAGAAATGGACTCGCCTGGAAAACAACATTTAATTGGCTGAACGAGCGCTTGACTGTGATGAACTTTAGCATTCATTAAAAAAACTGCTAAAATGTCGACATCACTCATCAGCCACTACTAGCGCCAGTTTACAGCGGTGCAGCTTTCTAAAAACATACCACTAGACACAAGCTCACTTTACAGTCGACCAAACATTGCTGAGATCCTTGCATAGTTGAGGAGTCATCATCAGAACACAACTAGCACACACCTGCAAACCAGCCAGCCAGCCAGAAGAAGCCATCACACACACATCTGACCACAATTGACCAGAGGACAGTAGAAAAAAAATGGAAGCCCTCCACCAACGAGATCCGTTCCTCTACTCCATGGGCTTTGCCAATCTGCCCGGCAGTGTACGCGACGCACTCTTCCAGCCGTACCTGCAAGCCCGAGAGCTCTTGTTTCACTTTGACTTGAACCTGCGTCGCCCTCGTCTTCTCAACGACCAAATGGCCACGTTGAGGGGGCTACTGTACGGGCTGCTGGCCAGTCTGGTCAGGGACTATCGACGCTTCGAGAGGGAGGCAGGCTACCGACCGCCAGCCTTTCCTGGCGACTTCCACCCCGAAGATCCCTTCTTCAATGTGGATCGAATGTTTGGTGTCCGAGGCAACAACGCCAACGAGAATGCGCCTTTGCGAGCCTCTTGGCGTCACCACAGTGGGCCGGTGATTGGAGTAAAGACGGTGTTGGTCGACCTTCTTCAGAACATCTACGAGGACATCTACGACGCCCAGAACCTCGAGGAGGAAGAGGAAAACAGAGACGAAGATGAAGACGCCGCCGAGGCCCACGCCCGAGCTCAGATGGCGCCGATGCTGGCGACGGCCAATCAATTTCTGGGCAGTGTTCAGCAGATGATGGCCGCCCTGCATCGATGCATCGAGGAGGCGGTGGCTGCTGTGGCCTAAACTTGCAGTAAACTTTTGTGTATTTGTCTTTTTTTTTAATTAATACCAAATAAAGATTTATTAAAACCAGCTTCAATTTTTGATAGATTTTTTTTTCATTTTTGTTCTCTTTACTTAATTGAGCTCTAAATGAGGTACCATGCCACTTTCTCATGTTACTAAGCACAACGCTATGAGTGTGAGTTCACTGGGAGACAAACAGAGGCCAATTATAATTGAGGCCAACTAATTAATCGTATTGTTGTCGTGGCAGAGACCTCCCGTGTAGGCTCTCGCTTCAGCTGCTGTTTTCGTCGCTTCCGTCCCTTACCACCCGTAGTTCTTCAGTCAAGCAAAGCACGAGTCAGTAATAAGGATATATCCGTTCAGTGGGGCAACACAACCGCTCAAACACAACCGCCACCACACAACACACTTTGATCACATCCGAGAGAATGGCTGCAGCTCATTTATCACTTTCCTGCTTTCTTAATCTGCGTTTTCGCTTACGCATCAATCTACCCGCCAGCTTGAGATTTGAGCTTGAGACGCTGACGGAGCCCTACGAATCAGCTTGTGATCACCTACGGCAGATTGCTTCTGTTCGAGGAGTGGCGAACCATCACCAGCAGTTTGAGGCGTTGCAGGATGCCCTGTACGCCTATCTGCAGCACCTCACCGCCGGATACCTGTGCTTTGTGCTGCTGAGCATTCGACCCCATCCCTTCTTTCCCGATGACCTCAATCCAGTGGCGCCCATCTTCATTCTGGATCGCATCTTTCATCCAGGCGATCCGTTGCAAGAGGTGGAGGAAGAACAGAATGAGCAGACTGGACAGTCGTGCACAGTCGAACGGCTGTACCAGCACAGTCCCCAAGTGATAGCTCTCAAGGAAATGGTGGTCGGCTGGGTGCAAAACCTGATCGGCGACATTCGGCGTGAGAGCCACCAGCTGAACCACCAGGACTACTACGATGACTGGCAACAGGAGGCCATTCACTGGGCTGAGGAGTCGACGGTGATGACGGGGGCAAATCGTTTCATGGCCTGCCTTCAAGAAATGGCAGCCGCCCAGCAGACTGCCATTAATGCCTTTGCTCAATGGGGTCAGCGTTAAGTTGTTGCTGCTAGTGTTTTTGTATTGCTCTTGCACTCTTTGTGTTTCATCTTACCGAATCCGAACTTAAATAAAGGCCTTTGAACCACCAAAACTATTAGTTGCGTCTTTTATTTTTTATTTTGGGGCATTTTTACAAAATGACTCTTTCAATGCTGTAGAGTGCATGACTCAGCTTTCAAGTGTAACCCTTGTTTTGCCAAATTCTAATATTTTAGTGCCATAATATCAAAGGCAAAACCAATGTCTTGGCTTTGTCTTTGTGCTCTGATTTCACAGGTAAAAATAACAGGTCACATTTTTAAAAGAAATGCAACAAGTCTCTTTGCCACCCACTACGATGCTGTGAGTGCTACGATGCACAAAAGAAAAAAAGCGGGAAAAGATTACGGGGGTACAGGCTAAGTAATTAGCAAGGAAAGGAAGAGGAAAACCACCCGCAAATGAAAAGAGGCTCTATAGAAACCGACAGAGAGAAGGTGAAAAGAGGTCACCAGTGCCCGGCAACTCTAACCAATCAGCCTGACTGTCTCTCAGTTACCCTCTTTCCTTCCAGCCTCTAAGTCAGTGAGTACTTTTTTGTTTCTCGGCAGCAGCAGTAACAGCAGCTGCAGAGCCGGCTTCAACGGCCGAACCGGTCATCCGGCCGGAACAAAGAGAATGTCTGAACTCCAAGAGAGAGAGAGAGAGAGAGAGAGAGAGAGAGAGAGAGAGAGAGAGAGAGAGAGAGAGAGTACATAAACTCATCGAACCACCAGGCCAACTGATCACTTCAAAGTCAACCGCAACTCGAACAAGAAGAAGTATATCTGACACTAACGAGCACAAGAACAAAACTCTTGGCAAGGAGCAGTTTGCTAACAAGTCTGCGGAGAATCCGGGAGGTTCTGCAGCCGGTCCTACAGTGGCCAGTGTCCAGCACGGCTTGGAGGTGGCAGTTGCTGCCCCCACTGGACCAGCAGCACTTGAGGATGACCAGGAGGACTCGCCTGCTGCTGTTCCGATGCCGTCACCACCGCCGCTATTTTCGCCGCCACCCCAAGCAACCACTTCGGACCAAGACCCCGGCACCTCTTCAACGCTGCCCACCACTGAGCAGCTCCAGGCGAGCTACCACCTGCTCTGGGAGGCCATTCACAAGCACTTCACCGTTCCAGTGGAGAACGCCGTGGTCGCCATTCGCTACATCGTGGGCGCCATCAAACGGCGACGGCCGGGAAATGCGCCCAATCTGCCGGAGCTGCAGAAGCAGATGGACGAGCTGGTGGACGCCGTGGCCGCCTTCAATCAGCTGCTTCGCGAGGTCCTCCACCAGCAGGTGGACACCCGAAGCTTCACCATGCCACTAGGGCCCTCAGCGGTGTCCTACTACGCCTACATCCTGCCGCCGCCCACGCCGAGGATCAAGTGGGCTTCGCTGGCCGAGTACGTCGACGCCTTGGAGGCGCAGATGCTGAAGCTGTTCGACGCTGGCCAGGCAGATGATGATGAAAATGGCAATGCTGAAGATGCCCGTCCTGAGCCTGCCATTGAGGACGTGCCTGAAAAGGAGGAGGATGAAGGGCGTCTACGCCAGTTGAAGGAGGACTTTTGCCTGGCCGTCGAAACAATGATCACCTCTCTTGGACAGGCAATTTGCGAGCTGAAGTTTGGTTATCACGGGGAGATTAGCGAAGAGGAGCTTAAGGTGATGGCCGAAGAGGCCTTTCAGTTCTACGTGCACGAATGGAATAGAGGTTTCCCGCCCATTGATGTTAATGAACTCTAATCAGAGAAGTCTTCTCATCTGCATCAGCGCTTTTATCTCAATTTTTAACTATCTTTCCAGTTTTTTACTTTTTTACATTTTTTACCTTTCTTATTGATTCAAAATTTCTATAGATTTTGCCGCATTTTGTTTTGTACAAAATTACTTTTTTTAAAAATATAATTGAATAAAAAGTTTAAACCAAAAGAAAGAGAGAACTTTTAATTGTTGGCTAGAGCACTATCCTCATCTGATGATGACATTGAGCAGTTTGTTTTTTTCTTTATCTTTCTCTTTGCACAGGTACTGAGTCATGCAAAACAAAAAGTTTTTTTAAAATGTAAAACGGAGCACTTACTTTAGCCAGTTGAATTGCCACACCAGCGCCAATGCCGGTGCTGCGTCCAGTCACCAGAGCCACCTTGCCGGTAAAATCATATTTAGAAGACATTTTGCTATAATGTTTACAAAACTGTAACAACAAGCGTAAAACAATAGTTGAAAACAAGTATTGGAAACTAACGCTACTTTGAACCTATTGACACTTCTTTTATATTTTTTACTAGCCGTATTTGTAGTTTATCACTACTATTAAATAATCATTGCTACAAAACAGTTTGTTTGTCTGTTTTTGATTAGGAGATTGGCTTAGATGACTTGCAAATTGAAAGTTGCTTGGAAACTTGTGAGGTGAGTCAAGTACTTTTGTGTTTGTGCCTTTCACAATTGAAAAGTATAAAATTGTGTCAAACTTCACAGTTTGCACTAGTCAGCAACGGCAACAAGTTTTTTAGCAAAATGTTAAACGTTTTCTTCACGACATGCAGCAACAAAACGGTACAAAAGTAGATATTGCACAATTATTTCTTTATCAAAACTGATTGATGAACTAAAAACAAAGATTTTGTGGGTTACAAGAATGCATAACGCACTACTATTACATTTGATAAAAACATTTTTGCACTTTTTAACTAATGCACCTTAATGTAAGCAAACATATTTTAAAATAAAATTAAAACAAAAAAATTTTTAAAAATTATATTTATTGCAAATTGTAATTGTTTAAACAAATTTCGTTACAAATCAACACATTTTTATCTACTCTTTCTTACTATCGTCATTACTGAAATTTGGTCTTGTGCCGGAGATAAGAAAACCGCTGTCGCTGACAAGAATGGATCCTTAAAACAAGTAAAAGTTAGATAGTTTTTGTAAGTTAAATAGTTGGCATTTAAACTTTTCCTACCTGTTATGTTACGAGCATCATCACTGGCAACAAAAGACACCAGATTGGCAATGTCATCAACGTCGCCAATGCGTTTCATTAGCGAGTTTTCTGTAAACTGATCGTAAAACTTTTTCTGCTTGGCGGCGTCATCAAATCCCACAGATCTTAATTTGTCAAAAAGTTAATTATTTATCACACAAAACAGGTTTAAGGCTCAAGTCGTTACCTTAAGAACTCAGTGACCACTGGACCCGGGCTGAAAAGCAATAAACAACAAATTAATAAATCATTTTACTTTTTTCCAAATTAAACATACTTGACACTGTTTACTCTGATTTGTTTTGGTCCCAGTTCAAGAGCAGACGTTTTGGTGATCATGTCTAAAAATGAACAAAAAGTAAGCAAAAGTTTATCTTTAAAAGCAATTTTCATCAATACCTAAAGCAGCCTTGCTGGCGCTGTACACCAGCATGCCAGGCCGAATGCCGGCAATGCTGCTAATGTTCACTACATTTCCTGCCGTCTTCTCCAGGTACGGCACAGCCAACTGCGTCAACTCCACCACCGAGCGAACATTGAGCTTGAAAACGGCGTCAAACTCGGAAAGAAGCGTCGGTGAGCTGAGGCGACCGTTCGGACTAGCTCCTCCGGCGTTGTTGATCTGATGGTAAAAGTAATTGCAAGTTTATAACTATTCAAACTGTTTTGTATTATTTATAAATTTACCAGAATGTCCAGTTTGCCAAACTTGGCCACCGTTTCCTCAATCAGCTTCTTGGGCGTCGAGTCGTCGAGCAGGTCGGCGACGATTTCCAGCGGTCTTTCGCCTCCTTTAGCAACGGCGGCCACTTGGTCGGCCACTTTGCCCAGGGCAACGGCGTTTCGACCAGTGATGGCCACCTGAGCGCCGTACTACAAAGCAAAATTTTAAATGCAAATAAACCTTTTCAATTTACTAAAACCACACTTACCTTGGCCAGTTGAATTGCAACACCGGCGCCAATGCCTGTGCTGCTTCCAGTGACCAGGGCCACCTTTCCGCTAAAGTTGTACTTTGAAGACATTTTATTTTGCAAGGCAAACTTGAGAGATACAAAAGTATTTAAAACCAAAATTGAGTTTGGTATGATGTGTGTTTGCAGCGTTGACAGTCACTTCAAACCTACTGACACTCTTTTTATACACTTCACCAGCACACTACTGCCTCACTGGTAAATAAAACCTACAGCTATCAATAGCGAATCTAATCTCTTTTTTGCTTAGTTCTCTCGTTGCACTTTAATATACTGGTGCTCGTTCTTATCACCACACTAACCCACAACTATTGAATAGTCTGTCTGTCTGTGATTGATTGGCCGGCTTAGATGACTTGCAAATTGAAAGCTGTTTGTTGTATTTGTGTGCAAGTCAAGTGCTTCAGTTTGTGCTTGTCAATATAAAAAAAATAACAATTACAAAGTACTTTGTGAGCTCAGTTTGGTGGCAGTTGTAAGTGTTTTCACTTGTGTACAACAAAAAGTCTCAAACAAAAAAGATTGTACAACGTTGCCTGTACGACAAGCACACACACAAACAAAGCAGAGTTATTGTTCACTCTTTTCCTTTTTACCAGTTTGTGTTTGATAAGAAAAGCTAAAAAGAAAGTGTCAAATGTAACCATGAGAACGCACTGCACTTGAGTGCTTTACAAAAACGTGCCTGTTTATTTGATAAAAGCTGTTGTGTAACGGCTCTTTTTTTCCTTTTGCCACTACACTGTATTATGTTGCTCTCTTTACGAAAAACAGGAAAATAAACTTAAAGTGCAAATATAAAAAAGCATCAGATAAAACAGAAAGAAAAAAGTTAAGTAAGTTGTTTATTTGACCTTTTTTATTTAAATTAATAATTTTTGAAATTGAAATATTTTTTACAAGTTTTCTGTCATTTAAACACAACTTTCAGTTTTTTTCCAAAACAATGCCGACAACAAACAGTAATTTTTTTTCTAATGCTGTTTGAGGGCAATAAGCATGTATATTGTCAGTTGGTCTCCTCTTTATAAGGAAATCTGGCTCCGTGGGCTATGGCCGTTCTGTGGGCAATCCGTTCAGGTGGCAAATCCGTACTTTTGGCCACTATTTTCAGAAGATCTTGCAAGCAGGCAGTTTTTGTCTTAGTGTTTGACCAAAATCGATTACGACAGCCTTCACATTCGAGCATTGTAAGATGTATTGCTTTCAAATTGGGCATAAGGTGGCCAATGTTTAGCCAGCAAAGTTGATCGTGAGAGTTTGGGCCAGATAGTTTCAAACTCAGATCAAGCGCCTGAACTGAAACGAGCTGATATTCCACCGTTAACTTGCAATTTTTAGAGAAAGTTGGCAAAACGTTTGCCAATTTGCTTTTTCTTTCATTTGGGTTAGAAATGAAGTCAATAGAAACACTCAAATGGAGCAGTTTTGGCAAATTGTGCCCCAGTTTGGAAAATACTTGAGAAAAATCGCAAACCAGCGGCGAGCAGAAGAGTTTAACTGATATGAGGTTGGGAAAATGGCCGTTAATCATTGGATAAAATACCTTTTGATCAGCAAAATGGTCAAGCCAAAGTTCGTTCAAAGAAACAATAGTTTGGCGTAGGTGCAAATCAAGTTTGAGCAGGTGCCGGTAAATGAGCCGAGAGTGGTGAGTTGTTAAAATCATTTGAAGCGGAGACCCAACTTCATTTTCAAGTTTGTATTTTTGAAGTGAACGAAAAAAGGTTTGATAGTACTGCTTTTGCTTAAAGCTGATGGTAACCAGCTTTAGTTGACGAAGAATGGGCAGCTCCTGCTGACAATTGAGGTTGACATCGAAAAAAGTGAGGTTTTTCAGAGCCGGTAAGTGGTTAAGTGCGTTGTAAAATTCCGGTCCCAAAATCATATCAATGCCCAAATGGTTGAAGATTCGAAGGGTGGTGAGCCGAGATTTCCAGCCTCTCTTTTTACTGATCATGATCGTTATCAGATCAGCGGGATCAGTCTGGTCAGCGCTGAGGTTTTGCCACTCAGGGTAGCTCGACAGAAAAGTGAGCTCTGTGGTGCCGGCAAAAGCGGACATTATTTGGCAGGCAGTGTCCGGTGTTAAGCACTGGCCGCCTTCAAATTTAAAGCAGTTCCACTTTGTATGACGACAAAATGGTGGAAAGAGTGGTTGAGGTGAGTTGTGTTTTATTTGAGGTTTTCCTTCCTCCTCCTCTTTTTCAATGCTGGTAAGCAGTTGTACGCTGGGCTCACTGGCAATGGAGCCCAAGTTGAGATGATAGTCAAGGGAGTGCCAGCTTAGCCCGAAACGGCACGTGACAATGGTCAACGATGGAACAGTCACTCGGTTGACCTCTTGCACTCGGTGGCACCAGCGGGGACAGACCTGGTGGGCGCTTACTCGGTCCTCTAGGGTCATCTGACTGATGATGGCGAGAAGGGGCAAATCGGGCAAGTCGCTGCTGAGCTTAGAGAGGACGGCCATTCTGGATGATGATGAAGAGAAAAGATTAGTTTTAATATTTCAGAACATGAAAAACATTTACCTGAAAGTGTCGAATAAACTAAAATTTAGCAGCAATTCAATATCACAAACTTGAGGTCTGTTTACGCGTGAGCTCGCAGTGAGTTTCACTTTGTAGGCACTGTGTGACCCAAGGGACCGGCACAGTGAGTGACAGCTAGGGTCGAAATATCTTTTCAAATGATATCTTAAGTGCGCAAAAACTTTGCCTGTGTAACATCAGCTCAAAAGACTCTATAGGGAAAAATGTACAGCAGTAGCATAATACTGGGGCGGTTTCAAGTAAAAATTCCCAAAGTTAAAAAAGTGACGTTGGTAACAATACAAACTGTAATGAGTCAAAGGGTGCACAAGGAATACAGACAGACAAGAGGCTAGCTAACAGTTTCTAAGTTTAGCTACAAGTAACCTAAAGCATTTTTTTCAGAGAGAGAGAGAGAGAGAGAGAGAGAGAGAGAGAGAGAGAGAGAGAGAGAGAGAGGCTTTACCGTTTCACCACACCCAGTGTTCCAGGGCACCTCTGTTTTTTGCAATAAAGTTTTCTTTTTCAAGTTGGTTTGTTGTTAAATTCAAAAACAAATTGGTTAAAAATGAAAGCTTTTCTGTTGGAGGCTGACAAAAAAGCAGTAAACAGTAGCTAAGGAAACGGGGGAAAGGAAGTTTCATATGCTGAGGTAGGGGTGATGGCGGTTGCGGTGGTGGCGATTGTTGTGCCCAGTGTCGTTGCTTTTTGTTCCTCTTTTTTCATAGACGCCTCTAGGAAAACCTCTCGTGTTTTCTTAATCAGCACTTGGTCAATGGCGATCCACTGCATCGGGTTCTGTTGATCATCATTACCCAGCTTCTGCGTCTTTAAAAGTTTCAAATGGTTGTTTCGGATATGCTCCACAACGCGACCTTTACTTGTTGCATTGTAGCTACAACCATCCCACTGGCATTTGAAGGGTTTCGCACAAAGGTGAACATTTTCATGGACCCTAAAATTGATAGTTACGCTAAAAGATTGCCTTCAACTGGCGCAGACGTACTTGCGGTGTTTGTTGCTAAAGTGGCAAGCCACTTCGCAGCGCTTTGAGCCCTCAAAACTGCAGCCGGCAAAAGCGCAGCGAAAGACGCCAAGGGCGTGCTCAAGATGGTCGTGCTGGGACATCTGTCTGTAAGTAGAAGAACACTTACCGCACTTTGGACAGTCACAAACAGTGGCCGTGGAGTGGGCGTTAGTGAGGTGGACAGCAATGGCAGTTCTGCAAAGAACGTAAAAAAAGTAGTCAGTGGTTATGAGTTAAAAGAAGTTTCAGAGCCCCTCATCGAATTGATGAACTCTTACTGATGGCCAAATGATGCCGCGAAATAGGCGACCAAACAAGGAAACTGCCGCACACCGTGGGCGGCGGCCATGTGAGTGAGCATCGCCTGTCGGCTGTTGGCTGAAAAGAACAGCTTACAGTCGTCCACCAGGCACTTCCTGTGTACTGTCAGCAGGTTTTTTTGACGATTCGGCTGCATATGGCCGTTGATTGGTTTGTCCTGGACGGCGACCTTTGCAGTGCTTTTATTTGCCGTGGCAGTTGAAACTGGTTCATCACGATCAGTAGCAGTTGACACTTTGGCATTTTTGCAATTTTTTGCTGGGTTTATAGAAGATGAGGTAAGTTTGGAGCTGCTATTGTTTCTGCTGTTTCTGTTGCTCTTCATCATGGTCAATTGAGTAAAGGTGAACAATGCAGTAGAAGATGATTACGGTGCAAAAGATGAGTTGTTGTTTACTAACAGAGGTACTTCTGCAGTCGCCAAAAATAAAAAATTTGCTTTAAAAGAAAAGCTGTTAAACTGCTGAATCACTGACTTAAAATAGCTGCTAACTGTTTACATTGTGAAAACTGCCAATTTTGAGGGGTAACATTCCCTCGCTCCCCACAATCCTTTCATTCCCATCATTCCAATCAGTGTCCGGTGCATACCGGCTTTATGTATACAAACATCAGTTACTCCCATTTAACGTTACTTCATTTGCATCATAGCACTGATAGTGTTTGACAGTCACTTCCAAAACACTTCAATTCATTCCCTTCTTCCTGTTTAAGAGACCTCATAATGAGATTCTCATAACGAAGTCTAACTTAAAGGCGACTTTTTATTTAACTTTGTCTACCAGGTTTTTGCCTTTTTATTTCGTTTATCTTTTAGTCTACAATAGAGACGATAGTCTACAATAGTCTACAACTTAAGAAGTAAAGCTCATCTTTGAGTTATAAACCTTTTATGAAGCTTACCTGAAGAGAGTGAATAGCAGAGTTTAAAGGCGTGCAGTCACTGGAGAAGCTAAATACAGCAAGACTGACTTCAGGTAGAAGTTGTGAAATCAAACATGGCGAGTTGAGATTATCAAGTAATTTGAGGAGTTTGTTGTGAGTGAGTAGTGACTGATGACGACAGTGGAAGCCTGGTAACAAAAGCCAAAAAATGGGTTAATTGTGAGTTTGATAGAACACGGAAAGGGCCCGGCAGAGAAACTTGCAAACATGTGCGCTTAACTCACCTTAAGTTTAAGTTTTTGGCAGGGTAGGATAGAAAGGCAGAGTAGGAACTCATTGAAAACTGCAGTCAAACGGTCGAGACAGAGGTTGCTGGCAAGACGCTGAAAGACCGGGTCAGGCGGATGGTTCTTGTCCTTTGTGCTGTTGTTCCCGCTAGTTTGTGGTGTACTGACAAAACAGCTAACCATCATATTGTTTTGGAATTTAAACACTATAGCCCGTACTCCTTCATCAGCTCAATCAGCTCCCGGTCAATGTAAATGTACGTGTCCTGCAGCCACCGTAAACTGCTGGAAGTCAAGTCTACCTGAAAGTGCTTTTGGACAGCTGTCATGCTGTCGGCGGCAAAAAGGCAACACTTGGACAATTGTTGAGTGTTTTTCGATAAGTGGTAGGCAAAGAAACGGCTGCTTTGTGGCCAGGTACAGCGATAGGGCGTGTGAGGAGGGCGGTGAATTCGCTCGTAGCGGTTGACTGCCGGCAAAGTGCTGACAAATTCAGAGCAAATGTCGGAGAAGGAGCACATTAAGGGCACAAAAATGGTGAAATCCTGACTAATGTCCAAACTCGATCCATTTGCGAAGGTATGTACCTTCTTCTGCACAACCTTTTTCTCCTTAGTCCAGAATGATTTTGTCATAAGCAACGCCGCCTCCTTTCCGGTCATCAGTGACGCTTTCAAAACTGCAGAAGAGAAGCTGTTCTCTTTCGGCTGCTGTTGTTGCTGCTGCAGTTGAGGACTAGGCAGAGGCGGCTTTAAGATTGAAGTTTTTGTCTGATCAGAGTTACTGCCTGAGCTGGTAATCACCGAGACTGGTGTCACCTCCTGTGGCAAAGACAACGAAGGCAGCGGTGGTGATTTTGGCGGAAAAAGCAAGGGCAAAATAGAGTTAGAGGTGAACTGTTCATGTTGAGCGAAATTAAACTTTTCAGGAAGAATATGACCAGTGACCACCTGAAGTTGTTGATTGTGGCTGGAAAAAAATGCTTTTTCTTTGTTGAGATAGCCTTTGTCGACTTCAATCCACTTGGTGTCTGTTTTCTTGTGAATTTGGTTCAGGTGTTTTACTGCGTCAGATAGGGTCGGGGAAGCTTTATTGCATGGACCATAAAGAGGATCAGGGCTCGGACCATAGGCCCTTTTACGCACTGGCACAGTACAGCGATAGGGGTGAACTGCCAAATGATAGTGCTTTTTCAAATCACACCTTTTGGTAAAACGTTTTCCGGTGCAGTCGGGATAAGTGCAAACACAGCTGCCGTCGGCGAGACGGACTATTTTCAGGCCAGAGAAGTCGGGTACAGTAGCAGTTGCTGAGGGTGACGTTCCATTTACAGGTTCACCATTGATTGATGACGGTTTCAGTAACTCTTCACTGATGTTTATCATTTAAAACTTGACAAAATGATGATGACCGGTATTTGGATTGCGGTCCAGGCGAGTTTGTCAATAGAAACCTCCTTTTTTAACAAAATAATTGCTTTTTCTCAGAAAAAATATTTGTATAAACAATAAATGGCCAACTGGTGGGAAGCAGTGGCGCTTGGTGGCCACTGTACAAACAGTAGCTTAATTAAACAAAACAGTTGTCATTTTGCAAAGCAAAAATTACTTTAGTTTTCTGGCGCTGGCTCTACAAGGATTTTGCATAAGTTTTTTAATTAATTTTTGGCCACGTTTTGAACTATCAAAAAACAGTTTATTTTCTGACAGTGGTCTGCTCCCTTATCACTTCTTACTCACTTTTCCTTTATATTACACTCCCCCTCGCGGCATGCACACACACACTCTTTGTCACCCCAAACTCGTGTCATCCTCTGTTCACCCCTAGTCATGCCCGTGAGTATTGTTCTCTCCCGTCTCTCTCTCTCTCCTTCTCGTCTTTTCTTCTCCTGTACATAAGCCATCTCTTTCAACAGCAGTCAGTCTCTTTTTCTTTCTTCAAAAAGCAGCAGACAACCAATTGAGCTGTTGAATACAAATCCAAGTTTGAGTATAAACTTCATCGCAACAGTCAAACTACACTTTCAAACATCAGCCACCACTCGCCACCAAGAAACAACATGTCCTTTTACCCAAACCTACCCCCATTTCAGCAGCAGTTTGCTCCACCAGCCAACCACCTTCTGGCCTTTTCAGTCATTCAGCATTACACCTTCAACTGTCCAATTTCAGCCGCTCTAGCTACGCTCGATCAACTCGTCCTCATCTCCAAAGTAGCCGCCATGGACTGGCGTGTCCAGAATGAATGGCGTTTTTTGCAAGCCCAAGTAATCGACTATCACTTGCTGATGTGGGGAGCGTTCAACTCTGCGGTGGAGAACCATTATGCCATCTACCCAGTGTCCCACCACAGCTCAGCGCAAGAGGACCGGGCACTTTGGATGCTGCTCGTCGAGAAGTGCTCTCAACTGGTGGCCCACATGCGCCGCCTAGTCGATTTGGCCGTCAACGCCGTGAGGACCGAGTGGAGGTGGTCACCGCCGGAGACCTTCTCCGACGCTGTCGCCCGCACGGCGGAGATGCTCGCCCTAAGAGCCACAGTGAATGACTTTCGAGTGGCCGCACAGCAGATGCTGCTCTACTTTTGGAATTCCCTGCCTGTGAAAGTTTAAAATCATGTGAAAGGCACAGTAGCAACCAGTGCTACAAGAATTAAATGCCTGTTATGTTTAGTTACTGTAACTTGTTGCTTTCTGTATCCTCACTGTATCTTAACCCTTTTCTGACATTTGTGTCACTTTTGCAAAAAGTATATTAAAAACGACTTTTCTTGTTTGTTTGTTTTGGTTTGTCTTTACTGCCGATGCGTGTGTGAACTGGCAGTGTGTAAAGTTGGTGCGACAAAAATTGTTCCAGTTCACTCAATTTTTTTCCTTCTCTTGTTGTTGTATCCTTGTGCTTTTTGTTTACAATATCGGTAAGTGCGGACCAAGCTGATTAAGCTGAATAATTATCTTGTGTTTTTGTAAGACATTTTAAGTTTACCTCTTTCAGAAATTAAAGCTAAAGTCAAGGAAAAAAACAAAAAGCATTCCGGCATTAACTAACAATATCATTAACTCATCAGATGGAGCATTGGGTAAGGATATTTCTAGTGTCAACAAAATTTCAACTTGCTGATACTCTATCCTTGTTTCAGTCTCATCCACCGAAGTTAACATTGGTCAGCTTAGTCTCAGTGCTTTTCAAATCGCCAAATGCTTGGCCATTTTCACTATGAACAACGATATTTTACCACTACTGATCAAGCAACTTTCTTACAAATCTCAAATTCGCCTGAAGCTCAGCATGTCTCAAGTCTTTACCTCATTTGCTGCCCAGATAGAGCAGGAAGTAGACAACAGTTTCGCCCAATCCAAAGGACTGCTTTTGATAATGGACAACATTCCAATTGGAGACGATTACTTTGTGCCGCAGTACCGCATCGACCGACAAACCAGCTGGCCCCATCTTCTGCCGTCTTCTATCACCGAAGCCTGTGATCTGCCGGTGGACGGTGAGCTTGAGCAGGCGTTTTTCTATGCAGATTTGGCTGAGCCTTAACCGGCTAGCCTGTTCCACTTGCTTGACCAGTTCACCAGCCTGTCCACGTTGAAGGTGGTCACCAAAGAGGCAAAGGCAAAACCGCTGAAACTGTTGACTGACCTGCTGGTGAAGTTGAACGAGCAGGCAGTGCCCATCACCAGTCTGCAGGTGATCATTGAGGAGAACCTGCAATTTCACTGAAATATCCCCCAAATGCCTGAAACAGACATTGCTAAGCCGCAGAAGATTGTCGATGAGTTCATCCGCCTAATGAACAGCGTTTTCACGGTGTCAGACAAGGATGAGCAGGAAAAAGATGCTGTTGTCGTTTTTCCGCCGTTTTTGCACACTGGTGCTCTGCGTTGGGGAGGGCTTTTTTGAACGTTTTCGAGGGCGGAATCTCACTCAAGATCGATTCACTTTGCTGGTCTCGTCCACGCTGCAACTGCCAATGCTGTCTCAAGTAGAACAGGCTTTTCTTTGCCTGCCACTGGGCGCACTTAAGGTCAATCTGGGGTTTCTGCGCGGCAATGTTTACCTGCAGTCTGTGGGGATGATCTCCTAAGATTTTCTGCATGATTGGTACATAAGCGATCTTTTTGATGCCGATCTCCTTTGTCCGACCATGGCATTGGATTCTGGTAGATGAGTTTGGCCCGTGGCCGCAACTACCACCTCGCCCACAACGACCGCCTCAGCTGCCCGAAGAAAACCAGACCTTTGTGGGCAAAGTGCACTTGCTGGAAGCTTATCAAATGGAAAATCAGTGCATCACTGTGCTCGAAATTGTCCTGCCTCACCTGACCTCTCTCACGCACCTGCAGCTGTCCATACTGAGCAGCGCCTGGTATCACTCTAGTTTGGCTCCCCTGCAGGCGCTGCCCAATCTCACGGCCCTCTATTTTAACGTCAAGTTGTTTTTTACACTGCCAGCGATGATGATGCCAATGATGGTGAAACAAATGATCCTGCTGCCGCCCTGCTGTTGCCATTGGTTCGTTTTCCTTCAGTGAAAGCACTCAGCCTGACATTTCACCTCGACTTTAACGATAATGAGCCACTGCACCCAGTTGAGCTCAGTCACCTGAATCTGCTGGAGCAATTTGAGTTGGAGTCCATCTTCGGAGGCTCTTTGCAGCATCTTTCCATCGTGATGAAAAACGACAACTCAGCTGAAATTGAACGACATCCAGAACGTTTCTGCTGTTCAGTGTGCAATGCTGCTGGTCCCAACCGACTGGGCCTTGACTGAACGCAGACCTGCTGCCGACTGATACTTTGCAGCCTCGACAAAGCACTGCTGGCGCAGCTGAAGGTGCTCCAGTTTGAGTATGTAGGCGTGAATAAGCACTTTAGCATTAATGATGCGCTTGAAAAGGTCAATGGCAATGGTCATCAAGGTTGAAATTGCTGTCAACTAGAGCGACAACGTTTGACAAAAGTACATAAGCAAAAGTTTTCATCTTCTTTCCCAGCATGTTCCTATGCATTTTTAATCATTTTTTAAATTTGTTTTTGTTTGTTCTATATTTATGATTTATTTTTTATCTATAGTAGAGGTTGTATACCACAGCGCCTTTTAATCTAGACTCCTTATCGTTTAATTTCTGTACTGATTACTTTGATTCTTTTGGAAATTAAATAAAAGAGTAGCTGAGGAATTAGCAATGACAGGTGACAGGGACTGACTGGCACAGCCACTACCATCACAATTAACATGTCCGATGATGAGAATCCTCGACTAGAAGGAGCTATCAAGTTATGCAAAGTATGTATACCCACTGACAGAGATGCTCTGAGTGTCGACAATCCTGTTACTCTATGACTGACTACCGACGATGTCGGTTGCCTTTATTGTGATTTTGCATTGTTTATTTTGTCAATAAATCTATTTGAATTTAGCCGTTTTCAGACATAACAGCTGGCTGGCAGGCATTCTCTAAACCACTCCTCTTTACCTCTCTTTCTTTTCAGCTGCAGCACAGGTACAGTCAGCACAGCACTCTGCTCAATGGACACTGTTAGATGAAAGAAGGGCGACACCAGCAACGGCACCAGCAGCAGACAAGCAGCCAGGCAGACAAACTATAAGTAAACTTCTAAATCTAAAATCTTGGTTAAATTGAATTAGTTAAGCAACGGCTTACCCTGGCGTCACTTGGCTCACCAAAAACGCCCGCCGACTCGGACCTCGCGAGCGGAGCGAGCCGAGGCCGAGTGGAAGTACGACCTGAACGCCTCCTACAACCACGAGCTGCAGTCGTACACGGCACATCGCTCGGAGAACGTTCGCCTGCACGGCGGCCACCTGATCATTCAGGCACGGCCGCAGAAGGACGACGGCTACGACTTCACCTCGGGCCGGCTAATCTCCAAACGAGCCTGGGCGTACGGAAAGTTTGAGGCAAGGGCTAAGCTGCCCCGCGGGAAGCAGCTCTGGCCAGCCATTTGGATGCTGCCGCAAAAAAGTACCTACGGAAACTACGCCGCCGACGGTGAGATCGACATAATGGAATACCGGGGCGACCGGGTGCACGAGATCAGCGGCACACTGCATTACGGCGCCGCCTTTCCCAATCAGACGATGAACAGCAGCGGCGACCTTCACTTTCCAGTCGACTTTAGCGCCGGCTTTCACCTGTGGACGCTGGAACGGACGAGGCGGGAGATTCGCTGGCTGCTCGACGGAAAGCAGTTTCACCACGTCAACATTGACCGGAGCATGTGGTCGGGAAAGGGCAAGAATCCGTACACTGCAAACGGCCAGCCCTTTGACCAGCCCTTCTACTGGGTGCTCAACGTGGCAGTCGGCGGGGACTTCTTCGAGGATCAGCCCAAGGTGACCATGGAAGAGGCCAGACACTGGCCACAGCCAACGATGGAAGATCTGAACCACGATTTTTCGTTTCACAATGACTCGAATCACTTCGATGACGACGGTCTGAACTTTGACAAGACCGAGGACAGCATCAACGCTTCCCTTGATCGCCAGATTAGCGTCATCTGCCACAACCACAACACCAAAGACGGCAATGGCGACAACAACGCTAACAACAACAACCGAGCCAACAACAACATCCGTCGCCCGTATCCGTCTGAAATCAGTCCGACGAGCAACAGCAGCGCTGACAGTAGAAATCAGCAAAGCAGCGGGACGGCGGACAGCAGCAGCACCCACAGCGATGACCGCCATTCAGAGAACTGTGTCACTTGGGCAAAGACACCGTCAAACAAGACGTACGCGAAGTACGTCACCTCCTCGCCGAGCCTTCGCTCGTCAGCCGCCGTGCCGCCGGAGACCATCGAGAAGCGGCGACGCCTGCTGCGGTCGGCCAGCTGCAAGAAGATCAAACTGGACCTGACGCGCCTGGACAGTCGGCCGCACGGGCAGCTGCAGCCTAAGAAGATCTTCAAGCCGAACATCATCTGCGCCCCTTGCGGCAAGACCATCGGCTTCTGCAGGAAGGCGCTCCTTTGCGCCGACTGCCACTCGGTGTGCCATCCGTCCTGCGCCAGCCAGCTCACCCTGCCCTGCATTCCGCACTACACCCCGAAGGCGGTCAAGAGCGGAGTCCACCGCAAGATTGTGGTCAGCGACTTCATCGACCAGAGCGTCCGCCCCTTTGTGCCCGCCATTCTGGTGCACCTCTGCACGGAGATTGAACGGCGCGGCCTGGGCGAGGAGGGCCTCTACCGCAAGTGCGGCTCCCATCGGCAGATTCGCCAGCTGAAGGCCAAGTTTCTCACCGCAAAGACCGGCCCGCCCAGCACCCGCCACCTGGACATTCACGTGCTCTGCGGCGTGGTGAAGAACTTTCTCCGCGAGCTGGACGATCCGCTGGTGACGCGAGTCCTCTGGCACGACTTTGTCCGTGCGTCTGGTATGTGTGCTTTTGGCGGTGGTTCATTTTATGGTATACTTATTATATTGAACTTTGTCTTTCAACAGATCTCACCGTCCACAGCCAGGAAAAGTCGAACGAGCTGCTGAAGCGCTCCATTGACCTGCTGCCGGAGCCGAACCGCGACACGCTCGCCTACCTCATTCTCCACCTGCACAAGGTGACCGACGCCTGTCTGGTGACGAAGATGACCATCACCTCGCTGTCGAAGATTTTCGGGCCAACGGTGGTGGGCAGCAGCTCGTCGTCGAGCACCTCCACCAGCTCCAGCGGCGTCATCGCCGAGAATGTGAAGCAGAACCTGACGATGCAGGCGCTGCTCTCGCTGCCCACCGCCTACTGGGAAGAGCTCCTTCAGGGAGCGGACGTTTTCAAAAGTAGGTGGCCTTGCGGCGGAGTCCACCGCAAGATTGTGGTGAGCGACTTCATGTCCAGGTGGCGGGTGCTGGGCGGGCCGGTCTTTGAGGTGAGAAACTTGGCCTTCAGCTGGCGAATCTGCCGATGGGAGCCGCACTTGCGGTAGAGGCCCTCCTCGCCCAGGCCGCGCCGTTCAATCTCCGTGCAGAGGTGCACCAGAATGGCGGGCACAAAGGGGCGGACGCTCTGGTCGATGAAGTGGCTGACCACAATCTTGCGGTGGACTCCGCTCTTGACCGCCTTCGGGGTGTAGTGCGGAATGCAGGGCAGGGTGAGCTGGCTGGCGCAGGACGGATGGCACACCGAGTGGCAGTCGGCGCAAAGGAGCGCCTTCCTGCAGAAGCCGATGGTCTTGCCGCAAGGGGCGCAGATGATGTTCGGCTTGAAGATCTTCTTAGGCTGCAGCTGCCCGTGCGGCCGACTGTCCAGGCGCGTCAGGTCCAGTTTGATCTTCTTGCAGCTGGCCGACCGCAGCAGGCGTCGCCGCTTCTCGATGGTCTCCGGCGGCACGGCGGCTGACGAGCGAAGGCTCGGCGAGGAGGTGACGTACTTCGCGTACGTCTTGTTTGACGGTGTCTTTGCCCAAGTGACACAGTTCTCTGAATGGCGGTCATCGCTGTGGGTGCTGCTGCTGTCCGCCGTCCCGCTGCTTTGCTGATTTCTACTGTCAGCGCTGCTGTTGCTCGTCGGACTGATTTCAGACGGATACGGGCGACGGATGTTGTTGTTGGCTCGGTTGTTGTTGTTAGCGTTGTTGTCGCCATTGCCGTCTTTGGTGTTGTGGTTGTGGCAGATGACGCTAATCTGGCGATCAAGGGAAGCGTTGATGCTGTCCTCGGTCTTGTCAAAGTTCAGACCGTCGTCATCGAAGTGATTCGAGTCATTGTGAAACGAAAAATCGTGGTTAGATCTTTTAGATCACTGAGAATCGACAGCACAGACTTGTGACTATCAAGATGGTGGTGCCTGCCACTGCTTTCATCATTCAGCACTTCCTGAACAGCTGCAACTTTCTTAGCTAAAACTTTGTAGTCCTTCATTAGGGTGTCATATTTCGAAATTTCGCGAGTGTATGTTTGTTACGTTTCTAAAATTGTATTAAAAGTGATAGTGCTATTGCTTGTCAAACGCTCTCAAATTACATAATACTCAAAAAAATTTTGATTAAGGCTTTATAAACTTAAAGTTTGTCTTAAAGTAGCAAGTGTACCTGAACACATCAGTTGCATAATTCTTTGCTCTGTTTTTTTCTTGCCAACCATAACAGGCAGTTTAAACCGAACCAACACCCAACAACTGAATAACAAGATGAATTTTGACAATCTAAATCACGGACCTTTGCAGCGTCAACCACAACGTCCAAAAACTTTTAATGAGCCTGTATGGACGCGGCAGCTGCCGCCACCTTGGCCGGGCCTGCTTAGTGATATTTTTGAGGGGCAGGTGGCAACAACCCATGCCGCCTTTGTTCGCCTAGTGACCGCATACAAATCGGACGAAGGAGAAGGGCTGGAGGCCACTGAAGAAGCGACTATCAACGACCTGATTTCCGAGCTGCTGCGCTTTCTTCTGTCGCTTGAAGATGACTACATAAGGTTTCTGCTCACTGACCACTTACCGCCCTATTACCCGAGTGATCTCAACCTTGAACGCAACCCGATTTCTGACTTTTTCGTTCTCAACCAGGCGACGCTCGCCGCAGATGTCAATCCAGTTCTGCCTGAGGGTCAACAAGATAGACACCATCCGCAGGTGATGGCGTTGAAGGGGCAGCTGGTGAACTTTGTCAGCAGGCTCTTCAGCAATCTTCAAAAACAAAATCGAGAACAAGAACGTGGACGAGTGAGTGGACGTAGACGAGAACGAGGACGTGAACGAAGACATGGACGAGGACGAGGACAATTACGTGGATGAGGAGCTTGGCAAAAACGTGAAAGTGGCCAAGAAGTAGGCCAAAAACCGCAGGTTTTTTAGGAAAAAGCTCAAAACCTAATGCTGGCAAAAGAAGAGGCCATTTTGGTTGCCGGCTCCGATTTTCTGCGCATTCTACAAACGTCCTTCATTATTGTGAACAACCGCGTTGAGAGAGCCATTCGCCGGCTAATACTTGACCTGCAGGCTTTTTGACTAGGTTTTGGCAACGGTTTAACTACCATTGGTGATTGAAACCAAAAACAACCACAGCCTTTTGACTAAACTACCACAGAATTTGCATTTCTCACTTTCAATTGTTAAATAACCTCCAATAAAGAAAGACTGGCTTTGGCCACTAAAAACTGTCTCTGCGTGTTTTTTAATCCTATTTAGGGATAGGCTGATTTTGCACTGATTTTGTTGGCCAATGTATTTCAAAGCTATGAACGCTGCTGGCCAGCAAGAGCAGACATTTCTGTCACTGGCGTTGCTAGGGCGATGGTTGCTGCAAATTGAGAAGAAGACACAGGCACCTTCTGAGCTAAACGAGTTTTTTGCAAGCATGACAAGCAAAGCTATTCTAGTCTGAAATCAGTCTAGCAACCACACTTGCTCAGAGTACATTTCTCCCTTTAGCAACATGGATTACTCTCAGTTCGATAACTCGGAAGTGCCGCCTGTCGACCTTTCGAGGGTTCTTTACAATGAGATGCTGCAAGAGGCACAGGCCGCCAAACTGGCCCTCAATTGGCTGCTCTTTCTTTACGATCACACGATTGATGCCGTTCTGGTGAGCCGCTTTCTCGACCTGATGACCAGCATGCGAAGTCACATGTTTGCCCAGGCTGAGGCCTTTATAGGCTACCGTCAGCAGGGCGTCATTCCTACATACTTCTGGGGCGATCTCCAGCCGGGAAACATAGTCTTTATGGTGAACCGAGCGGCGGTCTTCGAGGATGACAATGCCCACAACGATCTAGCGGCTCTTGTACAGTACGCCGAGCTGTTCCGCTTCAACAGTCCGCACGTGATTACCGCCCGAAACCAGATGATCACCCTGGTCCGTGATCTGATTAGCAGTTTTCAAAACCGCCTGGTTCTTGAACCAAACTCCGGTGCCAGCTTTCAGCACAAAGAAGAAGCAATGATGGCTGCTGCTACAAGCTTCATGCAATCTCTTCAGATGATGTCCGTAACTACAAACCGCATCATTGCAACTGCGATCACAACCAACCAATGAAAACCTTTTTTCCCCTGCAACCTGCTCCGCAATCCCTTAAAACTTGAAGTTTCAAATAACAATCTTGGCTACTTACATGTGCTTCTATCGCCCTTTTGTTTTTTGTATTGAGTTTAAATCAATAAAACGGTGTAAAACCACTCAAACTATTTTATTTGTTCAGTGGATGGTGTACTGTAACTCAACTGCCACTCTGTAAGGTAGCCTCTGTGTGTAGAATAGGCCAAATTGTTTCCATATTCTGGCAAACAACAAAACTAGTCCAATGTAAGAACAAATTTGCACGTCTTCTGTGAATCTCCCCCAACAAAAAACGATGCTCTCTCCTTTCTTTTAAATGTAAACAGACTTTTTTGTGTTGTGTAGAAGAGTTTTTTATAACTGCGTTGTCATTTTTTGCATCCATTTCTTTCTCAAACATTCCATAGTGCTTTTTCTAAGATCTAGATCGGCTAGCATGACATGTGCGGTCATTGTGCTGCATGACTGGTAAAAGCAAACACACATGCATTTATTATTTACTTATGACTTCTTTTTTGTTATCATTTTTAGCTGGCGTTCTTTACGACAAATCTGCTCATTATTTTTATTGTAAAAAGCTCATTTTGAATTCAATCCCAAACGTCGTTCATTTTGTGAACACTTTTTGAGCCTTTTTTGTTTCGTCCCACCTGTCAATCCCTCACTATCTCTTGAAAAATGGCCTCTTTAATAAAAGCTGGCACCACTTCTGGCTTTGCATTTTCTGCCACCACCTCGCCTTTCAGCGCCCTTTCTAAAGAGAGCTTGTGGGGTATTTTACGTCGATTAGTGTCCCGACTTCCCGCCAACTTTGGCCAACCGCTGTCTTCAGAAACCTCACTCACTAATTTAGTTTTCACAAGCCTGCTCGACGACCGAGCTCAACAGATAATCCGCCAGTTTGTTGCCAACGAATGGCGGGGCGTTAACCTCAAAGACGGCCCTGCACCCAGCATGCTGAAACTCTTTGAGGGCGAGTACCAGCTGGAGTCCTACCGCGAGCTGGTGATCAACGACCTTCAGCTCTACAAACATGACGGCCGATTCCTGCTGAACGATGCTGGTAATTCAAACGTTTCCTGGCGCCACCAGGACCACTTTTGTCTGTCCTCCTTTCCTGGCGCGCCCATCGGTGTGCTGTTCAGCGCCCTGGCCACCCTTTTTGATACTCATCCTCAGCGAATCACCGCTCTAGTGGTCGGCACCTGTGGTTTCAAGCTGAATCTCGTCGACCTGCTGAAGGCTTTCCCAGCCGTCGATTCGCTGACACTCTTTGAGCTGCCCGACTCCAGTCGCCTTCAGGAGGAGCTGTGGGCGTATCTGGCCAGCCGAACTAATCGCAGTGCCCTCAAACAGCTGCACATCTTTCACCGAAATGGCCCCCTGTCGCTGTCTGTCCAGCAAATGGCGCCCTTCATCAGTCGCCTGCAGGCGTTCACCCTCAGCCAGTACACAGCGGCGGCAGCGGCGGCGAATAATCACATTCAGCTGATAAACGCACTGAATGGAAACGCCTGTCGACAGATTCGGCTGAAGAACTCTGCCGCCGCCGCTGCCTGCGATCGCTATGGGATGTTCAGCCACCTGTGCTGGGAGCCTCGACGGTGGTGGTGGGAACCAGAACCGCAGGAACGCCGCCGAAGCTTTGAGGTGGTCTACTCCGAAGAGAAGTACCAGTGGCGGCGCAAAGAGCTGTCCTTCATGCTCAAACAGGCGGCCTTTCGCCGGCACTGGATGCCACAGGCGCTGCTGACCATGGTGGCGCAAGAACGGGCCCACGGGGGCCCGCAACAGGAGCCGGAGCGACGCCAGGCAATCCGAGAACGACTGTTCGAGGAGATGCAAGTGCCAAACCATTTCTGGGACAGAATTGACGAAGAAAACGGCAACAACATTGATGATGACGCCTTTTACCGCCGCCTTGGCGGCCGGCTGCTGCAGGGAAATGACTGGTTCGACCTGAAATACCAATCGCTGGACGTCATGGACGCCCTTTGGGGCGCCGGTCGGCCGCCTTTTGTGCCGGTGCCAGGAGGCTACTGCAGCGATGAAGAGTGGATGGCTGCAGAGGGCCGTGTCTTCTGGTTGCCCTTGATGCCGAATGAAATAGGTTTGGACTTTCTCTGGAACATTGAGCCGGTGGTCGCCGTGATAGTAGGTCCTCTGGTGGTGGTGCTTCCTAGAGCAGGTCAGGAGGACGTAGGAGTCTCTAGCGCCCATTCTCTGTCTCTGCCAGTTGAAATTCCGCTTAAAAGCAAAGAAAACGACAAATACGACAAGGGAGACATTGCGAATGAGAATCCCTTCACCCTGACCACCGTTCAGATAATCACCGTCACTGTGTGGCTAAAAAAGATGGCCATTCTGGTTGGCTTTGGTGCCGCTTCCACCGTTGTGCCGTACATCTCGGAGCAAGACTTTCTCACCCTTCTCTATCCCTTTCAACCGTCCCAGGCACTTCGCACTGTCACTGACCAGCACCGGAAGCTCCAGCAGCTAGTTCACCTCTGGCGAGCACTTATTCGCAAACTGGATCAGATGGTGGCACAGTGGGTGCAAAAGGAGAAAAAAGAGAAGCAGACACAGAAAGAAAGATGTGCTGATAAAACAAGTGGTGATGAAAAAGAGGAAAACGTCGAGGAGAAGGAGGTTTCAATTACCAAAAGCGAACTGTTCAGTCTCTTTATCGAACTGTACCACCGCCTCTTCATTGGCCAGTGGCAGCCACCGTTGCCTTTCTACTACCATTCACCAAATGCTACCGAAGTAGATCCGCTGAAACCGTGGATTGTCATTTGGACGCTGATTCACAACTCATTCGAGCTTGACAACGACGATGATGGTAGCTTAAGTGCCGAAATCCCGTTTTTTCCAACGACTCCAGACTATTTGACCACTGTTAAAGGTAAGTGCAAGTAAAAATTACACTGTAGTTGTTTAAAATCTTTTTTAATTTATGTTTTTCTAATTTTTTAGAAATCAACAATTTTGCTAAACGTTTTAGTTTTAATTGTTTCTTAGGAGACAGCCAAAAAGAAGATTATCAGTTTTTTAAAAACATTCATTAAAACTTTGTTTCATTTGAAAAATTTTGTTTTTAACTTAAAACCAGCATGTATTCAGTACACCCTAACAAAAGGAAGATTAAAAGTTATTTTTTAGTATCATTGGAATGTTAGTAACTCATTCTTGGCAGTTCATTGATGAGCCGGTCTGAAAAACTACTTAAACCCTAAACAATTTTTTAAAAAATTATAATTTAACGCAAACGCCAAATCGGCTGTACATTTGCTTCAATTGTGGTTTTCAAATTCACAATTTAAAACTTGAAAATGTTTTTCTCAACTTTCAAGTGGTTGCTGCTGGCTTTTTGCCTGTTGAGTTATGCATTGAAATTCCATTCACCCAAAGTGCGTCACACTTTGCAATGTTTGGCATTCCACCCTGCAGGATATATTGACTCAACTATCAAATGTATTACTAGTCTGTGGAAGTCACTAGCAGACAAAGGCTACATGATGAGTGATTCGCCGGATTACTACAAAGTCCCCATCGGAATCATTTTCGGACTCAAATACGTCGGCAAGGTCTGGCTAAACATGGAAAAGGAGATAACGGAAGACTTTTGCATTCGACAATCTATTTTTGGTTGGAGTTGCTTTGGAGTAATTCTCAAACCAGACAACTCACACTCGACTATGTTTCTCATGTGCAGCAATTTCAAAAGTCGTCCAATCCAGTGCACACCAGCGAAGGAACTCACGCCCATCGAAAAAGAGTACTTGGACGACTTCGTTGTGAGCAAAGTCTGTTTTACCGACAATCGCTACTTCGTGTCTCTACCGTGGATCAGTCCAATCCAACTAGGCATTCACAGTGACCTATCACTCGCTCGCTTACACCGACTAATTTGCAGTTTGTGTCGTTTAGGAAGATTCGAGCAGTATTTGTCAGCTATCGAGAAGCTTATCAACCAATTTGCCGAACCAATCCCTTGTACACCCGACTCAACAAACGTCTACTATCTTCCGCGTCATTGCGTGATACGTCTAGACAAATTAACCACCTAACTTCGACTCGTGTTCGACGGCTCAGCAGCAGAGCCAGGTTTCAAATCGCTCAATGACAACTTGTTCAAGGGAATCAACTCTTAGAGTTCTCTTGACTTGTTGCTTCGTTTTTGCCTTGGAAAACACGCATTCGTCTTTGACATTGAAAAAGCGTTTTTGCAGATTCAGATGGAACCGAATGATAGAGATGCACTGCGTTTCTATTGAATCGACGCACAAGAAGTACCGGTAGCCTATCGCTTCAAAGTAGTCCCGTTCGGTACCTTTGCGTCTCCGTTCCTCCTTTTCGTCGTCATGTACAAGCACCTGAAGGTGATGATCAATCGTAAGAAGGACCATCTAGAGGACGCTGTTCTCTCGGATGTAGCGTCAATCATCGAGAAACGATTCTACGTCGATGATCTCATCGTATCATTTCACTCTTCAACCTCAAAACAAATCAACAAGATCAAGGAGACCACCGAAACTATCTTCGTCAAAACAGG
This sequence comes from Tyrophagus putrescentiae, assembly GCA_024499935.1. NCBI lineage: Eukaryota > Metazoa > Arthropoda > Arachnida > Sarcoptiformes > Acaridae > Tyrophagus > Tyrophagus putrescentiae. The sequence continues at coordinate 3,853,067 of JAMZRA010000005.1, forward strand.
CATGAACGTCCGGAAATGGCGTGCCAATCTCAAGGAGTTAGACCAGCTGTGGTCACCTGATGCCTCCAACATCGTCAAACTACTAGGTCATCTATGGACCGTGGCAGTGGACACCTTCTCATTGACAGTCGAGATTTCGCCAGAGGTGCACCACTCAATCTTGACCATACGACTATTCGCCTCGTTGATGTCCCAAATCTATGATCTGCTCGGACTCGTGTCGCCTTACATCATTTACCTTTGCTTGATTTTTTGTAAACTGTGGGCACACAGTCTAGAATGGGATGAACCAGTACCTGATGAACTTTGTAAGGAAGCACTCGCAGCAGTTCAAGATGTTCACCTCGTCAATCAACTCTCACTCGCTCGCGATGTTTTATCGTCCGAAAAGTCTGATGAACCAGCCACTTTACTCGTCTACAGTGATGCCAGCAAAGACGCACTTGGAGTAGTTGCGTACACTATCGTAGACAGAGAGACTAAGCTCTACTATGCCAAGTCTCAACTCATCAAAGATTTGTCCTCAGAAACCTCGCCTAAAAAATCACTATTTGCGAAACCGAGTTAGAAGGTCTCTTTATGGCAGCAGAAGTTGCCCACCATTTTTCGAATTTTTCTATTATATTACTCACTCCCAACAGCATCGAAGCAAAGTTAAGTCTACCGCTCAATAAAATAGTGATTTGTTCCGACTCATTCGTCAATCTTCAACGCCTATTGAAACACCCCAATGATCAAAAGGTGAAAATTTCACTTTAAGTGAATAAGATGCGCAAACTAGTACCGCAAGCAGTCTATCGTCATGTAGGCACAAAGCAGAATCCTGCTGACCTCGAAAGGATGCACTATGACAAAATTGATGAAAAACAAGCAGTGGTTTTGCCCAGATCCACCATCAGCAGACACCCTCTTCGAAGGGGAGATTACCACGATGATCAATTCACTCGCAACTATTCCCAACTCGTGCACCTGCTCTCGATTCGTCACTTATGGCCAAGCAGTCAGTTCGTAGAGACGTATTGCCCGATGGATGCAAGGAGCAATCAGTAATGAGCGCAAGTCAGTACCAGCCGTTGCGCTAGGTAAGAACCTTCTTATTCGCTACGTCCAACGCCAGCACTTTTTGAAAGAGATCAACTTGTTGACTCAAAACAAGTCACTCGATCGTAGCAGTGTGCTAAGAAACAGCAAGTTTTTCGTTGACAAAGACGGCATTCTGCGATTGCAAACTCGCATGAAAAGTGGTGTGAATCTCTCACTTGACCATAATTATAATAACCCCATAATTCTACCTTCGCGATGTCATCTAACCGAACTACACGTCAACTATGAGCATAATTGCCAAAGCCATCCAGGCGCCGACAGAACTATGGCCGCAGTTTTAAACCAGTACTTCGTATTCGGTCTACGCCCGTACGTTCGCAAATTGCTCAGTCGCTGCATGATTTGCAAGCGGACTCGAGGAAAAACGGTCAACGTCGATCTAGGCATGGTCCCTAGCTTTCGTTACAACATGTATGCCACACCATTTACCAACGTCGGAATGGACTTATTCGTTTCATTGAAGATTGCAATGAAAACGCCAGGCAAGCGGTACGGTGTGATTTTCACCTGTGCTATCACTCGCTCAGTTCATCTTGAATTCGTCAACCATATGACCTCTCAGGAGGTGTTTACCGCACTCCTCACATTCATTGCTTGTCGCGGTATCCCCCCCATCTGTTGAACATTGACAACGGACGCCAACTACTCGCTTGCAAAAAGCAATTCGTACAGTTTGTCGAGCAGATCAGTGAGCACTATCCAGGACTAGACATTTGCATCAAATGGATTCAGCTAACCGCCTCATTCCCCTGGAGAGGTGGGTTTTATGATAAATTGATCCGCATTTTCAAAAACACCCTCATCGGATTAAAGTTTTGTCAAATAATTGATGAAAAAGAACTTACACTTGTCCTCTACCAAATCGAAGCAAGAATGAATAGCCGACCGTTATTCATGTGGGAAAGAACCGTCGTCACGCCCTCGCACTTCTTTGCCCACAAACCGCTGATGCAACTCCCAACAATCTGCAACCTACCAACGCACATTGCTAAACCGAAGTTGATCAAAGATGTCGCACTGCAGCGTCATATTAACAGCGTGTGGTTCAACTTTCATTCGCAATGCCTTCTACAGCTGAAAACATTACATCAAAACCTATTCGTGCCCAACCAGTCTGACAATCTTCGAGTAGGTGATGCTGTGATACTGAAGAACAACACCCCGTCCCCGCAATGGCCTTTCGGAGTAGTGGAGCAAGTAGAGATATTCCCAGACGGTACTATCCAAACTGTTCATGTGCGCACCCATGATTGCGGCAATCCGGTCATCAAAGCCAGAGATGTCAGAACCCTCATACCATTTGAATGCACTCAGGAACAGCATCAAGAAATGGACGAACAGCAATCGGTTGACCCCCAAATCCCGATTCTATCATCTCACTCGCACTCCAATTCTGCCCTTACGGGATTGCAAGCGAGAATCTAGCCGGGGGAGGATGTGTAGCCCGCCTGAGTCAGCAGCTAAGTTGACAGTAAGTCAGCCCTCTTATCTTTGCTCATTTGCACTCACGTGGAGCTGACGAACTTGGGAGCGTTATCATCGAGTGTATGTTTCTATCTCTCCACTCGTTTCTTTCAGTCTTTTCTCCCTTCCTTTCCTCTTGTTTCCTTTCCCCTCTCCACCCTCTTTAGTCTATTACCCACTCGACCCATACTCATGTTCTCTCTTTTCTGGTCATTTCCGGCCACCCCTATCCTTGCATATAACGGGCCCTCGATGTGAGGTGCCAGTGGCCAGTTGTTTTCGTTGGCCGATCGTCAGGCGAGTGCACACTCGTAGCGCTTCGTCGCTTTCTGCACAGCTGTCTCACCACCCTTTACCAATTTTCAATAAAAGTCTACCCAACCAACCAACTACTCGTCTCAATCGCTCGACTTTGGATCAACCCCCCCCCCCCCCCGTCTACTCGTCATCGTCGTCGTCGTCAATCACTCACTCGCTCGCTCGCACAATCGTCAGCAGCAAGCTTCGGCCACAACACCGCGTTTGCTCACCACTCGAGCCAGCCGGCTACAACAATCACTGTGAATCAAGCAGTCACTACAGTAAAAGTATCTTTATTTTGTTCTCGTGTTGATCATCAGAAGTTTAGTTTTACAAACGGTTGCTTACTTTGCTTCAATTGACCTGTTGTAAGGTCTCAAAACATTTAAAAAGGCACTCACTTTTATTGTCAAGTGTATGTTTGGCAAGTGTAACGATAATGCTCTTCCCAGCAATAGTAAATCAGTTCAAGCAGTTTGAGGCAATTTCTAGTTTGAAAGGGCCTGCTGATAAACGACCTCGACTCAAACAAATGCTCTATTCAGCAACATCAATTCATCGTTGGGTACATTTGAAGGTAATTAAACATTTTTGTTACCTAGTGAACTAGTGTTAGAAGAATTGTGTTTTTCCTTTTGTGGTTCCTGTTGACAAATGTTTCAGTAGCAAAACCAATTTTCCCATAAAAGGATGGCCACTTTAGTTGCCAAATGAGAGGTGGAAAATAGCTGATGGCAACAGTAGTGATGGTGATTAAAATGTCAATTATTAGAGCACTACTAAAAATAGCAACATCAGCAGAACAAAAGGTAAAACCAAGGAAGAAAGAAGAAAGAAAATATGCAAATAGGAGGAAAAAGATGGGTTAAAGTCAACAGTTGCCAGTTGTGTGAGTGCAATTTAGCAGTGCACGCAAAAAGAAACTCGCTGGAGTTTTAATTTGTGAAATTTTCCCTCCCTCCCTTGTTTTTTAATTTAGTCTACATCAGACTTGTTTAGCTTAGAGTAGAGTATAGGCGGTGATGAAGTCAGGTTAGCCACAAACGGCCACTGTGTCTTCTTCATCTTCTTTTTCCTTCTTTATTTGGTGTCCTCTACTGTCACTGCTACTGCCATTGAAGCTTCTTCTTTTAATTGAATAATCAAAGCATTATCAAAAATGTTACACAATACTGTACATCTGCTCAACAGGCATTCCTCAGCAGTGCAAAGCACAAAGCGGAGAGGTCTGGTCAAGTGGTGTCGGGTGAGCTATCGGCTATGAGGAGATGTTAGCCTGGCTGTGACATTCCTTGCACCTAATTGCTTTCAGTGAATTAGTGTCAGTTGCACTGTTGTTGTGTCTTCTTTCTTTTGCTACTGCTGTGTCTAATTGTGTGCGCATTGTTTATTTAGGCAGTGATCACCACTGCAGTGGTCTGGTGTGCCTGACACTTCGGTAGTGAGTCACTCTCCCTCCTATTCAGTCTGCGCATCTGTTCAGTGCCACTTGTTGCATTGAAACTCATTTCATCTCCTTTTCAATACTCAGAACTCAGCGCCTCTTTAGTCGGTGATGTTTTGAAGAGGGGAGCCGGGAAATGATCGCCTAGTCGGAGAGTGAACTCGATTGTGTAGCCTTTGGTGGTGCTGGTGGTGGTGGTGATTTCATCTGTTGCATTACGACTTTAACTGGTGGTGATGTCCTTGTCAGTGCTGTTCTGGTGGTGATGGTTCAGCTGTGTGAAAGCTGGTGCGTTTGCTGTGGCTAGCAGCGGTGACATTCCTGGAAGTGATGTTACTGCCACTGTCACACGTTTTGAGGGAGACTGCAGTGGTGCTGGTGGTGAAATCGTCGGCTGGTTGCTGGCTGTCATTCGCATTCTGCTCATCGCCATCAGTGTGCGCAGTTCTGAGCGACTTCATTCGCACCAAAGAGATCAAGGCAGCAGCCACTCTCTGTCGACGACTTAGATCTGCCTGATTCAAGTGGCATACACGATCTGCACATCTTTGACAACATTTTCCAGCAGGTCTACCAGAAGCAGTACAGTAAAATGTCGAACCAAGGCAAGTTGTGAACCTTTTTTTGTTGTTGGTGTTGAAAATGATTTGTAACTATTGATTTTATTTATTGCATTTTGACTTCTACCACCACTTTTACCTGTTGCTGATGCAGAAAAGAAAGACGCGATGAAGAAGGCGGAGGAGGAAAAGCGTCGCAAGGAGAAAGAACAGCAAGAGGCTGAAAAACGCCACCGCGAAGAGCAGAAGAAGCGGGAGGACGAGAAACGTCGTAAGGAGAAAAAGAAGAAAATTAACCTAGAGCGTCGAAACATGACTAACCGCGGTAACCGATGGAGTGAATACTAAAAGAAAAGGAAAGGAGGGATCAAGGATGATGTGCTGCTTCAAAAGTGGTCAAAATCTGCTGAATTACCACCATTTGAAATCAATCACCCTGATTACCGTACCATCATCAGCACTACCACAATCACCACCACCACCGCCTCAGCACTAATCCTCGTGACTCTTTCTTTGACTTTTCCACTTCTTTAAATTTTTCTTTTTTTCCTTCTTTTTAACTCTAAATTCTTTTTACTATATTAACCAAAATTTGCCTTTTCCTAGCATTTTTTGTTTCTATTGCTGTATCTTTTACTTTTTCTTTTTTTCACTGTTAGTTCATTACTTTTTGTCTTTTTCCTCTTTTCTCCTTTTTCCATCATTTGAATAACTTTCAAAACAGCAGCAGTTTTATTCATGTTTTCAAAAATTTGTTAGTCACAGTCTTGCTGGTTGCAAGGCTGCTTGTTTAATTGATTTTAAATTGTTCAATAAAAACCAAAACTCAGTCAAGTTTACTTCGCTTACTTCTAACTTTACTGTGCACCACTAACTTTTCTTATAAGTTTGGGCAGCGGCTCATCGCTGACGACATTTGGACACTGTTCTACTGGCGGTTCTGTTGGACACTGTAAACGCCCACCGATTACCAAACATACAACCGGTGACCAGCTCAAGAGGACGTCTGATGGCGAGCATCACTTGTCGGTCGGCATTTCATTGAGCAGACGATGGATTGGTCCTTTAGAGCAGTACGCCTAAGCTCAGTTTAATGTGCATTTTTTGCTAACTAAAAGGAATGATGGCAACGTCCAGTTTGTTCCAGTTTGTTACATTTATATAAAATGTACTGTTCAATCAATACTGCTGTCAATACTAGCCCAGCAAACTTGTAAGAAAAACTATGTTATCAATTAAATGCCAAATGGATTAAAATATGAGCAGTTTTAGTAATGCACAGTCAAAATGCACAAAAAGTTTTACAGCAAAGGTGTCCGTTTACCACGTTTGCAACCCTTTTGGTTGGTGAGCACCATCGTCTGCTCCGGCAGTCACTCTTCAAAGGCGTGCACTGTGAAGTCGATCAGCGGTTCCTGCTGATAACGGTCATCAGCGTGGGCAATCACCTCGCCCAGCTGCGGTCGATTTCGAGCGGAGGCAAAGAAGGGCGTCACCAGGCGGCGGACGCACTGCTCCACATGACCGGTGTTCTGCGGCGGCAGGCGGGGCCGCCACTCGCAACTGCTGCACCGGCCAAAGGACAGGCTGATGTAGAGCAGTTTCACCGCGGGGAAGACCACCTCAAATGGCGAAGGGCGCCCTCGAGTCGTCCGAGTGGAGGACCAGCGCCAGGCGGCCAGCTGAGAACAGCGACGGCGGCTGCCTGTTTGCACTGGACGCCTCCTTTTGGCGTCTTTTTGCGGCAGGCTGCTTTCCAGATAGAGGTCAAAGAGGTGCGGCAGTTTGGTGAACTGCACGAAAATGGCGCCCATCGAAGGGTCTTCGTTGAGGAGATGGACTGCGCGCAGGTTGACAAAGGCGTTGGCAAAGTCGTTGATGGTGAAGAGACTGACCGGCTAGAAAGAAACGTTGCTGAAGAGGTGAAAGTGAGCGGCTACGGTAAGCAGCGGTTCCTCTCTTTCTTCAAAGGGAATGTAGGCGTACGCCTGCATGTTAATGGTCATCGGCGGCGGCGGCGAAGACTTGTCTCCGTTCTTGTTGTTTACTTGCTGTCCTTGTCGCATTCGATCCCTTAGGCTCTCTATCCAGTAATCGGCCCGTTGAGTGGACGCCTGCTGGAAGAAGAAGTCAAAGGTGCGAAAAGTGGTGCTGGCGAAAAAGCGTGGCAGGTTGAAAGGCGGCACAGTGAGGCAGTTGGCATAGTTTAAGAAGACTTGACAATGCTGGCAAATGAAGGTTTGCTCTGTTTGGTCATCACTTATTTAAACTCACTCACTGTTTTTAGTGATGCAGAGTTTTTAGCAGCAAAAGTGGCTAAGATTAATTTTAGAACTTGTATAATTTTGTTGTTCAAGACTTTGTCTGTTTCAGTTGCCAGAAGATCAATGCACTGTAGATTCATAGTATGAAGTGTCTTAGTGCTCAATGTTAGAATGTTGTGCATGTTATTGTAGAATTCCTCAAAGTCTACATCTCGTGACAGTTCCTGTTCTATGTTGCTCTCGGCTTCACTTTCCTGGAAGCTGGCGTCGAAGCTGTTTTTCTTGCTTTGTTTCTTGCTGTTGAAGCCAGGTGAAATTGGCAATTTTTGTCTTTTTTTAGATGTTGACGCTCCACGAGCCTTCTGTGTCAGCTGCCGGACGGCTCTGGCGGTACTTCTGGTAGATTTTTGTGACATTGTCACACTTGGCAAAGGGTCCAGGGGTGGAGAAGTATCTAGATTACAATTCAAAAAATCCTAGAAAAGGTAGAAAAAATCTGCAAGATGTTTACCGTTCGGTGGTCATGTGCAAACTTGGGGGTTTGCAACGAGGTACAGCGCTTGTTTCTCAGCCGATTGAGCTAATACTTTCTTAGTAAGTTTTTGGATCCGGCACACTGGCGTTACTAGCATTAATGTTTTTTAAACGATTGGGATACTAATGATTACCCAAATGTAATTGAATCTCAAAAAAAGAATCAACTTCTCATCGAAACTTGTTTAGAATCCCAGTTTGATTCAGATTCAGGAGAAAACACAGACTTTTATGATTATGAATCTGACTTGGATGCATCTTCGCAGCAATCAAAACTGCATGTCTGCTCCCTTTTTACTTCTTACTTACTTTTCTTTTTGTTACACTTTCCCTCGCGGCATGCACACACACTCTTTGTTACTCCAACTCTTGTCACCTTCTGTTCACTCCTAGTCATGCCTGTGAGTATTGTTTCTCTCCGTCTCTCTTTCCTTCTTGTCCTTCTTTTCCTGTATCTAAGCCCCTTTCTTTCTTTTTATTAAACATGTAGGTTTGAAGGGGCCTGTTTGGATAGTTTCAGAAACAAGCCCGCTTCACTCCTAGCTGTTTGAGGGAGCTTGACAAAGACAGCTCAACAAGGATTAGTTCTGCAAACGATGAAATGATTGAAAATGGGAGACACTTAAAAAATAAGGTGTATTTAATTGAAGATCGGTAAAAAGCTACTAGTAAAACTAATCTAAAGGTGTCTTTTAATGGTAGAATGGTGCGAAACCAAGCGAGTGGCCAACTGAAGAGAGCCTTGCTTCCGTAGGCTTTTATAGTGGAAAAACAAGAAAGAGCAGCTCACGCCACTTCTTTGAGAAAGTTCGATTGCTGATTGCCATCAGGAGAGGCCCATCAATGTACTTCTTCAGTTGTTTCGTTTAGCAGGCGCTTTTTGAGGCCCACGACGTCTTTATTTGGGCAGTAAGATAATGCCTCCAGAGGCACCGTACAATCTGCGGCAGTCGTCCGGCGGCGGTCGCTTCTGCTTGTGCTAAAAACAGTTTTTTCGGTGGTGGAGAGAAGTGGATGAATTGGCATTAGGGGGACACAAGGAGGGAGCGAGAGGGAAAACAACAAATAAACAGAGGAGAGGTGTTTGTGTAAGAGGTTAAGGGGAGAGTGAGGCTTCAGATAAGCTTGCAGTGCAGTAGTGGTAGCTTGCGCCCCACCGGCTGATGATAACGACCGTCGTCGCATCGCACAAAGGAGGCTGATAAGTGGAACTTTCCATCTCCTGAGTCGACAATTCTAATCGCCTACCACAGGTCGCCATCGTGAACAACACGAGTTCACTCTGAGTACATGCAGTCAACCCGATTCTGCTTTCTCTGATTCCTCAATCGGACAGCTCTCTGCCTACAAACATCTGACTAGCTCACTTGCAGTCCGTCACTCTGCCCACCAGCAGTTTTTGGCCCTTGCAGTGCGGCTGTAGTTCCCCAGCAGCAGATCATCATCTTCGCCTTTGTCTTCAGCAGACTCAAACTTTTAGCGGTCCCAGCATTTTTTGAAACAGTTCATCATCATCCTCATCATCAGCACAAGCCAAACCACCAGCACCTTCCATCAGCAGCTCAAGCAGACCGAAGCAGAAGCCAACCGAATTTTTCGCTGAACAACAAGCAACTCTACTCACCCCAATTTTGCTGGCGCAGTGCAAACCCGCCACAAAATGATAACAGAGCAAACCAACATCTATGCAAACCAATTGCAAAAAAAGAATGAAATTGCTCAAACAAAAAAAGCGACCTGCTCAGCAGGAAAAAGTGATGCCTGAAAAGTTTTGAAAATTTTATTAACTTTGAATTTTGTTTGGAATAAAACATGTAAGTGTGTTAAAATTAAAAACAACGTGTAATTTACTAACTTAATTTTTTTAAGTTTTTTAGATTTTTCTTAAAACTTTTTTACCTGTGAAGAAAAATGAGAGTTAAGTTAAAAAGCATCGTGGAAAGGCTCCACAATCGATTGGTCTACCACCGTTCCGCTGGGCACTTTGTAGTTGGGGTTCCTTCGTGCTTGCATCAGCATGAATCGTGTGTGGTGGTTTTTCTGAATTTAATTCAGTTGAACAATGTCGATAGTATTTTAAGTAGCAAAAGTAAGAAATAAAATACCTGAATGACAATGAAGCTCAGTTTGCAACTTTTGCTGACCTTCTAGATGGCGGCCCAAATCAGCGGAATCTCCTTCTCTTTCACCTGTTCAAGCTGAGTCTCAGAGACACCGTCGCGAAAGACGAAAATGTTGTCCGGGTAGTAGTAGTTGTGCTTTCGGTACTCCTCCAACAGTTCGGAGGTCTAGAGTAGTGACGAAAAATGATAAAAAGGCTCATATTAAGTTGTTCAGCTCAGCAAAAAGAGCTTACCATTGAATCGAGCTGCTTCACTGTCTCATCGCGTTCTTTTTTCTGCATCCGTATCGAGGCGGCGTATTTTGTGAGGGCCTCATCGTAGGAGCCGACGGCAGCCGATACCAAGGACAGGACCTTTTCCAAGGCGTCAGAATGACTCACCACAACACCCATCACTATGGTGCGGGCAGTCAAAAAGGGCAGTTGGCTTTGAATCGCCCTCTTGTCGATAATCACGTTTTAACCGTTAAGCTTTCCGTTCACCTTTCGGAAAAAGTTCTCCAGGTAGTCGCGTTTGGCGCCCAAGTTCACCTCGGTGATGTTCTCCATGTTGAAGCAGCAGCTGATGATGCCGTACTTCTGGTCGCAGTAGTGCTTTATTAGGTCGTACATTGACGGAACTTTGTCGTCTTCTGTGTGTGTGTGGGTTTTAAGTGAAAAAAGCGTTAGCATCAAAACCGTACAACGTATTACAAGTAGATCACTTACTGGTAGGAATGCCTATCAAGACTAGCTCCACATCGGCCTCGTTCATGAGCTCAAAGACTTTTCCCATCTCCTTCTTTGTCTTTGCTTCCACTCCAATCGACAATCTTTGCTCGCGGAAAGACGGTGGGTGTATGTGCATTGTTGCGGTTGCTGTCCACTGGAAAAGTGTATATGTGATAAGTGTACCGGTTAAAGAGTTAAGTTAGTTCAGGTGTGTTAGCTAGCTAAGGAGTTCAAGGAGTGATAAAAGTTGAAGCTGAGTACAAGCCGTGCTAGGCAAAGATTCATGTGGCGGTCTGGCCCAGGCCGCTACAGATGAAACATATCTTCTTGTGCCTGAGCATGTCCATTGAGTAGATCAAGAAAATTGCGGTTCATCAGTTCATCTATTGTCATTTTGGCTACAGAGGTTCATCACCGTTTTGGCAACACGCTCTCCCCTCAAAACGATTTGTTGGTGAATAGAATGAACAATTTGGTCGAGAGGGTGATTGCTGTTGCAGCATTCGTTTTTTTGACGCAAACTTCAAGCAACGATCGTTCATCACAGCTACCCTCAAATGCAAAACCTACACATACTTTAGTGTTCTCTGACAAACCCGTTAGATGTCGATGATCCGTTACTGTCCTTTCATGCAACCACTTTCGGCCACTGTCGCAGAAACAATGTGCACTAGTGAAACTCGCAATGACTTGGCTATAAATTACAAAATGCATAAGCTTTTGCCTGACTCACTGTTTTCCTGATTGCTTTCCTGACTGACTGGGGACAACTCACAACCAACAAAAAGGGGACCTTTTCGCAGAAAAGAGCACATCTGGCACCACAGAGGGAAAGACTACGCGGAAACACACAAGCCGCACATTTGTCACTGTGTAATTTGGTAGGCCTGTTGGTCGATGGCTCAGTCAGTCAGTGAACAGTGCAACGAGTCATCCAAGTCAGCCTCTGATTTACTGAGAAGGAAAAAGCGAACACCATAATAGAGTGGTGTGCACTGCAAAGAGAGCACCAGTCTGCGTTAGTAGAAAACTGTTGTTTATTTTGCTCACAGTTCTCTGTTGCTTCGGTTGTTGTCACTTGCGTTCTGTCTTCTGAATTTTGCGGTACTTCTAAAAAGTAAAAGATTTTCAGTTTTAAGTTCGGAAAACTTCATCCTCCTGACATGCCTCTCCAAGTAAAGTTCAATGTTCAGCTGGGTGCCATTTTGACCATCTTCCTGGCTCCCATCTTCAGCCTACTGCCCCTTTTTCAGTGGACTCTGCCCATCGTTGGAATGAACAGCTTTAGTTTTGAAAACTTCAAAACGCCTGCGCCATTTTTTTCTCTGATTGCTAGCATTTTGGTTGCAGCATACATCACCTTTAAGATGCACTCATTTCTCGTTCGATCAAGTGTCCACAACAAGGTAAAAAGAAACTGAATTTAACTAATACAATCTAATACTTTTACTTTGCAGTACTTTGTTTACAATGTTTTCCCTGGCACGATCGCCGCCATTGGCCTCCACTTAATCAACTCCAACTTGCAGGCGTCCTCCTGTGCAGACTTTTCCACCGAACTCTTCTTAGTGGGCGTCTACCTGGTGGCTATCTCCTTTGCCCTCTTCTTTCAGTCTTTAGTGGCCGGCCTTTTCAGTCAGTATGCTTGGCTTGAGCAAGTAGAGGGAGATAGCGCATCCATTCTTCCTCTGAACGAGTGGAACAAGATTTTCCAGTCGTGGTTCAAACTGCTCTTGGCTTTCACTTTCTTCTACATCTTTCCACTGGCGGAGTTCTTCATTGAAGTCTCTTACTTTCCGTCAGTAAAACACTGGAGAGTGTGGAGCCTCGGTAGATCGGACATTCTCAAGGTGGACGGTTGCATTGACGCTTCAGGTAGAAAGCGATTTCTCATCACTGGCGCTCTCTTCAACACTGTGCTCTTGGCCGTCTATGAGATCATCTGCAACCTGACAGCATTCAAACTACCAGAAAAAGAGGCTGAAAGCGATCTGCGTCCGATTTCTTTTGCCTTTTGGGTGAAATCCAACAAACTGATGCCAGTGATTAATGTGCTGGAGTACCTTCTCCTGCTGTCTTCTCAGGTAAAAAGATTCAGCTTAAAACATTAAAACTAACTTCTCAACTTTTTCTCAGCTCATCCTCCTCAATCCGCTCAGCTTTCTGGTGGCGGCTATTGCTTGGCCAGTTTGGAAAATTTGCTTTACCACCTGCCCTTTCTTGGAAACTGGCTGCAGCTACCCGGCACAAACACCTGACGGGGAAGAAATTGAATTTTTAGTGTTTTCTCAAAACACACCAGCATTGCTACGCTCACGCAGCTTTCTGGAAACGCCGATCAGTGGTAAAACTCAGCCCCGAGAAAGACCTCTTCGACCCACATCAATCAGTTCATTGACTATTCACTCTTTATCCTCTGAGTGTGACAAACCGAACGTTTGAACCAAACTTTGCCACACACACGCTCCCATGTAAACACAATCATTTTGGCTTGTTTTACGCTTTTTAATTAAAATTTTTCAAAAACTATGTACTTTGCTCAACTTGTTTGATCTTTAATATAACAGTTAAGTTGTCAACACTGACTAGAACATTTAGTACATTGGCGACAGCAGTACAACTGCTGTGAATTGCAAAAAGATCATTCACACTTTGTTTGAATTTGGGTTCATGAAAACTTTTTACCAAAAAAGTATACAAATCGCCTATGTGTTTGCTAAAATAACACTTGTGAACACTTGACGACTTTCCATACCTCTCTAGGGAAATAACTAGGCTTGCATCGGCGTGTGACAGTGAGCTCAGTAGCCTGAGCAAACACCACGTGGTAAACACACAGGTAAATTTTTGAGATTACATGCAAACAAATATTAACTTTACTCTAAATTAAGTTTAAACACAGGTTTTCAGAGTTTGATTGCTAAACAATGAATCAACAGTGTTATCAAAATGAACGCAAATTTTTCTGTTTTAAAAATGCTCGCATTATTTACATGAACGAAGTTCATGATGTCGTAATATTCAAAACACCGGCATCAAAACATTACACTGCTAAACCAACACCGACTGACATCAACAGTGACAATAAATGCTACAATTACAGTCATTATCAATTTTAATATTTTAATCAAATTGGCAGCAACTATTGTAACTTATATTGATTGTAGTAAACTGCAATACAAAAATAAAGCATCAGCGATTCATGTTTAATTATTTAAAACAAATTTACGTTGTTTTCAGATTCATTTTCATTTCATATTTTTATGTTTTTTCAATCTTATTCTTTATTTGTTTCAGTTGAACTACTTTTTTTGACAGTTTTTTTTATCTCTTACTCACTACCACCCCTCAAAGTTACCTTTGCTACCCTGTATACAGGGGAGGTGGCCCTGGTCGAGCCCCGGTTTACAGACCAGATTTGGTCCCCAGAACAGGCTGGGGGTCGTGGGGGGCTTGGGGATAGATCATCGGGAACACCCGAAGGTGCTGGCGGCCTGACCAATGGGCCTGTCCCAGCTCGCTCATTCTTTGCCTTGGTGATCTCCACGTCGTAGTGTTCTACAACCACGTCGGAAGTGGTGATTTTGTAGTAGTTGGAAAGCAGTTCCACCTGACGGCCAGTCTTCCCGGGGGTCATTTGCGACGGGATGACCATTTGTTCCTCCTCAAAGTTGGCCATGGCCCAGTTGCGATTTTGGTATTGGCCACTGTCTCCTCCCTTTTTACCATTTTGCCAGTTTTCTCCTGAAAAAAATACTAAATTGAGACCCTTTAATTGTAATAGACAACAGCAATAACAACACTTTTTAGAAACCACCTTTTCAGTGGCATCTACTTACGGTCAGACATTGGTTTTTGAGCTGCTGCTGTTGTTGTCGATGTTAGTTAGATGATGAAACCTGAAGATGTTGCTGGTCGCTAGTGATTTTGTAGGATTTTTTTTGGAATGTTGTACTCTTCGTGAGCTAAGCGCCAATGTGTTTGATATCGGGGATAAGATTAGATTGGCAGTACTGCTGGGTAGTTGCCTTTTGACACGTTTTCTGTGAAAAGTCCACACAAAAGACACAAACACTCGGCACTCAGGTTCAGAGGTATGTGTGTGTAAGTCGGGTGTCGGAAACTCCAAAAGTAAACAGGGCAAACGTCTCACCCACTCGGTATAGATTCTTCGAAGTGCTCTTGAGGAGGGAAAGAGATTGTATGATGGAGATCTGTGGATCAGCGTATCCTGTGCAGGCGTGCTTCATTTCGGGCAGCAACTGCAAAAGTGGATCAAGCGATTAAGAGTAGACCTGAATAGGACTGGTTCACTCTGACAAGATTTTTCGGTACTGGTTGGAACTGGTTTCGGGACTCTCGCCGCTAGGGTTCTGCTGGAGATGATGCAGCAGATTGGACAGGCAAACACTGTGACGCAGATAGATTTGCTCTACTTAGAGATGACATTCACACTGAAGCAGCAAAGTGGCAACACTGCTCTGGCTTTAATGGCTGCCCCCAAGGGGGCGCTTGCTGCAAATAGAATCATTTAGAAAAATAATTACGCACTTTTCTCCCTTCAGATGACAGGCCAGCGCCCAAAATTGAAACGAAAAAGGCATAAACATTTGATTCACTGACAATCTGCCGATTCAGATTTCAATTTCACAAGCTCAAGTGATACATCATTGAGTTCAGCCACATACACACGCAAACATCTAACCTCACGCTACATCAGAGCTTGTACATTACCTAAATTCTGAAAATGAATCAAAATTGCGCTAGAAAATCAACCCGTTGGTTCACCACACCCGACCAGTTGACGGGTCTCAAGGAATCGCCAAAAAAGTTGTTGCTGAAGATTGACGAGGTGCTCGCAAAGGAAACGGTTGGCTCAAACAATGGAGAGGTGATGATCTTCAGAAAGTAAGTCGTTAAAACCACCATATTAAAAGTTGTAGTAAGTTTAAAAAACCAGATTAAAACACACACAATCACAAATAGGCTTAGAGTAATATAAGACCCGTTTGAGTTTTTGTTTGTATGCAACAAAAAAATGAGTCTTTTGATATATTTTTTAGCACAAGTTATAATTAGCTGAGCAGTACCACCACTGAATTGACTTACTAATCACCTTTTATTATTCCTCCTTTTCAGCCGAATCTTTGGTTGCTGCCTGACCTGGGACGGCGACCTGCAGTTCACCGAGCTGGACGAGTGCTCCTACCAGGAGATGATGGCCTACCTCCCACTCAACTCTCACCCTGACCCGAAACGCGTGCTAGTCATTGGTGGCTGTGAGGGAGGCCTCATCATGCGGGTGGCCAATCACCCCAAGGTCAAACAGGTGGAGCAGGTGCACTTTGAGATGAAGGTGATGAAGATGGCCCGCAAGTACCTGCCCTCCATCGCTGCAGCCCATGACGCCTTTGTGAACGGCTCCAAGGTGACGTTGGTCTCCACCAGCAGTATGTTCTCCTTTCTGACCAGACGGCAGCAGTGGGACGTCATCATCGTCGACAGCGGCTGCGTCATGGACGACCAGGCGGAGAACTACTTTAGGGCCATAAAGAAGGGACTCAACCCTGGTGGGGTGGTGTGCACTCCGGCGCCTCCTTACCCCTTCAATAATGATCAGAATGGTCAGCTGAAGATGTTTTTTGAAATGGTGAAGCCGCTCTTTCCCTCGGCCACCTACGCCACCACCTTGATGCCCTCCTTTACAAACGGTCAGGCCGGAATCCTTCTGGCGGGAAAGTCGCTCAGAAAGGGCTTTGACTTTGCTAAACCAGTGACCGTTTTCTCCAATGGCGACTGCAACCGCCTTCAGCTCAAGTACTACTCGGCAGAGGCTCACCGAAACTCCTTTGTTTTGCCGCCTTTTGTCAAAAAGATAGTCTCCTAATTTACCTTCAAAACGATGTTTCTCTTTTTTTCTTTCTTTTTGAGCGCATTTTATTTGATTTATAAATTAAACATTCAAAACACAATGAGAAAATAAACTATAAAAGCGCAAAACTGGGGCCGAATGTTTTCTGGAGTGACCTGCTAAGACATGTTCTTTCTCTCACGCCCGACCTCTCCGTCTTTCAGTGGTGATCTGCAGAGAAACGCCACAACGGCAATCACACTGGTGAGATACCGAATCAATGGACATTGCCTGTTTCACTGTAGAAGAGTGTGACGGTCACTGCTGTCCTTGTCTGAGTATCATTTAATTACCTTTTTGTGTCTGCCTTATTGTCTTCTTTTGATAATCTCCGTTTGTTTGATGGCCCACCAACCGTTCCAATTGAAAATCCTGGCATTACGGTGGTAGGTCGATACCTCGACATCTGCCTCAGTTTTCTCGTCAAAATTGCTTGAGGAAAAAGGAAAAAGAGATGGAATAATAAAGAACTTGTTAAGCAAAATGAAAAGCTTTTGCGAAGTATTAATGATGAACAGTTTGTAAATCAGTTAAAAAAATGATAATAGGTGATTCGTCTTGATGGTATAAGTAGACTCGAGTTGCCGCAAGTTAATTTCTGTAATAACAAAAGCGATAAGTAATCAGAACAACGTTAACACAATAACATTCTTTTCAAGCATACATACCTTGCTAGTAGCCAGCAGTATTTGAATCGTTTTCAGTGCGGTAATGTTGACACTTATTTTTGTTATCAATGTTGCCACTGAATGAGCTTGATTGCTGAAATTTTAGCTGAATGAGCAGACAGTGTCTATGGTCATCACTTTAATAAATAATAAAACTTAAAAATCAAAACTTTCTTCTACAAAAAACAAGTTAGAAAAGAAAGTGTCACAAAATAAGAATGCACAGACATTAGAACATGCAAAAAGCATTCAAAAATAAAAATAAAACTGGCCAGATTGATCAAATAAAAAGAAAATCGTTGTTGATGGTGACAAATTGAAAGTAAAGTCATGATAAAGTTTAAGTTAATGACAATAATACTGCTGCAAGTATAAAAGTTTGCGCTAAACCCAAAATGGATTCAAAAATCCTTTGAAACTAGTGGCAGTCTGTTTTGACAAATGTTTTGATTTTTATCCAAAAAAGAAACCAAGTGAGTTGAAAAAGCCGAAACGGCGTCGAAAAATTGCTACAGTCAAGAGTGCTGCCATCTACTGTCTAGTGAACACACTAAAACGACGCTGCTCAGTAGTGGTGCCTCTTCTGCTTTCGCTATCTCTCCTCTCTTTATCTCCCCCTCTCTCTCTCTCTCCTCTTGGCTTTCCCTTTGGCGCGCGCGTGTGTGAGAGTGAGCAGCAACACTTCTTGACCGATCAGTCTTGCGGGGAACAGGAGAACAGAAGACAGACTTGCCTGTCACTCAAATACTGCTTCTGCTGTCGCCGCTGCTGCCGCCGCTGCCGCCGCTGCTGCAGAAAGAGAGAGAGAGAGAGAGAGAGAGATAAGGGAAAGGAGCGCGTGTGGCTGCTGATCGGCGGCAGCCATGAGTGCCCAAATCGATAGTGAGGCATGACAATAGAGATGACCGCGTGGCCTGAACTCGCCAGCACTCTTTCCTGCCACAGCTGCCGCCGCCGCATTGCCACTCTGCTTCATGCCGGCGTTGCTGCTGCTGCTGCATTTGCTTACGACCACTGCTCCCGTCTAAAGTGCGTTTGTTTTTCTGACGTCGCCATTCGCCCCCGACAGACAACTCGCGAAACCAGCTCCTTCTTTGGCAGCTAATCACTAATCACCCCTCGATCACCCCAGATCAGGTAAGAGAAACTGTTGTCATTGCCCGTTCACCTACTGACTACCACTACTACCACTTACCAATAGCAGTGCAACACAAGTGCGACACAGTGACAGCAACAACAACATGGCTTACAGTACCCGCAACCAAAACCAAAAGTTTCTGGCCAGTCTCGACCTGCCTTCCCGAGAGGTGAAACTGGCGCCGCTGACACCAAACGCTTTCTACCGCTGCGATAAGATTGGTAACGTATCTTTTTTGAAGTGTTTGTTTGAAAGGCTCTTCAATGGCCGCCTTTCATTTGTTGTCTCTTTCCCCCTGCCATGTGTGTTTAGTCGCCACGTACCAGTTGTTTGGCCGGAACGCGCCCGTCTTCACCGACGCCGTGGCCACGCCGGAGCAGCTGTACACCTTCGCGATGACGGGCAAGCCCACCGGCTACAAGGCCCACGGCTTGTCGCTGAAGAACTGCCACCTCTACCCGCTCATACTGAACGACGAGGAGAAGAAGAAGCTGAGAGCCACCGTGAAAGCCTACGTTTCCGCCGCCTATCCCACTAACTTTGGTGAGCCAGACGGCAGTGGTGAGGAGAAGGCGAAGGGAACTTCTAAATCGAAGAAGGTCGCTAAGCGGTTGAAGCCGAAGAAGAAGAAACAGCAGAAGAGAGTTGTGAAACGACCAGTTAAAGTTGATAGCACCGAAGAAGACAGCGGTGAGGCGACCACCGACTCACAGGCCACCATTGAGAACACGCCCTCAGGCTCGGCTGCCTCCTCATCTTCTACTTCGGTTGCCTCCTCACCGGCCGCAAACGACGACGACGACGACGACGATGACGACGATAACAACGACGACGAAAACAACGACAACAACAACAACAGCAGCAGCTCAAATGAGCCTAAAATGAACGCATTTCAGGAGATGACCCTGGTTCAAAACTACTTTCCACGTGGACCACTCAGCGAAGTCCGTCTGATTGCTGCCGTCCTGCTGCTGCCCGGCAAAAAGGCGAAGGCGCTCATCTTTGCGGAGAACGCTCTCTACTGCTGCACTCTGTCGCCCTTTATCAAGTTGGAGAAGCTCTCCGACGGCGAGCAGATTGCCGAAGCCTTTCGAGAGACAGAGGGACAGGGAGAAGATATGAAGCTGATGATAATCGAGGCTGATGATAAGAAGAAGAAGATGAAGAGTCTAATCAGCGTCACCTTCAGCCGAGCCGCCGTGTTTGACCAGGCGACGCTCACTGCTTACGTGAAGGCGGTCATTCGCAGCGATGAAGTAGACGACAGTGGCATCGGCAGTGGTGGCACTCGTCATCAGATTATCACCTATCAGCTGAACACGGAAGATAGTTCTGGCGTCTCCCGGGCAAGTGGGACCGTCTGGAGTTGCCCAATGAGCCTGAAAATGGCGTTGATAAGGATCCAGGCGAGCTCCTCAAGTCGGCCAAGTGCATCGCTCTCTGGAAGCGGCAGCTGTTTGTGTTTTTGAAGACGCCGATTGAGAAGTTTGACGAGGAAGGTAATCTTATCGTTTATAATCGCCTGTTCTCCTGTTTCAAGGTGGTAAGTAATAGTAGTATCAAATACTCCCAAACCCAATCACCAGCTTATCAAAATACACCCACAATTGCAAACAGATGATCATCAGCCTGGACGAGGGCAACTCCTGGCGAGTAGTGGACACGGCCGCACTGGCCGTCAACAAGTCCATCGGCCTGGCGCCCGCCAACAAGTTCAAACTGGTTCAACGCGGACCGGGGGGCCAGCACCTGCTAGGCGTCTTTACGCGTTTCGAAGAGGACGAAGACGGCGAGGACTACCTGAACCGCCGGAAGAATGTCGTCAACTCGGTCTGGTCGCTCGATCTAGAGACGTTGCAGTGGAGCTGCCTGAACACTGGAACTGAGGCGGTTGCGGGTCGAGCTAACGCTGCTCCAGCTGACAATCGAGAGCTGAAGATGGTGGAGACGCCCTCGCTGACTCGAATGGCCATCGCCGCCAATGCTAACGGGCTGTGGATCCTGCCCCGAGGAGACGTCGATGTGCCCCTTGAGCAGCACCGAAAATCCGCTCCAGTCAAAATAGATCTCTTTTACATGCCCCTCAACTGAGACCAGCACGCGCACGCACACACTGACACTGACACAACTGATCTTTCTTCGAATAATTCTGTTGCTTGGTTATCAGATTATCAACTTTATTTGATTTTACTATCATAGTTCTGCTTCTTCTGTGCTAATAAAGTGTGTATGACTGTTTGTTTACATGCTGCGCTTTGGCTCGGCGGCTGTTTTCACTGTCTGAGTGCGCTCACTGCTTGAGTGTGTGTGCATTTGGGAAGCCTACTGCTGCTGCTACTACTGCTTGCACAGTTGCGCTGTAGATGGCGACTCTAGTTCAGTGAACAAATCTTCTAAACTGCTAAATGTCTTTTCCTGACAACTTTGAAGTGCAATTGATATTGTAATTTTCTTAGAATGCATGATCGTTTGTGATTTTTGATTTATTGATTTTAATATTGATGTTTGCTTTTAATATTTAGGTATCTTACTTTTGACACTCTTTTTGCTTTAAATCTAGTTCATTGTGTAAAAAAGTGGTCGGGAAGTGAACTGAAAGTGAATTTGGCAAAAACCCTTTTCTGTTACCACCTTGACGCAAAAACGATTATTGAAAAAAACGTTTGTTTTGAATGTCGTTTCTTTAGTGGTCAGACACTTTGACTGACAAGAAAACTGTTTCCCGAACGCCAAAATCGATCTTTTTAGCATCGGTGATTAATTTGACCTTTGTTTCCATGACTGTTTCTCTATTTGTTGTGATGGCATACAGGTGACACAAAATCAACTAAAAGGATTAAGTAGACTATTAAGTCAGTTGATTAAACAAATTGAAAAAATAAATAAAGTATTAAAAAATATGCTTTGAGATCGAGACGCACTCGTTCTCGCGCGCGGGCACAGCAGTATTCATTCATGCAGCAGCAGCAAAATAATTGTCAGAAATGAAAATGGCCTTATAGGCGACACTGGCACTGTGACGCGCGCAGGAAAGTGATCTTTCAGGACATTTTAAGAGCAAAATGCTAAGCAGCAGCAGAAGAAAAAAAGATGCCATTGATATTCTGCCTTCTACTAATCTTAAATCCTTTATCATCATTAAACACATTACTAGCATCATTGGCCATCACTGCTGCTGTTGCAGTTGTAGTAGAGGTCATCTTGACTGGTCATTTTAATTGTGTCCAGTCAGATGCTTTCTTCCTGCCTCCTCACCACACATTTCAGTTTTAGCTTTTTTGTCAGTTTGACGAAAATGAAATACTGCTTCACCAACATTGGCTCACTTCTAACTCACTCGCCTTGAACTCTTGAGCTCACATTCCAGTCTCAAGTCCAAATCTCTGTCAAAATACCTTTCTCAGAAGCACAAACACAAGCACAATTATCACTGACTCTGTAAAGAGCAAATCTTTAGCATCTGACGCAACTTCACTTTCCATTCCGATGACTGTACTGTGCAGGTGCTGTCAATGCTGTTGCTGACGCCGGTAATGGTCACGGTGGTTGTGGTGCTCAAAGACACAAACACGCACACAAGCTCAACGACTTGATCACTTGCGGTGAAAGTGCACCGAGTTCCTCTTCGACGAAAAGAGCACTAGCTACGAACGATATGGCTAATTAAGAGCTAGCAAGCAGTCTCACTGACATTTGTACTGGAGAAGTTCTGCACTGCGCTCTTTCCAATTAATTGCACTGTAGCTTGTGGTGGTGGTGGTGGTGGTGTGGTGGTGCACCACTCTCAAACAATTAGTTTTGGAGAAGCCTGTTGTCCTGACAAGTGACCAGCAAAAGTTAACGAACAAGCAGTCATGTGTCCAAAGTGATCACCAGTTTTGATGTTTGCCTTTTTCCCGGGTTCTCTGTTCTGGCTAGAGCTTTTGTGGCCATCAAACCGTTCTGACTCATTTAAACTTTTTTCGTTTTGCTGAGCACTGAAAGTAGCTGTTTAGCTAGTCTAGTGGTATGCTGAGTGTCAGTCTTCCAATGTCGTTCACTTTTTGCCCAGATCTAATCTCAAAGTAAGCAACTTTTTTATCAGCAATATTGATACGTCTATTGGGCTCAACTTATCAGCAGTTTTCTAGCAAAGCTGTCATAATAGAGTTCAGTACAAAGAAACATTTGTAGTGGCTAGGGCCCTAGCCCCTACAATTGCTCTCTCTGCCCTGTTCCGTCACTGGCTGACTTTCCGGACAGTCGCTTACTCGTCGTCATCACCAAGAAACGCATCGAGCTGCCTCATGTGTCCAATGCACATCGCACACATTCCTCAGCTCTCTACAGCAGCAACCCAGACATAACATCCGCAGCACTCTCCTGCACAAGCAAGCCAGCAGTCAGCACTGTAAACATCCAGCTGCCTCACCCTTCGTGCACTGCTAGCTGCACATATCTGCAGCACTGAAGCGCAGTGCCCACCAACGTGACATCGCCTGGTAACTAGCGTCACTACCGTCGCTACTGTCATCATGCTCCCTGCTCGCATTGGCTTCGCAGTCCATCGCTGATTCACCAGCACACATCGCTGATCTGTCTGCCCACTATTTAACCGACTGGATAATTGCCACTCGATAGGCAGTCACCTCAGGCTCTTCACCATCTCTCTCCAGCGCCGGATCGGCACCTCACTCTCTGCTCGCTTTCATTGCTCTGTACGCCCTTCTTGTCTCAGTTCCAATAAAGGCATCCGCCATAAAAACTCAGACACACCCGTTAGTGTACAGGTCCCTGACCGCCCGCATTTCATCTACTTCAATGGGGACTCGTGCACTACACACTACTAAAAGTAGCCCAAAAGCAGTTGGGCATATCGATTATAGGATACACATCTTTAATGTGAAATATGGAAATGATCTGAGAGAAACGCACATGAGCAAAAAAGCGAAGAGAGAAAAAGAGAGACAGAGAATGGAAAGTACAGCAACAAACCAGAGAGAAATCAGCCAACTGCTCCCTCCTCTGCTAATCACCCCTAACTTGCTATCCCAACTCTGATTGGCATTTATTGGTCATCAATGGAAAGCTGGTGGCGAGCAGAATCAAGATTTGATGTCAAATTTGAAATAATTTTATGAATTATCAAGATCGATCTGTTCATTTTGCCTTCAAATCCCATTACGCCTCTCTGCTCTTTCGTCGCCTGCTGCAACGCGCACTGCAACGAGCGCTCGTGTTCATTTGCACACTCTCTCGCAAGCGCACAAACTCGCTAGCAATACAAATCTACAAGTGGTTGTTGCGACGACGACGACGAAGGATAGGTAGAGGCAGCCTTCTCCGGAAAGGAGTCATTAACGACGGGGAGAATGAGGTCGTGGTAACTACTCGTCGAGTACTGCTCGTCTGAGTATGTGTGCGCTGTGCATTTTGCTCGGCAACCTTTCGGCGTTTTCGGTGGTGCTCTGGCGACTGAACTCAAAGCAGAGGAAAAAGAAGAAGTCTATTAAAGAATACTGGTACAACCACCACGGGTATCACTACAACCACCACCACTACTAAAATTTAACGACTGTCAAAGGCCAACAATGTGCTCATTAGGCAAAAGTAAACGGCTGATCAATGGCACTGACAGCACTAATGGCAGCAAAGTTCAGCATCAGCAGCAACATCAAAAATAGCATCAGCCGAACTTGAGGTCGACACGAGTTCCTTATTGATCGCCAGACTAAACACCAGAGACAGTGACAGTGACAAAGGCACTTTTCCAAAAAAATTGTTCATTGGTGAACAGCTGATCACTGACTGCTGCAATGGATATTGCTGCAAAAGCAAAGACAGTGACACAAGGAAAAAAGAATGGAGAAAAATTCCTGTACTGGTAACTTTGATACCACTTTTTGAATAAAAACCTTCTTTAAATTTTCTCACCGTTTTTTATCACTGGTCAAACTGTTCACTTGCTCAATTCTAGTTCCTAAATTTGTTTTATTTACGTCCTTCAAAACATATCAATCCCTTTTTTCCTTGTTAATAAGTAGAGATTCAAAACGACTTTAGCCTAGCTCTTAGTTAGCCTGTTCTCGTGTTGCATCTCTCTCGCACCCTTTGACTCACTACCAAATCTAATTACAATGAGCTGAAAAAAAGAATAAAAAGAATAAAAAAGCCTTAGCAGCGGCATAGACAGACGATGGCACACAGTCACAGCACGGCAACCAGTTAAGTGGCAAGTGGTATTCTTCTGGCCACTTCCCCCTCTTTGTTCAACCGAATCTTGTAGCCAGCACAGTTCTGCCTGGAAGTCTCTGTGCTATAAAGCGCTGAAGTGTGTCGGAAAGCGGCAACATCAGCAGCAGCAACGCAGCAACGGCAACAGCAGACAGGCAGAGAGAGTGTGCTTACAAGAGGTAGGCTTATATACCAGAGTTATCTGTCTGTGTGAGAAGATGAGTAAGGGTGAGTGAGAAGTGAACATGAGTGTAGGTGAAACATGTGTTAATGTGGATGAACTGTGGTGATTAGTGCGGAGGCACTACATTAATTTTTTTCTCTCACGGATTAGTCTTTTTACCCTTTCAGTCATCGGTCAATGTGTCCGTGCACACCGCTTTTTCCCTTCCTTCAGCAGACAAACTCACTCGAATTTTTTCTCAGCAAAACAAAGGGTTTTTTGCCTTTACCATTACATTGAGTTCTTCTTCTGGCCTAAATCTGCTGGCGATAAATGAGCCGATCAGCCGCATCCTAGCAACCACCAGTAACCAGTTACTGCCAGTCTAACCGAAACCGTTAGAGCTGCACCTTTCTGTGGGTGGCTCACAGGCACCTTTTCTTCATACGATGCACACATTTGCACAACTGCTCTCGCCGAAAACGGTCTAATTAAAGTCAGAGAGTCACTAGCACTACCAACACTAACACTAAACGAGCAAACCAAACTCTATTGCCATTATCATCTCAATCATCTAAAAATGAACATTGACGACGACAACGAACAGCAGGTCGATGTCATTTACCGTGCTTTCGAAGCGTACAACCACTACCTTTTTTGCTTTACCACTACCATTTTAGGAGGCGAGAGAGTGCTGCCAGAACCCAATCGAGTCAATTTTTTAGAACAGATGACCGCAGCCTTTGACGCTCTCCGTCGCCTGGTGACAATCTACGAATCTGACAACGGCGAACTACTGGACGCCGAGAAGAGTTGCCGTCTGAGCCAGCTGCTCGACATGCTGCGTGACTACATTCAGCGGCTAGACATTGGTTTTGAGCTCTTCCTGTTGATGAGCTACCGCCAGCTGCACTTCAGCCCAGGTGACCTCCAGCCCCACTGTGCGCAGTTTTTCGTCCTCGACCGAGATACGCTCAACATCTCCGGTGATCTGTTTGACGCCAGCGACCACCAGGAGCACGACCGCGGGGTGATGGAGTTCAAAGAGAAGCTGGTGGTGCTTGTCAGAGGGCTCTTTGCCGGACTTAATTGGCAATGGCGTTGCCGAATGCGGGTAGGCAGAGGAAGAGGAAGACTTGAGTATCGCATGCGCCTATTTAGAGAGGTAACCCACTGCTTGGAGAAGGAAGAGGCCATACTGACTGCCGGGACTGAGTTTCTGCAAGCCATCCAGGGGCTCACCACCACTGTGCACAACGTCATCGAAGAGCTCGCGGTAAACGGTAACGAGCCAGGTTGGATTCCCGGTCGCGGCGACTACTTCTACGCTAACCAAGAGCCAAGAAACGGCAACAACCGCCAGTTTTAAACCACCCTCGCTGCCTTCTCTTCTGCTGACTTTGCACTTTCTCCATCTCAATGTATGATTAACCCAAAATAAAAAACATGATTTGAAAACTCTCTTTCCCTTTTATTATGTTTGTAGCTTGTACCTTACTGCTATACTTTGCAGCACTTGTTTGCCCAATGAACTTCTGATTGCAGACAGTGCGGTTTGCCAGTTAGTACTGGTTGATTCTTTGGCAACACTAAAAGGGCAGTGATTCACCTGCGCTAGTGCTCGGCACAATTGTGCCAATAGTACAGTGTGTGTGTGTACTGCTGGTGGCCAGCATCGGTGTTCGCTGTATGGCGATCAGCCAAAAGAGGAGAGGACGAGTCTCCTCGATGTAATTACTTTGACTCAGGCTGACATTCAGTCAGTAACCCCCACTGCTGCCACTGCTGCAGTGGCTGCTTCAGTCTCGCCAACCTGCACAACTGTCGCCGCTTTTGGTTACCTTTCGAAAAGCAAACTCTTGCCCTCTCATCCTCACATTACCAAACATAAAAGCGACTCATTCACTCACTCGGCGTCACAGCGTGAAAGACCATCAGTCGTGCTCACTCAGCAGTTGACCACCACTAACCACAAGCAGCTAAACACTTGCACTTGCACATCTTCTTCCTTTCTACTGAACCCTTGTCCAGCTATGAACAACCACCGCCACGACCTCCGTCAGCTCGAACTGGCAGTGCTGGCCTACAACGTGCAGGCGCTCCCAGTGCCACTACAGGAGGAGTTCACGCAGCTAGTTCGCACTGCCGAAATAGCTCTTCGCCGACTGACCGTCGGCGCCTACGGGGGCTACCCGCTGACCGCCCAACAGGCGAACTACAATGAGGACCTGCTCACTGCCATGCGCCGTCACCTGAACC
Organism: Tyrophagus putrescentiae; assembly: GCA_024499935.1. Taxonomy (NCBI): domain Eukaryota; kingdom Metazoa; phylum Arthropoda; class Arachnida; order Sarcoptiformes; family Acaridae; genus Tyrophagus; species Tyrophagus putrescentiae. The sequence continues at coordinate 3,879,922 of JAMZRA010000005.1, forward strand.
GCCAGGCAGAGGTCTTCATTCGCTTCCAGGTGCTGGGCACTGTGCCCACCTGGTCCGTCGGTGACCTCCACCGAGGAGACGCCTGGCTGGTGGTGAGTCCAGCTTCGGTCTTCCACGGACATGGGCAGGACGTAGTGGAGCAGCAGCCTGGCAACCGCAGCTTCTACAGTGAGTTCATCATCACCGCTCGCCCCCCTCTGCTTGCTCTGGTCCGCAGTCTGATCGGCGGTCTTCGAAGCCGTCCATTTCCGAGAGAGCAAGATTTGTACACTAACTTCGAAGACATGGAGCAGGGAATGATGCTCGCTGCTTCCCACTTCATGGCCACTCTTCAGGAGATGACCATTGCCGTGCGCCGCCACATTGAGGCTAACTTTGTCAACGGCCACTGAAGAAGAGCTTTGCTCAATTTCAAACCTCTTCCTCAGCTCCGAAGGCCTGAAGTCTTGAATAGCAATATCTCGCCTGCAATTACCTGTGCCTGTATTGTACTTCTGTGTTTTGTATTGAGTTGAGTTAATTAAACAATAAAAAACCGGTGTCAAAACCACTTTTCTTGTGTTCTCTATTAGCTTTTGCCGGAGTGCATTGTGCTGCTGCTGCTTCTGGTTCAGATTTTTGTGCTGGACAAGCAACAAACACAACTTTCTGTTCTGTCTGTTTGCCATTCTGCCTGTCTGCCTGTCCGCCAGTCACTTCGCCTGCCTGTAATCGTGATGACTACAGTCATGTGCCCACTACAGAGATGCCAATGCTGATGCTACCTTTACTTGCCCACTCCATTACCTTTTCCAGTTTGAGAAGGAGGTGCACTGAGTACTGCAGACACTACCTGACGTTAAACAAAAGTCATTTCACATGCTCACACAGACTGGCGAGAAAGGCAGCCAAAACGAAACAGCAACCACCACCACTTGCATCGCAGCACGCAGCAGAAACAACAGCAGCAGCCAATCTCAACAAACTTTACTGCTTACTACCTTCATCATCTTAATCATCTCAGCTTGAGTTTGAAGCAATGAGCAACGTGGTATTTCAAGCACCTGAGAACGAAGGCGAAGAACGCGACGGCCTGGACCTCATGCCAGCCCGGCTGAGGACCATTTTTGAGGAGATGGGCACCGATGCGGAGAACTGTCTCCTTCGACTGAGCGATACTGCCTACAACATTCGCCGCCGACTGCTGGGCATCGACCGCAACCGCATGCCGCATCTTCACTATCAATTTCAACTTCGATTTCAGGAGCTACGAGACAGTCTACGAGGTGCGCTTTCAGCCCTCGGCGAGGTCTATCTGCGATTCCGCTACTTTGGCACACGGCCGCAGCCAGGCAGTTTCCTCGGTGATCTCGACCCGACTGATCCGTTCTTCGTGATAAACCGAGCGGCTATCGAGGACCGCCCAGATCTGGTTGAAGACCTGGCAGTCCAGCGCCAGGTCGGTGCCGACGCCGAGCTTTCACGTCGACATCGTCCACAGGTGGTCGCACTAAAAGTGCATCTGGTGGCTTTTCTTCGAGAGCAGATCGGCGTCTTTGAGGCGCACCTGCTGACTCATCCTTTCTTTCGGGGAGCTGAAGAGACGATCTTCGCTGATGCCAGCCGCATCATGCGCTGTCTGCCGGAAATCGCCGCCGAAAACAGTCGTACCATCGAGGAGGAAGCAGCAGCAGCAGCGGCAGCTTTCATAGGCCGTGCTCCAGTCAACTGATCACTTTTTGCCGCCCTAAGGAAGTGTTCTACACTATTTGCCACTTTACTGTACCTGTACTGTACTTGAGTTTGAACATTTTCTTTCTGCTTTCCAAAATCAGTCCAATAAAAGCTTTTGAACTATTGAAACCAGTCTTGTGTGTCTTACAGTGCTTTTGTGAAGTCGGGCGCAGTGCTGCCATCAATTTTTCTTCTTCATTGGGAAGCTAACTGTTGTCTTTGCTGGTGGCTAAACAGTAGAAACACGATAACCGAGTCGCTACCAGCGCCAGTATCGACGATGCGGTAACAGTAGACAACTAGGCACGGCTCATCTAACAATTGACCAAACTTTGCTGAAAAAAGCAGATTTGCAAACTCTCAGTTTTTGAGTCGAGTCATCAGCAGAAGCTATCACACCGGCCAGCCAGCCAGTCAGCCAGAAAAAGGAACTATTACACACACACACACACACATCGGACCACAGTTGACAAGAAATCAGCAAAATGGATGCTCTCTACCAACAAAATCCGGTCCTCTATTCCATCGGCTTCTCCAATTTGCCTGTCAATGTACGTGCGGCACTCTTTGCGCCGTATGATCAGGCTTGTGAGCTCTTGTTCCAGTTTGACTTGAACTTGCTTCGCCCTCGTCTTCTCAACCATCAAATGACCGAATTGAAGGAGCTACTGTACGGGCTCCTGTTCAGTCTAGTCTGGGACTATCGATGTTTTGAAAGGGGCGAAGACTACCGACTGTCTGACTTCCCTGGCGATCTCAATCCTGAAGATCCTTCTTCAGTGTGGATCGACTGTTTGACGGCAACGCCATTTGACAGAATCCTGCTTTGCGAGCCTCGTCGCGTCGCCACAATGGACAGGTGATTGCTGTGAAAACAGCTTTGGTCAATCTTCTTCAAAACATCTACCAGGACATTCACGACCAGAACCTCGAGGAGGACGAAGACAAAAATGAGAACGTCGCCGAAGCCTACGCCCGAGCTCAAATGGCGCCGATGCTGACCACAGCTAATCAATTTTGGGCAGTGTTCAGCAGATGATGGCCGCACTGAATCAATGCATCGAAGAGGCGATGGCTGCTCTGGCCTAAGCTTACATTTAACTTATGTGTTTTTGTCTTGTTTTTCTCAAATCAATACCAAATAAAGATCGATTAAAACCAGCTCTAATTTTAAATAGTTTCTTCATCTTTTTTCTTTCTTTCTTTCACCTAACAGAGCTCTAAATGCGGCAGTGGCATTTTTCATGTTACTATGCACAACGTTATAAGTGTGAACTTACTGGGAGAGATAGAGGCTAAAGATCCTTCTCACCGTTGTTGTTTTTTGTCGTCACAAAGAATTCTCGTCTCAACTGTCCCATTTTTGACTAAATGACCGTTTTGATACTGTAGAGTGCAATTCAACTTTAAAGTGTAACCCTTGTTTAGTCAAAAGGAAATATTTTAGTGCCATAAAATCAAAATCAATGCTTGGCTTTAGGCTTTCTTACAAGTCAATAGTCTTTTCAAAAATGCAAATTTTTTCATTTGCTACCCACTACGATGCAATGTTGTAATTTTGAAATTAGGAAGTGAAAGCTACTATGCGAGAAAGAAAGCGCGGGAAAGATTAAGAGGGTAAAAGCCAAGTAATTAACAAGAAAAAGAAGAGAAAGAGCGACAGCAAATGAAAGGCAGTTGTGTGGGAACCGACAAAAGGAAGGTAGAATGAGGTCACCAGTGCCCGGCAACTAAGCCAATCAGCCTGCCTGTCTCTCAGTTACCCTTTCCTTCTCTGCTGCCTCTCAGTCTTTCCGTCCTTTCTTGTTTCTCGGCAGCAATAGCAGCAGCAACAGCGTCTGCAGACTTTAACGGCCAAACCGGCCAGTCAGCCGGAACACTCTCTGAACACCGAGAGCACCCTACCTAATCGAACCACCACCAAGCCACACTCACTTCAAAGTGAGCCTCTACCTGATCAAGAAGTATGTCTGACGCTGAGAGCAAGAACGAAACTGGCATGCTTGCAAGCCCGGCTAACCTTGCGAGCCCTGGAAGCGCTGCCTGCGATGCAGTGGCCTGTGCCCAGCAAAGCTTGGCGGTGGCAGTGGTCGCTGCATCGGCCCCCACTGACCACGGACCAGCAGAACCCGAAGAGGACGGCCAGGAAGACTCGCCGCCGGCTGCTGTTCCCTTGCCATCACCACCGTTTTCCCCGTCGCAACAACAACAACAACCGCCCTTCTCTCCAACTTCAGACCCAGACGCCGGCACCTTTTCTTCCACACTGCCCACCATTGAGCAGCTCCAGGCGAGCTACCACCTGCTCTGGGAGGCCATTCACAAGCACTTCACCGTTCCAGTGGAGAACGCCGTGGTCGCCATTCGCTACATCGTGGGCGCCATCAAACGGCAATGGCCGGGAAATGCGCCCAATCTGCCGGAGCTGCAGAAGCAGTTGGACGAGCTGGTGGACGCCGTGACCGCCTTCAGTCAGCTGCTTCGCGAGGTCCTCCACCAGCAGGTGGACACCCGAAGCTTCACCATGCCACTAGGGCCCGCAGCGGTGTCCTACTACGCCTACCTCCTGCCGCCGCCCACTCCGCGAATGAAGTGGTCCTCGCTGCCCGAGTATGTCGACGACCTGGAGGCGCAGATGCTGAAGCTCTTTGACGTCCAGGCAGGTCCAGAGGCCATTGAAGACGTACCTGAAAACGAAGAGGAGAATGAAGAGTATCTGCGCGGATTGAAAGAAGACTTCTGCCTGGCCGTCCAAGCGATGGTCATCTCTCTTGGACAGGCAATCGCCGAGCTGAAGTTTAACTATCGTTTTATTACCAAAAAGGCTGACACTGAGGATGAAAACGAAAGGGCAAACGTGTAGCAGAGATTTCAAAGTGATGGCAGAAGAGTCCTTTCTGTTCTACTTGACGGAATGGAATAGAGGCTACCCGCACATTGATGTTAACTCGATCTAATCAGACAAGTCTTCTTCTCATCAACATCAGTTTCCTTATCAGCGCCTTAATCTCAATCTTTAACTACTTTTCCAGTTTTTCTACTTTTTGTACTTTTCTATCTTTTTTATTAATTCAAAATTTCTAGAGATTTTGCTGCATTTTGTACTAATTAAAAATTCTTTTTTCTAAAAATGATTAAATTAAAAGTTTTAACAAAAAAGAGAGAGGAATAAAAAAGAAAAAAGAGAAAGAAAAAAAGAGGGAGAAAGAAAGAGAGAGAAAAAGAAAGAACTCATACTGGCTGGCTGTAGCACTATCCTCATCTGGTGATGACACTGAACAGTCTGCCCCTCCTTTTTCCTCTTCTCTTTTTACTACTGCTTAGTCATGCAAAGCATAGCAACGTGGCAGATCAATTGTGGCAATCACGAAAACAGGAACATCAGCACCAGTAACACCAAAATTGAAACTAATTGAAGCTCCAAAACTAGCAGCAGCAAATGGCAAACGCCAGCATTCCCAGTAACGCCATTTGGCTGATTCGGTTAGCCGCAAAAATATACGCTTTTGCAAATTTGCAACTGGCCATTTTCGCCCTTGATGACCAGCCTGGAAAGTGGCTTCCTACAAAGATTCCCAGTGATGGTGGTAATCTTTAAAACCTTTCTCCGATTTTTTCTCGTTTTTTTGGAAGCAACCGAAAAGAGCAGTTAAAAGCGTTGGCCACTTTGCGACAATTGTCACGCCGTCCGGTTAGTGGTGACAGTAATCAGTGATGTTTTTTTCTTTTATTGATGGGTTTGTACGCTGATTTATGAATTGTGAAAATGTATGTATTTATTATACCTTTGATTTTTATTATGATCACTGACCACTGATGTCATCACTAAATAAAATGCGATGAACTGTTTTGGTTGACTATGAATCTACGCTGGTCAGTTGCCTTGAGCTGTATTGTCTTCTTCTTCTTCTTTTCTTTTTTTCATTCTGGGTAGACTGCTTGTGCTTTAAGTAGTGCTATTAGTGAATAGCTTTTAGATATGGCTATTGCAAAAAGAAAAAGGGTGCAAATAATTACACAGACAGTAATGTTGATCCTTGTTAAGTGGGGAGCTTCGAAAGCAATAAATAGCCTTTTACGATCACCCGAGCGTCATGCTGAATGACAAAGCCTTCTTTTTTTTGTTTTTTGACGTCCGCCATTTGACACCACCACACTTCAGGCACATTTGAAATGAGGCACAGTTGACCTTTTGAAGACATGAACTAAAACAGTGAAAGTCACCAAAAAATGTCTGTTTTATTTTTTCTTCCTCCGTCTGCTTTTGAGTGTAATGTGCGTCTGCACACACGTGTCTTCAATTAACTGTGCTGGCAAAACAGTAAACAGTGAACAAACGGAGGGGGACATCGGGCACAAGGGACGGCTGAAAACTGACACTGCAGTAGGAAGATGACACAACACACACACTTGTGGAGGACATTTGGGCGGCAAAGACAGCACAGCATTTAAGGGGCCGCTGATTGATGGTAGCTGAACCACTAAAGTCTCAATGGCGAGAAAAAGACCACTTGTTGCACCAAAGCAAGACTGCTTCTGTGACAAAATGCGGCAAAAAGTGCACTAGTGTGTGTCACCAAAAGAGAAAAAGAGAAAAAATGCAAAAGAACAGACTATTTTGGGCAGTTAAGCAATCGCTGCTACAAACAACATTTTTCCACAACCATCATCTAACCTTTTATAGCTTTAGAAAAATCAGAAATTGAGTTATTTTCAAAAGGTCTCAGTCTCAGAGAGGTTTCACACACAAACAAAAAATCAAACAGGCAATCACTGCTCAATAGTTAGAGAAATCCTTTGTTGTTCTAGCATTCATTCAATCAAGTACACAAAAGGGTAGTAGAATTTACATTAGAGAGCAATCAGCAAAGGCTGGAGTGTCGATGCAGCACATAGCAGATTTTTGCAGTAATTTTTCTACCTGATGAAATTTTCCTTAAAGAAGACGTCAAGGACTACGTTTCAGCTAGGGGCGCCTCATGAAGAATAGCCTTTATTTCAGCAATTTCTCAAACATTAGCCGCAGCATAGGCAGTGGCAGCTGCCTTTTCAGTACACTGACAAGCATCCTCATTGACCCGGATTACTTCCGACTACTTTCAAAGCTCATCGTTTGCTGCTGGACATTGTCTGTCACTTCAATCACATTCTCAATCTCTTCGTCATCATTGCCGAAAACGAACATTAGCAAAAGGGAATCATCCATGCTTGGCGGGTTGTTGCTGCTGCTGTGGCGTCAGATGATGGTGATGACTGCTTGTGATGACGTCGTAGTGCTGCGTTACTGCAGTAACCACAATGTGTGCTGAGCACACACTTTGGGCAGTACCACATACTGCAGCAGCAGAAGAAGAAGAAGCAACAGAGGTGGCGGCAAAAAAGAAACTGAAGAGAGAAGATGAACTGGGGAAAGGGAGAAGTGGGAGTGTCGGCTATATTTCCATTGCTGCAATTGTTGCTGTAGTGGAAGTACTGACGAAAGGGAAAGTGGTTGCTGTAGTAGTGGTGGTGGTAGTGGTGGTGGTAGTGGTGATGGTAGTGGTGGTGCATGCCAACACACAAAGTCTTCCTTTCCAAATACTGCAGCACTCTCACTCTCACTCTTGTTCAGCTTGTCGCCAAACTAGAAGAAGACTTTTTTCGTTTTCCCTTGTTCGATTCGTGAGACTTCGCCTCAGCAGAAACTACCTTTCCTCTGGAGCAGCCATGGAAGGGGACCATAACAACACCGACGACAATCGCTCTAATCTGGGCAATCACCAGGACCAGGATCAACAACACCAGCCCTCACCAGCCCCCACCACAAACGAAGTGATGCCTCTGTCTAACCTTGGCACTATGAATCACTTATCGCCTTCTCTGCCCGTGCCCCAGCCACAGCGTTCACCTCAAAATGATCAGGTATTTAGTACAGCGTCCAATGTCCAGCAGCCTTCTCCTCCGTTGCCGTTGCCGCAGCCATCACCGCCACAACAGCAGCTGCAAACCTATCAGCAACTTTTGGGAAACAGCCAAAAAGCAAATCAGCTAGCACTGAGTATTTTAGAAAGCAACCTCAACGAGAATGCGCAGATTTATCGGGCGTTTTACGAAAAAGAGCAGAAAGTGACGTCATGCTTGAAACGGCAAAAGGATGAGCTAGAGAAGAGCAATGCCGTTTTGCAGCAGCAAAATGATAATCAAGAGAGAATTATTGCTGAATTAAGTCAAAAATACCTTAATGATCAGCAAACCATCACACAACTGAACAAAAAAGTTGAGGAATTAGAAATTCAGCTTCTCTTTCAGAATGTTTTGAGTAATGACAATCTGGAAAACTGTGTTACGCCGTCACCGTTGCTGGAAAATCAACAGCAGCAACAGAATCAACAACTGCAGCATCATCTGCAAAATCAACAGTTGCAGAACCAGCAATTGGTCCTGAACCAGACTTCTACTGCATCTTCTTCTACTGCTCTCCCCTCTGATGATCATTCCAGTCATGGTTATTACCTAAGAGCCAGGTCTTCATCTATTTCAAGCGCAGCAACAACATCTAACACTACTATGGCATCTTCTTCAGTGGTTCTGCCCGTTTCCGGCAACAGAAGAGGTTTGTTCATTTTTACCCTAAGCAGACAAATTCAGTTATTTAAACATTTTCTTCTCTTGCAGATGCTGCTGTTTCTAATGATACTTCTTCAATGAACATCAATAGTTCTGCTGTGGAAACTGGCAATATGATTTCAGCTGAACCGAGTGGCTTTCAAAAACAAGTTACCAGAGGGCGAGGTAGGCCAAGGAAAAATCAAGGAACTACTGCCTCAGAAACTGCCTTAGCAAAAACAACCAAATCAAAGAAAGTGGCAAAAGTGCCCAGGTTATCTTCAATGGACGACGATGAAAACGTCAGCAATCTTCTTTCTCCTGCTCACCCTCAGGCGAACATCAACAACAATCTACCGAGACCATTTTCATCATCGCTTGAAACCCTTGGCAATCTGATTGTATCTTCTTCTTTCTTTCCTACTCCTCCCCAGGAAAGCATTGTCAATGGTGATGGGCATGGTGGACATGCATCATCATCATCACCATCAACTGGAGCCACTGGAAATCTAGCTCATCTTCCTCCAACTCTCACTCCTGCTTTTACTTCAACTTCTCCTTATCCTCAGCAGGAAAACTCCGGCATTGATAGACTATTACCGGAACTTGGATCGCTACCACCATCACCAATTAATGAAATAGTAAATACCTTAATGGGAGAAGGTTATGATGCCAATAACTTTCCCGATGCATTCGAAATATAGAACTTTTTGTTTCAAAAATAGTGTACAGCGTCTACTAAACTTGTTATACACTCAACATTTTATACCACATCTAGCAGCCATCAAAACCAATACCCATCTTTACACTAGGTGTTTTGTTTACTTTGCCACGTTCATTTTCTCCAAAATCACAAGAACTTTTGAAAACTGATATACAATAAGGATGAAAAAGTTTTGATGTCAACAATGATGGTGAGTAATAATAATTTTGGGATTTTCTCTGCTCTTTCACTTCAAAGCTGAGTTTCTCTAATGAGTTTTTGTTTTTTACTTTTCAGAACACATCAAACCAGTCCACACTTACACTCTCTCTCTACATTTTATCTACTTTTTTGTAGTTATATTGTACCTTACTTTCAAATATTTTATTTCACACGTTCTACTACTGTTTGTTTTTTTAATATTCTTACCAGATTGATCACCCGAGCAATCTGTGTCTAGCTTTCTTTCTACTTTCTCTCTTTCTCTCTCTCTTGTACTTTTGCTCACTTTATGTTAAGCATTCAATCTATCTATTTATTATTCTATCTATTTATTTATCGCTACCTGTATACTACCAAACCTCTAAGATAAGAACAACACCCACAAATGCCCACCATAATCTACACACTTATTACAGCTGTTCAGGCTATGCTTTGCTTCTCACATTTAAAGTTGCGCTAAAAATTGCTGCTGTTTTTGTTGTTTCTTTTCTATTTTTTGTGTTTTTCAACAAACAGATCTATCATCACTACTACCTAGCTTGTAAGCTACTATGTCCACTGCAAACCACTGTCTATATATCTACTTTTTTTATCAAATAACGGCTAAATAAAGGTGTTTTATTGGCTTCTCTAACTAAAAAGGCATTAATCAACGTCATAAACAATGGGGGAAAATTGTTGGTCGACAAAGCATCCCATTCAACTGTTGCCAAGCCTACCAGTTCTTAACAATAAGTGCGTTAATGCCCACTGACGCCCAACATTTGTTTTGCCTGGCCAATCACTAACTGACACTCGCACATTTTGTTACGCACTTACATTACTTATTATTAGATGCACTGATTGCACTGTCAGTCAATCAGTCAGGCAGTGCTTGCAACCAAGACAATTACTTCTTTGGCCATCACAGTCACCAATAGTAAGTTTGTTTCATAAATCTTCAGGTTTACACTTCTTTATTTCTCCTGGTTATTGCTGAAAAAAGTTGACCATTTCTTTTATTTCATTTTTCCTACACACAGATCGACACACAGAGCTTGACAATGGAAGACGATGACGTCAAAGATCAGATTATCAGCTACCACATCGGCAATTCGGTAAACGGGCTCAAGGCACTTTCTGGCAACCGAAACTTGGTTCAGTCAGTTCAAAAAACTCAACCCAAGGAGAACTTCATTTCTCCCAGACGGCAGACATTGAGAGGCAAATTTGGCAAACTGATGTTCCCCTTCAGCAATCCTTCAAATTGCGCCAACAGCACTTTCAGCATAATCGACCAAATTGAGCAGGCTCGAGTCAAAAGTAAGCGCCGACTTGAAGTGGCCGTCAAGGAGCTGTGCGAGCAGTCGGCCAAAATGCTGGAGGCGCTCACTGAAAAGAACCGCCAAAAGGCTCAACAAAAACTGGCCAACTTGAACACCGAGACGGAGCGTTTTTATCAGTTTATCAACCGCCTCAGTGAACAGTTTGCCCAGTTGAACCCATAAGCAGATCGAGCTGCCCAACTGGATACAGACTTTGTGCCCACGGCCATCTACATTCCATCAATGTTGAAAGTTTTGTCCACAACAGCTGAGATGCAACTTGAAACGGAACGCGTAAACAGCGCCGAGTATTGCTATGAAAGACGTACTTTGGCAGCAGTTATTGAAGAGAAGGAAAACGAGAAAAATGAAGAGGATGAGTTCGAGTTTGAGCACTGACCTTTTTGTCCTCTCTGGACCTTTTCCCTTCAACTTCAAATGCAAGTCCTGTCCAGCATTTATCGTCGTCCACAAATCCTGAGTATGTTAAAGAGTTGCTGGCAAAAATTGGAGACCGCCTGACGCCTCTTCAAAACTACGCCTTTATCGCTAATGGAGATTTTGGCAGTGGGTCACAAGGAACGGTCCACCAGGCCACCAGGCTGGAAGCAAGCAAAAAGGGGTCTACTACCATTGTTTTGAAGGTGTATCTGATCACCGCTTGCAGCTTTTGGGAAGTCATCACCGAGGTCACTTTCATTGCGAAAAGCGAAACTGTTTTACGTCATCCGAACATTCTCACCCCAGTCGATGTTCACTTTTTAAGTCAAAAATGAGCTTTTAAAGCGACTACCACTTTTACATGGCGCTGGCTTTTGAGCCAATGATCGATAGAAGTCTAGCCGACTACGTCTCAAACCACTGGCAGGAGCCATTTGTTGCCTGTCTGATGTTGCAGCTGCTGCTCGCGTTTAGCTATCTTCACTCAAAGGTATGGGGGTGAATGCTGATGATAAGTTGATAAGCTGATAATCAATAACAAAACTGTTATTATGTAGGGCATAGTTCACAACGACGTCAAGCCTGGCAACATACTGGTCGGAAATGGCACAGTGAAAATTGCCGATTTTGGAAAGGCGATGTATCTGGAGGAGGAACTGCAGGAAGAAGGAAAGCCAAACAAGAATGGCACCATTCTCTACACCGCCCCCGAAATGGCTCGGGCCCGACTGAGAGACGACAACTCAAAGAAAGAATTGTCCACTTCCATTGATGTAAGTGTTTAAAAAGCTTATAAACTATAAACAATTTACAAACTTTCATTCTATAAACTTCAGATTTGGGCGCTGGGCGCCACACTGTATGAGCTGCTAGAAGGAAATTACTCTTTTTACGAGTACGACAAGTTTAGTGTTCTGTCGGTCATCAAAAACCATGGCCTCTATCTGACAAAAGATAAAGAATATTCACCAACATTGAAAAGCTTCTTCTCACTGTAAGTTCAGAAGTTAATTAGATATGCCCTTTTAACACTTTTATTTATTGTTGACTTTTGCAAAATACGCGCACATGTACGCATTCAAATTGTAGACTGACGCAGATCAAGCCTGCTAATCGACCCTCTGCTGATGCTTTTCTCGCCGATCCATTTATTGCCAAAGCCAGCACTCCCAACGAGTTATCTGTTTTTATCAAAAAGCTGAAAGGAGGATATAACTGACCATCCAATTCTATTTTTTAAGTATTGTTTATTTGCCTAAATAAATTGGCAACATTGTACTACTGAGTTTAATTTACAAAGCACATTTTATTAAATTCAATACAAAATATTCAAAATAGTAAATTAGATTGAAAGTTTAAAAACCGATCATTTGTTCAGTGGGACCATAAATGTCTTGACTTTTGTAAGTAATCCGCTGTGACGGCAGTCCAGTACTGTAGGCTACTATTTTCAGCAAGTCTCGATAACAGGCAGCGACTTTTTCAGTTTCCAGACCAGAAACAGCATTGCAACTACCACATATGTGCGTATCTAAGTGTACAGATTTCAAGTTGGGCATGAGGTGGCCAATATTCAGCCAGCGAACTTGATCGTGAGAATTTGGTTTAAATAGTTTCACCTCCAAATCAAGCGTTTGTACTGATGCGAGCTGCTTTTCCACTGTAAGCATGCAACCAACTGGTCCCGGCAGAACGGCCATATTGCGGCCTCTATCATCCATCACAGAACTAAAAGAGATAATGATGCGCAGGTGAAAGAGCTTCGGAAGGTTGCGACTCATTTCAGAAAATATTCGAGGAAGGCCGTTTGAAAAACAGAAAAGTGTTACTGAGACCAGATTGGGACAAATGCCGCCAAGTACTTTCCAGTAATAACCTTGATTGTGAAGTACAGAGTTTTCAAGGAGGAAGAAAGTGTTGCAAACATCAGCATCAAGTCTTTTCAACAGGCTGTTATAAAAATGAGGGTCATATCCTGGTAAGTGTACTTGAAGAGGAGACGTAGTTTCATTTCCAAGTCCGTACTGCTTAATTGAACTAAAAGCAGTTTCATAACACTGATCCTCTAAAAAGCTCAACATGACCCGCTGCAGCTGACGAAGAATGGGCATCTCCTGATGATGATCGAGATAAACGTGATAAAGAGTCAGGTTTTTCAAAACCGTGTAGTGATTGAGTGCCTCGTAAAAAGGTGTTCCTAAGATTATGTCAGCAAAATAATTTTTGGCTTTCAAATAGAGCACTTGAAAAGTGGTGAGTTGATCTTTCCAGTTTCCTCTTTTGTCACTGATCAACATTGTGAGCAGACAAGAAAGGTCGGTTTGTTGATCGAGAGACCAAGTGTTCTCAGCACTGTTGTCTAACAAAATGGTAAGCTCTGTGGTGCCGCTAAAAGTAGCCAATATTTTCAAAACAACGGCTGACGTTAGTTTGTCGTGCTCAAACTTCAGGCAGTTCCACTGAGTGTGACGGACCAAAGGTGCACAGAAAAAAGGCAAAGGTGAGTTGTTTTTTGGCTCCTCTTGTGCAAATCTGGTAAGCAACTTTGCGCTTTTGTGTTCGTTGGCAAGAGTGCCCAAGTTGAGGTAGTGGTCAAGTTTGGGACAGTTGAGCGGTTGGCTGCTCACCAAAATGATCAACCATGGAACAGTCACTCGGTTGACTTCTCGTACTCGATAGCACCAGCTAGGACAGACCTGGTGAGCGTTTAACCGGTCTTCCAAGTTCATCTGACTTATGATGGCGAGAATTGCCAAATCAGGCAAGTCGCTGGTAAGCTTAGAGAGGACGGCCATTCTAGAAAATGAAATTAAAAGATGAGTTTTAGTATTTTAGTACATGACGGCTACTTACTTGAAAGTGATAAAGAAGGCAAAATGTGTAATTTATATGACTTCAAAAGTAGAACTAGCACGCGCTTACGAGATTTGTTTGTGCAGGCACGCGCTATGGGCCACACACAGTGAGTGAGCACATGGCCAAGCACACTGCAGGGACAGCTTTGTGTTTGGCCACTGTTCTCGTTTAACACACTGCCATTTCTGAAAATACAACAATTACTGTGTCAACTAGCACATTAAAGATCTTTGGTCTGAAAAAACCTAATATCACACAACGATTTTTGGTTGGAGCAAACAATTGATGTTGCAGCAGAATTTGATTGTCGATTTCGCACTAGCTTTTTTAGAATTAGTGTGTAAAAGAATAAGTGTTTGTGCCACGGGCAAGTGCTGAGAAGAATAGTGTCACGTGATTTATTGTCAAAATTGGCCGGTGAGCGTTGATCAATGAACAAAGATGAAAAGTGTAAGGTGTTAATTTAAATAAAAATGATAACGTCGCTTTGTGGTTGTTGTGGGTGTTCTCAGCGTCGCTTGCAGGGCAACCTTCATATTGTTCACCAGCTCGTGAACCGCCTGCAGGTCCTTCTTGAGGTTGTAAATTTGCAATTTCAATTGGCCGTCGCTGATGTTCACGGGCAGATGTTTATAGGTAGGACTCGTACTCGGGCGCTGGTCTCCTGAAAAGCAGCCCTGCTGACGCAGTAGCTCACGTTCGGCCGTCATGAAGTTATACTGAGCCGGCGTAATGAAGAAACCACCACTTTGAGAGGAGGAAGGGAGCATCTTAATTCTCTGATCAGGTAAAGAAAAAGGCAATTGTATCGCCTTATCAGAAAACGTTTTCGTTGAAACAACAATACATTTTCCTGGATTTGGAGGATTCTGAAACGGCTTTTGCATCGGTAGCTCTGGTGATGTCCCTGCTTTTGATGCAGTCAAATCGATGACCACCGCTATGGTCGTTTTCGGTGACGAGACTGTACAGTTCTTCATGGCCGAGCAGAGGACTTCCTTCTTTTCTTCCTTTTCCAAGATGTGAAAGGCGCCAAAGTTTTCAGGCGACGTGGCCGTCATTGTGGAGCAGCTGTTTTGCGTGTCCTCAGCAAACAATGCCGCTCGTCTGAAGTCTACTTCATCTTGTTTTGAAAGAAGAAAAACCAATCTGGCTTCCAGATCGGCCTTTCGCATTTGAATCTCAGGGTCGCCCATTATGACCTTTTCCTCCGTCAGCATCAGCCCACCATCACCACCTCTACTCTTCTCTTGGATCAGAAATGTGATTGAGTGATGGCATCTCAAAATTTTCTGCGTCACCGCCCTGATCATACTTGTTGCCACATCCAAACGAGCACTTTCTTTGGTTTTTTCCTGTTCTTGGCCTTGCTGTTGCAGCTGATTAGGCAAGTTTGGACTCTGGTGTTTGCGGTTTCGTTTACAACGGTGAACCTTTGTGTGCGGCACAAAGTACTTTGGCTTGGAAACCGGCTCGAGTTCGGTTGTCAGCCAGTGACTCAGTAAGTGGGAGGGGCGTTGTGACTTCCTAACTCCTTTTAAGTTTTGGCACGACTTGCAAAACTGTGGTGGGAAGCAAAGGAATGTGCGTAAGAAGGTGGCAATAGTTTAAAAGTTTGCATTGACTTACATTGCCATTGACAGGAACCACCTCGGCTCTGGTATAGCCCATACAACGGCCGTGCTGCCAGTTAAGGCACAGCTAAAATGGCGGGGGAAAAACACATAAAGTTAGCTGATTTCAAAGTTCTTCAGAATGTTTTCTACCTCACACTGCACCATCAGCCCACTGGATTGCTTAATGGAGCACAGGCATCTGACCACCTCCGGAATGTTCTCATCATCCTCGTGCATGTCGGCAATCTTTCGCGCGTCTTCAGGGTTAAAGGGCAGCACCGTGTCTTGCAACAGTCGTTGCGGATCGTTCATATCTATAAAAGGAACTGACGTCGGTTCGGGGTAGTAAAAGTAGGGATTGATGCTGGGCGGCCGCACTGGCTCAAACTAGCCAGTCTTGGTGGAACTGCCTGATTTTGAGATTGCAAGAGTGGAAGTAGATGATACAGTTTTGCGTTGTCCCTGCTGCTTACGCTGTCCACGATGATGACTTGATGAACTTGGCTGACGTTCATTTTTCTTTTTCTCCTTAGAATGATAGTTCTTAATGTGTTGAAGAAGAAACCTGTATAATAGTTAACCATTTACAACTTTAAAAAAATCAAAAAGTTAACAACTCACTTCTCTTTACAAAAAACCTTGCTACAAATATTACAGGCAAAAGTATTGAGGTTGATAGGATATACGGAAAAGTACTTTGACTGCTCCTCTTCCGAATTTGATGGCAGTTGAGCCCTTTCGTAGTCTGCTAGAATCTTTTTCAGTGCAGACAACTTCATTTTTTTTGGTAGCCATCTTCGAAAAGCACGTTGCAGAAATCGTCCTGTATCTCGATTATTGTTGCCGGATAGAACTAGTTTAAAAACAAAGTAAACAAAGTCAAATAGTCAAGTAAAAGCAACAATAAGAAAAAAGATAAAATAGGAGAGCTCACTTTTGAATTTGTCCATTTGGCGAAAACTTCCTCATCAACTTGAAAGTTTTTCACTACTTCTTCGCTTTGTGTCGGCTCGGTGATCACCCGAAACAGGTCAGAATTCCAGTCAAACTACTCGTCAAACTTCGCGCTAAAGAGAAAGAAGAAATTGTGATGAAATATGAGCCAAATAAAAAAAAGTGTGCGACAACAACACAGGTTCTGAAAGCACTTTTTAAAAGGTATCCACTTACCTCCATCAAAGAAAATGGACCAGCAGTTTGCGGCCCTTTATCTCCTGTATCTTGGCAGAGTACCACTTTCTGTGGCGGTCCTGCGCCTGAACGCTCCATGTTTGCTGTTGTCGTCGTTGTCCACAACTCCGGTTACTGCTTCAAAGTTGATGGCTGCTCGTCGAGGGCGTCGGTGTGCTGGTGGGGGTGACTGGTGGTGCTAAGGTGGGAGGTTGCTCATTCTCCGTTGGGAGTCGACTAGCGACTGGCAACGCTAAAGAGGTCGTCGGTGCCCCAGTGACTGCTGCTGGAGATGCAGATGACGCATCGCCTGTCTTTGCAGTATTCTTCTGGGACTTTCTGGCCGACTTCTGAGCGACTGCCTTCCTGACCATTTTGGCCATTACCTCGAAAACCTTGCGAGGTCTAAGAAGATTCTTCAGGTGCAAACCTGCAGAGCGTAGCTGGAGGTCGCTTTCCATTTCTGGGTTGTTTCGGTGGTTGTAAGACGAGGAGCGGAGAAAAAGGACACGGCGGATATTGTTTGCCGGCGCACCGGTTTGGCAGCTCCGCTGCTGATACGCATTGAATTGTCTTTAAATCTGAAGATCTGGCAAGTTGTCACGAATGAAGTTTTGGGGATAATGTCAAAGTGGCTGTCCGCATTTTATTTCTTCTCTGTTTGGTTTTGTTCACCTGCTTGGCCACTGGCATATGTTGTTTATTTTTTCCTCTTTTGTTTGTTGCTAAAAGATGGCGCCTTGGTCGAGGTTTTGACTTAAAATATTTTCTCACATGTAAGTTGGCGGTCTCTGTAGACGACCCACGTGGCTTGGCTGGTGATTTGACTGAGAAGGCAAAACATCCAGTTGTTTTCACTTTTGCATTTGTGTTGTTATTAAGTTCCAGCACACATTTCACTCTTTCATCATCTGCATCACTACCATTCGAGTACTGTAGCGCAAATTTATATCTGATATTCAATACTAAACTCCTTTCCTGTTTACAGTATGGCAGGCCAATCTAAACTGCGACCACAACAGCAACAACAGCAACCGAATCGCCCTCCTCCATCTAAGCTCCCAGAATTGTGTCTCCTCGCCATCTTTAGTCAGATGGACCTCGTCGACCGATTCAGTGCCCTCGCCGTCTGTCCTCGTTGGCACCACAGAGTTCGCGAGATCAACGCCCAAACAGTCCGCTCTCTGACCATCACCGTTGCCCACAAGAATTTCGATGAACCACTGAGCCTCTTTCAACACGTTGTCAACTTTTACTTAGTGTCCGGTAAAAAGAGTGTGCAACTTTTGACCAAGGTGGTTGACAAAGTGACCGGCAAGGAGGAACAAGAGTTTCTGATCCGTCTCACTAAGTTTAACTGCCTCAACTTTAAGGATGGCGAACTGAAGAGCTTAGAACGGATCAGGCAGATAGTGTCCTTTTATGGAGGCATTATTGAACTGACCTTTGTCGTGTACAGTAAATTTGACGAGCTGAAGAACTTGATAAAGCTGCTCGAGGAGGAGAATGGCTTCTGGCAAAAAAGACTACAAAAATTGTATATCATCAATTGGGATCACAGCGAGCGCCCTTTTTGGCAGGAGATTTTTAAAGTTATCAACAGCATGTCTTCTCTCCAGCGCCTCTCCATTGTCGGCATTGACGAGCTGCCAAACAAAACTGTGGGTTTTTCACTTCTCAATCAGCTCACCGAGTTGAAATTCGTTTTTAACGGCAATGGAAAACGTTTCAATTTGAGTACTTTTCTAAGTGCCCTAGAACAAGTCGTGAATATACCAAAAAGTCAGCAACGACCAGAAAATCTTAAAGTGGAACTGGCGCAGTGCATCGTCCATTATGGTGCGACTGATGCCAATTTAAACATTATTCCGCAACTGAGTAAACTTAGTTTGGCCGCTCGTCAGACCATCACTCGCCTAAACTACTATCCGCTGACCACCACAGACGTTCCAAATTTTCACCACTTCACTAGCTCTTTTCCCAGTTTGATTAGCCTCAACTTTAAAGTGTCTGCCAGCCAATGTGTGGTCTTCTTTGCTGCTCTAGCTCAACTGAAAAACCTTTTTTACCTTAGTTTGCATGTCGAGTTTACGAAAGAAAATCAAAATTCAGATTTCTCTTCTTTGCGTTTACATCCACTGCTTTCACTTCGAGCACTCAATTTGTTTGAACTTAAACTACACTGGCACGAGCAGATTCGGTGGCTGGATTTGCCGAGGTTGATGCCTCGACTGGAAGCATTTTACCTTGCTCGTTTTTTCTGCCGAGGCTGTGGAACCAGCAATGTCATGTCTAGTTTTAATGGAAGAAAATACCAGGACTGTTTGCTACCAGTGATGAAGGCTCTCTGCTCTGACATTCATATTCCATTGAAAAAAATATTTTATAATATCAATAACGAAATTGTATCAGCAGAGGGGCTAATGACGACAATGCCACAATGATGTATTTGGTAACGGTGGCCCAGCCAGTGAATCGAGTTTTGCTAGTTTACATCAAACAGAAGTTTTTTTGTCATTAACTTTGCCAAACTGGTAATTTTTGTTGTCTTTTTTTATCAATAACTTTTAACATTTTTTTATTTACACAGGTTCTACTTTACTACAAACTGTAATACAGCATCAATGTTTAAAAAGATTTGTAAAATTTGCCCATTAAAACATAAAGTTATTCAAAAGAAATTTAATTTGTTATGTTATTGTTCTATTGACGTGTCTAGGCGTTTGTTAGATAACACATTAAAGTTTTTCACAACACTTTGAAAAACATAAACATATTTTGCTTTTTTGCACAATGAGTTTTAATCAAATATAAAAATTTTAATTGAATTGTACTGCTATGCTCTTAACAGTATGTTTTGCAAATAAACTGATTGAGATATGTAAAGCTTATTTATAAATGTGCAACTGGAAAACAACGCAAAATTATAAATTTTAAACACATCAGGCGGGTTCACTCTTTAGCGTCAAAAGCGTTGTCCATCTCGGTCTTCTCTTCGTTTTTGTGATTGTCCATTTTGGATTTCTTTTTCAGGGCTGGTAGTGGGAAGCATTCATTGGTAGAAGTGTTTCCTTTTCTCTCTGCCCCACAAGATGAAATGAGCACAAAAAACCTATCAAAACAGAAAATTATCACCACAACTGTGACGTCCATGATTGAGTTGAAAAAGAAGTGTCTGAATCGGTTTTTTGTTGATTTTTTGTTAGGCAGCGTCTGACTGAAAAGCAGTAAACTACTAATTTATTTGTGAAATTGCTTTGGTTCAGTGGTAATGCTAGAGAATAAAGAGAGTGTTAGCTAGTCACAATGCTGACAACTCATCAAGGCAAGAGAGATGAAGTGTGCGTCTTTGACTTGTGCTGAGGCTCGATGGCCTTTGCAACAATACTGTCAAGTATTTTCTTTGTTGTGTTTTTCTTGCCCTAAACCGTCTGCTGTTGATCACAGGTCTGTGCGATAGACAGTTTTGCCAAACATGTTTCAATGATTACTTCATTACTTGTCATTGTTTGCATTGTTGAAAACGACAAAACACGCATTCAAAAAAAATTTTATACGTTTTTTGCGTACGGCAGTCTGCAAAAAGCGAAACTTTGTTTTGAAAATGACTTGCTTATTTCCAGTTAGAACCCAAACGTTTTGTTTATTCTGATCTGATTTACTACGTTTAATTCTGTTGCTGAATACTGTGGTCTAATGTACTTTTTGTTTGCAATTTTAGTAAGTACATTGTTTAGTTTACCTTCACTGAATATTTATGTTGTTTTTTTCTAAAAACCATACAACAGAGCAAAAGAAGTCACTTCAAGTTTGTTATTGCCAAAGAAAAAGCCTACAATTTAGTTATAATAAAGAAATGCTATGTTGGAAACAATGTTTAAGGCACAAAGTATGTTACAGACAAAATGTCAGTTTACTGATACATATACTTTTGTTCCAGATGCATCCTTCAAAGTTAACGAGGATTCAAAAAGTGAGTCTCAAATTCTCCTGAAACGCAACTCGACACAAACGTTTCCATCAAGGGTCAACCTCAAGCCACTCATCAAAGTCTCGCCAGAGGAGCTGGCCAAACAGCTGACGCTGATTGATTGGTCCATCTTCTCGCGCATCACTTGCAACGAGCTGAAACCCGGCCAGTGGACCGGTTCAATGAAACGCATCCTCTCACCCAATGTGGTCGACTTTACGCACCGCTTCAACATTGTAAGCTCTCAGATTTTCTACCTGTTGTTTATCTCTCTTTAGTAATACCTTTGTGGTCGTCCTTTTTAGCTGACTTTCTAGATCTCCGACGAAGTGCTCGGCATGAAGCAGCCCAAACAACGCGCAGGCGTCATCAGCTACTTTATCAGGGTGGCCCACCACCTCATTGACCTGAAAAATCTGTACTCAGGCTACGCCATCTTCTGCGCCCTAACTAGTGTGCCGCTGCATCGTCTGAAGAAAACCTGGGCGTACATCAGCAAGAAAAACAAGCAAATGTTTGACAAAATCGGTAAAGCCTCTCTGCGGAGTCACATTGCTTGGCAAAAAAACGAGAAACAATGGGCCTTTAAACTAACCTACAAACCTATAACTTGTCAACAGAACTTTGGAACTGGACCGAAACTGCAATTCAGCCAACAAGAACACTGTCCATTGATAAACAGTGAACAGTTTGCTCTCAATAGAGGTGGTTTTTATGATGACACAGGAAACTTTAACTTTTATTAAGCTGCTGTACCCTCATCATCTGATTCACTTGCTGTTTATCAAACTTATCAAAATGAACAGAACCGAAACACCGCTGATTCTACGCTCGCTTCCACATCGTCACAGCATACAACCACTGACAAAGAACATGTTTTGCCTGAAAACTCTGAGGAGTAATTTATAGATGTAGAATCAATCTAGTGGCAATGATAGATGTAAAAACTCAGCAAAACGCAAACTAGTGATTGAACAAGATGCGGTCAACATAGAAGTCAAAGTCGTTCAAGTAGTGATTGGTAACTACTACATTAATTTGCAACATCTGTGTGAATGTGTACATTTGAATAGTATAACAAAAACATTGACACTTAAATTTTATCTTCAATATTCCATATTTTTCATTTTTTATCTTTCACTGTAAATAGACACATTTTTTCTATTATGCTTATTTTATTTTTCACTAATAAAAAACCTTTCAAAAACCAAAGGGACATTGAGGCATAGCCCACCATAAACTTAATTAGGCAGTGTAGTGGTAAAGTGTAGAATAGTAGATGGCACCACACCAGCATTTATTGAAATATTGCAATTTGATGCTCAATGTCGCCTGCCACTGCTCTGCAGCGTCGTCTGCTAACACCACTTGCCTGCATCTAATCCCTTCACATATTCACTTTGCAGGTGAGCACAGTCGAATTCCTTCACAACAGCAGACAACAGCAACAGCTCAGGTACTGTGATAGCAACGGTGAAAATGGCACTATTTAATACTCTCTTGTCACTGACCAGTCTGCCTGACAGTTTCAGATGAGCATAATAACATTTCTCCACACTCTACTCTCAGACAGTAACTCTATTTTGGCATCCTATTTTAAAATCTGTAAGTTCACTGAGTGTCTGTGTGAGTTGCCATTTGTTTATTTGATTGTTTGTTTTTTCATTTTTTTTCAGCACTATGGAGGAGACCGTAGTTGAGAGGACCCTCAGACAATTCGTTGGTCACCTGCCCAATGGCACTCAAGCACTGGACAGCAACCGCCGACTTGCTCAATCGCTGCAAATGTACCTAAACATCTACTCCCAAACGCCGTCGTTTTCTCAAGAGGGCAACCACTTGTTTTTACCAAGGATTAGTGTTGCCAACGAAATAGCCAATTTGGAGATCAATCGAGTTGATTGCGTAGAACGACTGCAAAGAACTGTCAGTGAAATGTGTGAGCAGTCGGTCATGACGTTTAAAGAGCCCACTGAAGAAAACCATCAAAAACTGCAATACACGACTGCTCGCATGAAAGCCCATCTCAATCTGTTTCAATTTATGATCAATAACCTCAGTGAGCAGTTTGCCAAGTTTGAAAAAAACCAACGTTCCGTTCAGCAAAAAGATGCCGCTTTTGGGTTGACCTTGCTTGTGGCGCAAGCCCTTTACTCGCCGACAGAGTTGACAGTGATTGAGCCAAAGAAGGAAAATGCAGTCAACAGTCTTTTGGCCGCTGAACTGTCCAATTCCTCTCATCCCAATTTTGTGCAATGTGTCTTGAAAAATACCAAGAGTTATCTCACTCCACTGAAAAATTACAAACTGACGGGCGAATTCGGCAAAGGCGCCCAAGGCATAGTGTACAAGGCCAAACTGGCCGGGGACAATGCTGATCGTTTGATCGCTCTCAAAGTGGAGACTCTCAATGGCTGCAGCATTCAAGGCGTCATCGGCGAGGTTTCCTTCACCTCGCCCAAACTGTTGAGCCACCCAAACATCCTCAGCTCCAAACATTGCTCTATTTTTCAAATTTTTGAGCACCCCAACAAGTACTACATGGCACTGGCTTTCCAGCCAATGGAGGACGGCTCTCTGGCACTGTACTGGCGTGATCACTGGCCAGAACGGTACATTGCCTGTGTGATGAAGCAGGTGCTAAGGGGGATCGCTTACATTCACTCCATGGTCAGTGGTAGTGTTCTTGTAGATAAAGATGTTATCACTATAAATATGTCACTTTTACCTGCAGGGCATCGTTCACAACGACGTCAAACCGGGCAATATTCTTCTGCACAATGGCAATGTGAAGATTGCCGACTTTGGCAAGGCGAGAAACTTGGCCAATCTTGGCCGTGTCACCAAAGGCACTCGTCGTTATACATCGCCTGAAATGGCCAGAGCCTCACTGAATGGTGACCGCAAATGCGAGGATTTTTCTGCCGCTGTTGATGTAAGTGGGAAAGTTGTGAACCAATAAATATTGAGGCATTCTTTTACTTGTATTTAGATTTGGGCACTTGGTGCTACACTATATCAGCTACTTGAATGCCATTTTCCCTATGAAGATGCAAATGACGATACCGTTTTAGAGGCCATCGCAAACCAAGGCCTTAAACTTTCAGATAATGAAAGCTATTCAGTTGAAGTAAAAACCTTTTTCTCATTGTAAGTATTATTTGAAAAAAAGTTTTTTTTATGAATTTAGTATTTTGTTTATTTTCAACAGAATGACAGCGATTGATCCTAAAGAGCGTGCTTCAGCTGATGCGCTCTGTACCAATTCATTTCTAGCTCAAGCTTGCACTTGCAGTGAACTTGATGAAATAATCAAAGTGAAAAAAATGTGGAAGGAACAACAGGGTCAACATGAATAATAGTTGGATCAAAACCTACACATCATGAACAAATCAGTTGGGCGTTAGCTTTATTTTGTTTTCTAAATTGAACTATTTTTTATGTTTAAAAATGACCTTCAATTGTAGTAGTGCAGGTATATGGCAACAACAATGATCAAACAATAAAGATAATCACACAAATCATTGTTTTGGTGGTTTGAATACTGTTTTATTCTAGCTTTATTTATGAAAAAGGGGAAAACAAGAATATAGTCAATAACCGTTTCGGGAATCGTTGTCATCGGCGGTGTCATCGAATGAGCGGTAAAGCTCAATAGACATGACTTGAAAACAGTGCAAAAACTCGCTGGCGGCCTCCATCATCTCCTCCTCTCTCTGCATGTTGCTATTCTCATTTTGCCCCTCCGGAAGAGGACGGCCTCGCAGGTCGATGATGAGGTCGAGAAGGTAGGCGACCAGCAGTCGCTTGACAACCCTCACCTCCTCACTGTACCGACCGGGGTGGGGTGGATCTGCCGGCTGGAGCTGGCGCCACACTTCGTAGTACACCATTATGAAGTGATCCACCGCAAAAAAGGAATCGTAGGGGAGAAGCTCTCCGTCGTACAGCTGGGCCGGAACAATTCGCTTACGGTCTTCGACGTACCAACTGCAAAGGCTGTTCATGTGCCCATGTAAATTTTTTTGTTATGCCTTTTTGCATTGCTAAAAAAGGAAAGATAAAAGGAGAATGACAAAGATGATGCTGACTACAATGAAAGCAAAGTTGTGATAGTGTTGTTTTTGCTGATGAATACCCAACAAACAAGGAGGCTTCCCGCTACTTTTTTTCTACTTACGGAAATTGTCGTTATCGTTTGCAAATTTCATCTCTTCCTCTTTGTTGTCGAACTTCACTTGTGGTATCAGTGTGTGTGCGTGTGTTTCAGATCAGCGCAACAACAGCGTCTGAATGAGCAACAACAAAAACAGAAAGCAAAGGAAAGGCGACAAATGCTGCATTGTTTGCTGCAAGACACGTAGTTGGAAACGGCCTCCGATTCAAAAACGGTGTACAAATAGGCGTTGATAAAAACCGGCAACTGAGGCGCCACTTGGCAATTGGAATACAAAATGAGAACCAAAATTTTCGTGTTTTCAAAACAAAGTTATTGCTTAGTTTGAAACGCAAAATAACAGATTGTGACAACAAAACTGACAAATGATGAACTTTAGTAGTGAATGAATGAAACCAATAAATAGGCTAAAGTAGCGGCCCATAGGCCGCTAGCGACGTGGCTTTGAGAGTTCGAAGTTACGTCGCCTGTTTGTGTATATAAGCAGCTACTCTTTGCCATTAAAGTCAGTCTGGACTACGTATGCTTGTGTTCACTCTCACTCAGCGCTTCTCTAAACTTTTGGATAAACGGTAGCTGCTCACTGATTGGCTTTTGAACTAATTTTGCCAATGCGTTCAATTGCTTTTTTTATTTGCTAGTTCTTTGATTGCAAGTGGTTGATATGTGCTTTATTTGACCTGTGGAGTTTAAAATACAGTAGTTTTGAGTAAAGTCGCAATGATACAGATATGGGTAGTGTTGGTTAAAATCGATAGAGAAGTTGCAATGATGAGAGACAAAAGAAAGTAGTAAAAGTGATTTAGAAGAACGATCGAAACTTGAACAGTTGAACAGAAAGACGTGGTCAATGTTGCAAACGGAATGAATCAGATATTCAGAACACAGTTAGTGCTCAGTGACAAAATGCTCATCACGCTCTTCTACATTCCGGAAAAAGGTGTGCTTTTCTGGGCAGATGGCACAGATGGCATGATTCTCGTTGGCGTGCTTGAAAAGTGCATCCTGGTCGAAAAAGTAGTGCGCCACATTGGGAACAGCCCCTGGGGCCAGCTGTCCAAAGCAGAGAGTACAGCGAGGGTGCTTGATGAAGACGCCATTAAACTCCACTGAACCGTTGCGAAGGTGATCTTCAAAGCTTTCATCGATGTTCATATTGTTCATATTGATGTTGTACAGCCTCATCTCCATGGGGAGAGTTTTCAGGTGCAGAAAGCACAGTTTACAGAAAGTGCGGCGATCTTCTCGGTGCTGCTCGCTGATGAGAAAAAGATAAAAGTAAAACTCAATCTCAATCATAAATTGTGATACTGACAAGTGCTCCGACAAATTTTCAAACTGCATCCAGATCTTTCTGACCGGTCCCCAGCAGCAGAACAGGCACAGGCGACAGCGGTAGCACTTGATGTTCATCAGAGCGTCAAAAAGAAGGAAAAAGTCTTTGCTGAAAGTCCTGAAAGTCGGATCGAAAAGCACCAGGTTGTCAAGGTTGACCAGAGGAGTAGGACATTGGCCAGTGGGACCAGTGGTGTTCAGGGCGGTCCACCAACGCTGGGCAAAGGTCTTCACTTGGTGGACGTTGGTGAACTGCTCTCTCGTGAGGATGACCTTCCTGGAGGGCTGACCACAGGTGGGACAGTCGATGAGGCCCTTGGCGGACGGCTTCGATGAGGTGAAGTGCAGTCGCAGTGCGCACTCGTAGCACAACATGTGGGCACATTCGGTCACGGCAAAGATCTTTTCGGTGGTCAGCGGAGGCGTCGACAGCTGACAGACCGGGCAGATGCGGCCGGTCAGCTGATCCAGTGAAACCCACGGCCGTTCGGGGCTGTTCGGCATCGCCTGCAGATCGGTCAGCCCGTGTTTGCTGACGACCTCTTCGCCAGCCAAACGGACGACCATCCTGGGCAGTTGTGCTGTTGAGGCAGAGTTTTGGGCGTCAGTGACTCGGGCGTAGGGAACGCTGCCGTGAGAGCAATTAGGCTGGCGGCGGTCAACGCAAAAGTTGCGATCTGACATGTTTAGATGGCGATGAAGGAGCCAAGATTTGTCAACAAAAATGCGAGCTAGTGAGAAATGGATGAGTGAGTGATGTGAACACGATGAGAGCTCAGCTTTGACTGACTGTGGCTATCGGTGATAAACGGCTGCCTTTATATGCAGTCTGTCTGCTGGGAAGTGACACTCACCGGTCATCATCAGCATCAGATAAGCAATCTAATGAAGAGAGGGCGCAAACGATGAGACTACATTCAGTGACAGGCGTGTGCCAGCAAAGACAGGGTTAGTCACTGAAAGGCGCTGGTGGCTCTCGCGAGGACCACTCGGCAAAGTGCGTCTGATTGCTGCTGCCGTCCTTCTGCTGCCCACTAAGAAGGCTCAAGTGCTCGTCATTGCAGAGAACGCCCTCTACCGACAGCAGAGAGCTTTTGCACTTTGGCTGTGAAGACGTCAAAAATAGACTCCATCCTTAAAAATTAATGGTCAGAAGTAGCTCAACTGGAGCACTTCTTCTTGGAGAGAGAGAGAGAGAGAGAGAGAGAGAGAGAGAGAGAGAGAGAGAGAAGAGAGAGAAACACGTGTTTACGTCTATGCAACAGATGTGCAGTACTTTTCCCGTTGTTTAAGAAACTAAATTGTGTCGCTAAAATCCGATAATTGCCGTTACTTCCGCAATACTACGCTGGACGCTACTATCAAACTGGCCGATTCTATTTTTGACTAAAAACTGTACATTATCATCCTTATTGTCACCTCATCACCACTCATCGATGGACGACCCATTATGGGTCACAGTCAGGGAAAACGCCTCCAAAACCAAGTGTTGGCAACTCTAAATATTAAATAAAAGTGTTGTTGTAGATAAGTTAATTGAAAGAAAAATAGAAACAAGTAAACTGAAAAGAATTGAAAGAATGCAATAACAAAATAGTAAAGAAAAAGTGTGTGCAAAGTGCAACAGAGTTGCTAAGAAGTAGTTGTGCGAATTAGTGTTAAATACAGTGGTGCACAGATTCTTATACATAGATGTAGATCCTCATCGGGTAATTTGCATGTGCGTGTGTGTTTGTACTAACGGTGGGTGCGTTTC
This sequence comes from Tyrophagus putrescentiae, assembly GCA_024499935.1. Taxonomy (NCBI): domain Eukaryota; kingdom Metazoa; phylum Arthropoda; class Arachnida; order Sarcoptiformes; family Acaridae; genus Tyrophagus; species Tyrophagus putrescentiae. The sequence goes on from JAMZRA010000005.1 coordinate 3,907,770, forward strand.
AATTTGTAGGCGTTCTCTGCCTTCATCAATTTGTCTTTAAACTGATCTGGTCTTATCGTCTGTAGGTATATCTCATAGTGAGAAATAGTTGTGCAAATGAAATAGTGTGTAAACATTGTGTGTGTCTGTGTCGAGAACAGCAAAATGATCAGCCTACCACAATTTCTCCCCAAAGATCACCGTGCCATTCTGCGGTTGTTAAAGCTGCGACGGATTGTGAACTTTAACAACAACCTCTTTCTGATCTTATTCTGTCTTCTTTAACGAAGTTTCGGCTAAATTCGTCATCATCGAAAGCGGGAGTTGCTGAAACAACTGAGGCGGCGACGTAGGCATCGACGTTGAAGAAGGTGAGTTTCCATTACCACTGCCGTTTCCATCTGGGCCATTCTCTCCCTCTGAAATTGATTTGAAGAGCGAGGACTCGATCGGTCGTTCTGAATTGCTGGTGCTGTTGCTGTTACCTCCGACTTTGTCCATTTGCTTGAAGTAGCGAAGGGTTATCTCTTCGACGTTGTAAGATTGGCGACGACGTTTGAGGCATTTCTTGAAAAAGATGACCGAGGCAACAAGGGTGAAAGCTAGCAGAAAGCCGCCGAGAAAGTGAAACGCCTTGAAGCTGACAATTCCGTTGAGCCCGTCGTTTGCCCCATCAGCTCCATTAAACTGCACTGTGCTCAGAGACTGGTTCGTAGAATCGGATCGGTTGTAGTTGTCTGGGGTCGGTGGTGTTGAGGTGGCGGGAGTGTCGGTTTCAAGAGTGGCGAAAGTTGTCTCCATGATGGTGATCATCTCTATGATGGTGGTGCTCTCCGTGGTGGTGGTGGTGCTGGTAGTGGGGGCACTAGTGGTGGCATCTTCTGAAAGGTGGAACCCCCGTTCAGGGGTCCACACCAAACGTCCAATTTTGCTCCTATTTTTGCTCCTAATTTTGCAAAAAAAGTAGCGTTTAAATCTCAAACTTAGTATTATTAAAAAGCTAAAACAAGAAAAAATAGATAGCTTTCCAATGATACCAAACTTAAAAATAAAATGCAAAAAAACTTACTTTTCGACACCAAGTTGAAAGAAGCTAAAAAGCAAAATAATTAGAAAGAACTTGTCCATGTTGGGGGTTTTTCTCGTGAATTTCTCTTAGGTTTTGACTGTTGGAGTTTGAGGTTTGAAGCTTGCTGGTTTTGTGTTTGTCGCAGTTACTCATCTGCTCAGGCTTTTATAGTCGACATTTTTAGGTTGTAGCTATGCAAAAATGTCAGTTGGCAACATTCAGGAATGCGGATTGCAAATCAAACAGCTAGCGTCCATGAGCTCGCCACGGGTAATTGAGATTTTATTGACAGCAGATGTATTTTATACATGAACGAATGAACACAGCCAACACATCCAGACCACAGGTACTTGCTGGCGCCATAACAGGCTAGCTGAAGAAGAAATGGACTCGCCTGGAAAACAACATTTAATTGGCTGAACGAGCGCTTGACTGTGATGAACTTTAGCATTCATTAAAAAAACTGCTAAAATGTCGACATTACTCATCAGCCACTACTAGCGCCAGTTTACAGCGGTGCAGCTTTCTAAAAACATACCACTAGACACAAGCTCATTTTACAGTCGACCAAACATTGCTGAGTTCTTGAGTTGAGTCATCATCAGAACACAACTAGCACACACCTGCAAACCAGCCAGCCAGCCAGAAGAAGCCATCACACACAGATCTGACCACAATTGACCAGAGGACAGTAGAAAAAAAATGGAAGCCCTCCACCAACGAGATCCGTTCCTCTACTCCATGGGCTTTGCCAATCTGCCCGGCAGTGTACGCGACGCACTCTTCCAGCCGTACCTGCAAGCCCGAGAGCTCTTGTTTCACTTTGACTTGAACCTGCGTCGCCCTCGTCTTCTCAACGACCAAATGGCCACGTTGAGGGGGCTACTGTACGGGCTGCTGGCCAGTCTGGTCAGGGACTATCGACGCTTCGAGAGGGAGGCAGACTACCGACCGCCAGCCTTCCCTGGCGACTTCCACCCCGAAGATCCTTTTTTCAATGTGGATCGAATGTTTGGTGTCCAAGGCAACAGCGCCAACGAGAATGCGCCTTTGCGAGCCTCGTGGCGTCACCACAGTGGGCCGGTGATTGGCGTGAAGACGGTGTTGGTCGACCTTCTTCAGAACATCTACGAGGACATCTATGACGCCCAGAACCTTGAAGAGGAGGAAAAGGGCGGAGACAAAGATGAAGACGCCGCCGAGGCTCACGCCCGAGCTCAGATGGCGCCGATGCTGGCGACGGCCAATCAATTTCTGGGCAGTGTTCAGCAGATGATGGCCGCCCTGCATCGATGCATCGAGGAGGCGGTGGCTGCTGTGGCCTAAACTTGCAGTAAACTTTTGTGTATTTGTCTTTTTTTTAATTAATACCAAATAAAGATTTATTAAAACCAGCTTCAATTTTTGATAGATTTTTTTTCATTTTTGTTCTCTTTACTTAATTGAGCTCTAAATGAGGTACCATGCCACTTTCTCATGTTACTAAGCACAACGCTATGAGTGTGAGTTCACTGGGAGACAAACAGAGGCCAATTATAATTGAGGCCAACTAATTAATCGTATTGTTGTCGTGGCAGAGACCTCCCGTGTAGGCTCTCGCTTCAGCTGCTGTTTTCGTCGCTTCCGTCCCTTACCCTCCGTAGTTCTTCAGTCAAGCAAAGCACGAGTCAGTAATAAGGATATATCCGTTCAGTGGGGCAACACAACCGCTCAAACACAACCGCCACCACACAACACACTTTGATCACATCCGAGAGAATGGCTGCAGCTCATTTATCACTTTTCTGCTTTCTTAATCTGCGTTTTCGCTTACGCATCAATCTACCCGCCAGCTTGAGATTTGAGCTTGAGACGCTGACGGAGCCCTACGAATCAGCTTGTGATCACCTACGGCAGATTGCTTCTGTTCGAGGAGTGGCGAACCATCACCAGCAGTTTGAGGCGTTGCAGGATGCCCTGTACGCCTATCTGCAGCACCTCACCGCCGGATACCTGTGCTTTGTGCTGCTGAGCATTCGACCCCATCCCTTCTTTCCCGATGACCTCAATCCAGTGGCGCACATCTTCATTCTGGATCGCATCTTTCATCCAGGCGATCCGTTGCAAGAGGTGGAGGAAGAACAGAATGAGCAGACTGGACAGTCGTGCACAGTCGAACGGCTGTACCAGCACAGTCCCCAAGTGATAGCTCTCAAGGAAATGGTGGTCGGCTGGGTGCAAAACCTGATCGGCGACATTCGGCGTGAGAGCCACCAGCTGAACCACCAGGACTACTACGATGACTGGCAACAGGAGGCCATTCACTGGGCTGAGGAGTCGACGGTGATGACGGGGGCAAATCGTTTCATGGCCTGCCTTCAAGAAATGGCAGCCGCCCAGCAGACTGCCATTAATGCCTTTGCTCAATGGGGTCAGCGTTAAGTTGTTGCTGCTAGTGCTTTTGTATTGCTCTTGCACTCCTTTTGTTTCTTTCCTTCTTATCAATCCGAACTTAAATAAAGGCCTTTGAACCACCAAAACTATTAGTTGCGTCTTTTATTTTTTATTTTGGGGCATTTTTACAAATGACTCTTTCAATGCTGTAGAGTGCATGACTCAGCTTTCAAGTGTAACCCTTGCTTTGCCAAATTCTAATATTTTAGTGCCATAATATCAAAGGCAAAACCAATGTCTTGGCTTTGTCTTTGTGCTCTGATTTCACAGGTAAAAATAACAGGTCACATTTTTAAAAGAAATGCAACAAGTCTCCTTTGCCACCCACTACGATGCTGTGAGTGCTACGATGCACAAAAGAAAAAAAGCGGAAAAGATTACGGGGGTACAGGCTAAGTAATTAGCAAGGAAAGGAAGAGGAAGACCACCCGCAAATGAAAATGGGCTCTATAGAAACCGACAGAGAGAAGGTGAAAAGAGGTCACCAGTGCCCGGCAACCCTAAGAGGAGGATGAAGAGCGTCTGCGTCAGTTGAAGGAGGATTTCCGCCTGGCCGTCAAGATGATGATCACCTCTCTTGGACAGGCAATTTGCGAGCTGAAGTTTGGTTATCACGGGGAGATTAGCGAAAAGGAGCTTAAGGTGATTGCCGAAGAGGCCTTTCAGTTCTACGTGCACGAATGGAATAGAGGTTTTCCGCCCATTGATGTTAATGAACTCTAATCAGAGAAGTTTTTTTCTCATTTGCATCAGCACCTTTATCTCAATCTTTAACTATCTTTCCAGTTTTTTACTTTTTTACATTTTTTATCTTTTTATTGATTCAAAATTTTTAGAGATTTTGCCGCATTTTGTTTTTGTAAACAATGGATTCCTCTCTGCTAAAAGTTCTAAAATTGTCACTTTATTGCTACATATACCATTGTAAGCAGTGTGACTTATACTAACTGTGCCAACTGTTTCCAACCTAGTGGCACGTGTTATAATCTTTATTAAAATTTCTCTTCCACTATCTCACACGTTATCAGCACGATCGCCATAGAGGCCAAGCCTGGCAAGGTGCGTTACAATGGGCTCAACTACCGCCCTTGGAAGATAGCTCTGGAGACCGCACTTCGAGCTGCTGGTCTGGAAAGCACCATCACTGACGTCTCGGTGGTGACTGACAACAACAAAACCATGAGCATCGTGATGGCCATGATGGCTGAGGAGAAGATCATCCTCTTGGAGAACGTCGGCAATGTTCCTGGCGCCCTTTTGGCAGTTTCTAATGACCGGGTTCGGGAGTCGTCGGCTGTGCGCTGCAAGGTGCAGCGCGAGATGATCAGTCTCAAGTTCGAAGGCAAGGGAAAAATGAAGCAGTACCTTGACCAGCTTGAGGACCTGGTCCGCCAGTACCGCATGGCGGGGGGACAGTACGAAGATCGAGAAGTGCTGTCAAAGATCACTGCTGATCTCGGTGAATCCTATTTGGTGGTTACCCTGACGTTCGGAAATACTACTTTTTTTGCTGACGCTAAAGTAAAGCTACTCGAAACGGATGACGTCATGTCGTCAATGCCTTCAAAGTCAACTGAAGAGCATCAAATGCTGTTGGCAAGCAAGATTGAAGAAGAGAAAAAGGAAAAGAACGCCGAAGTTGAAAAGCTGGGTGCACAACTCGAAGCACTGAAGCTAGAATTGAAGAAGCGTGACCAGCAAGGCTGACTGTAAATGCGCGAAGTGCATCAATGAAGCTACTTCTCAGTATCATGTGCCTCCAATGATTGCCAATGTCATCACTTCGGACATTCGTGGCAAATGTGTGCTGGACAGTGGTGCTACTGACCACTTCTGTGATGTACATGTACTGATTTTGGTGGTGGTCAGAAAGTGGTGGTGGTGGTGGTGGTGGTGGTCGGCTGTCTGGATGAAGCTTAGCTGAAGAAGAAGAAGATGTGGTGGCGGTGTGTTTGTGTGTCGTAATTGCATCTTGGCTTTGTGTTGGCTATTCTTCCCAGTGGAGGGATGTTCACATTGTGCAGACGATTTTGGCCAGCAAATGCTAGGGCGATTGAATAAAAATGAGAAAAGGAGCAAAAAAATATATTTAGAAAAGGAGAGGAGAGAAACGATGAAATTGTAAAGTTCTTTCTCACTTTCTCAGTGCTTTCTTCTCTCTCTCTCTCTCTCTCTCTCTCTCTCTCTCTCTCTTCTCTCTCTCTCTTGCATCAATATTCATTGCTCTGTCTCTATAACTCATTCATCATTTTTTCTCTCCCTCTTTTCTTTTATCTCAGGCCAACCCACATTTTGGATGGGCCCCCGAAAACCGAGGTATAAAAGGGGCTGCATTCTACTGCCACAGTCTAAGCTCACTAAGGTGCTCGACGATTTTCAGCAATTGAATTCCAACTACCACCATCACGAAAATTACTTTTCCCCTCAACACCAGTCACTTACCAGTTGACTGTTGTTTCAAATATTCAGACATCGACAAATCAGACTTCCAACTTCTGATTTTTGCAAATTTTTGCTTCAGTTTCAGACCCGACTCCAGCTTACTTTCACTCCGTTTGAGTTTCAAACACTTTTATTCAACAGTGAACAGCACTAACAGTTTTCCTCTGATTATTCACCTACACCATCGCAACCACAAAACCATCGCCAAACAAACAATTACAACAGCTACTACTGAGAGTCACCGAAAGCATCTACAGCATATACAACAAAGAGTAAACAGATTATCCGTTTTCTTGTGATTACCACCACCAGTGATCATTCTCACTTTTGTTTGCTGTCCACCTCAGCAGTTTTCTCGGCAAGAAAACTTAACAACTAAAGTTTGACATTTCAACTTGAACAACAAACAACACATCGCCGATCTATTATCTCAACTTGTTTGTGAACAAGACTTGAAATTGCTTCTCTCTCTCCTCTCTCTTCTCTTCAGACAACATCACCAACACTCTCACAATATTGTGAATCACCGCAACCGCCTCCGCCACAACCACCATTTCCTCCGACTACTAAAGCGAAATACTTCGTTTCCTTCGCTTTACCCTCAATCGTAAAAGGTACAGTCCCGCCGCAGTTTACAGCTTTGATTATTAGCCGCCCTAATCTGACCAATGCCCGCACCGCCCAACAGTACAGTTCACACGCAAACTTAGACCAAGCTCTCTGAAGGAAAGAAGGAAAGATGGACACCGTGAATCGCATCTGTGAGGCGGCCGGCCACGTCATCGCCACCGTTGGTCGAGGCTGCTCGAGGATCCTCCGTCGGTACCGCCGAAATGAAAATCGTGTCGTCGCCACTGCCAATCGAGGTGACGGCAGCGGCAGCGTCACTAGCAATGGCAGTGGCAGTAGCAAGGGTGGTAAAAGCGGAAAAGGAGGAGGGGGCCTTCGAAGCTTCCGCAGCCGTCGGGTGGCTCGCAAGGGTGGTCGGCCCGCAACATGACAACATTTGTCCGCAATATTCGCACAACGACAGCGATTTTAAAAAAGACTGGATGAAATTTTATACTGGAACCTTAGACTGGTTTGGTACCGAAAAAGAACAAATAACAGCTGCGGTGAACATTAGCAATGACTGTTGCACTTTCAGTCTCGAACAACTGATGATGACGATGCACTCTGATCTACTATCTAACTGCCAATCCTATCTTTGTTTTCAGGTTTGACTAATGCACATTGTTTCCATTGCACAAACACACCAAAGTAACCGCTCAATTACCGGTAACAGGCAAACACAATTTGTGTGACCAGTTTCTCTTTTGGTGGTGGTTTTGGAAAGAAAAACGCATCATTTTCGGCCATTATTTGCCGCTGCGACAGCAGCACGCCAAAAGTGATGATAAGAAGTTTGGGGCAGCAGTGTCTGCAGCAACAGCTAAGGTTTGCCCCTGACTGACTGACTGACTGAATAGCCGATTGATCACTGCCGAGACTGAGATTACGTGATCTGAGCAGCAGAGTTGACCGGTGAGTGGGTGACAGTGGTGACGACGGTGCTCTCTCTCTCTCTCTCTCTCTCTCTCTTTCCCTGTGATTGCCTCTGTGTCACTCTTAGCTCCAGTAGCAGCAGCAGCATCATCATCGGTTTGAGCATCATCGACCAGCTCACTTGAACCTGACTTGGCCGTCCACCTAGGTGGCAATGCAAACGACGTTGCAGCGTTGCTACGAGTGAGACGCCACCGCCACCGCTGTCGCCGCTGAAACTGCCGTCATTTCCCCGCCAACCCCCAAGGCAAACGGTCGTCAGTTTTTGTGCAGCAAAAAACTTTGTCATTTTTTTCTCGCTGCCTCGCCACTTTCGGACTTTGACGTTTTCCACCGTCACCACCACCAAGGTGGGCTACTGCCACTCACCACCACTACTTCACCCTCTCACCACCCTTCAGCCAACTCTCTTCATCCTCACCACCACTCACCACCTTCTGTCACCTGTCGTCATCACCCCTCCTCCACACCTTCAAGTCATCTCACCGCCACCTTCATCACTACTCACCACCACCACCACCACTACCGCCACCAAAATGTCCCGGCCACTGAGCCGAGCTCAACTGGAAAACTGGCGCAGGAAAGTTGCCGCCGAGCGCAAGTCAATCAACGACCTTGACCACAAAATACTGCAGCAAGAAATGAGTTTGGAGCAAATGCGACGCGCCGTCGCCGCCCTTAGGCAAGAGGCGACCGTTGATGAGGCGAGGTTCGCCGAAGCCGAGGCTCAAGTGCTGGCGGCCGAAGCCAGTGCCAACCAGAACCAGACTGGCCGCCTCCTCTTCAGCTCGAACGACTTTCTTTGCCAGCTTCACCGGGCTGCCATCAATCGAAGGTGAGTGTTTGCTTTGTTTGTTTGTTTGCTTGCTTCCTTGCTTGCTCTAGTTGTTGCTGCTGTTGCTGCGCTACTGATGATGAGGGTGAAGATCACTACGTCCACCACCCCCCCACCAATTAATTTCACCCCAATTCTGTCTCTGTCTTTCCCTTTAGATTTTGCCGAGTTAAGGACGCCAAGACCAATGCCTGTCCGCTGTCTCTCGCCACCGACAACCGATCGCTGATGCTTGTTAAAGGGTACTGGCAGTTTGAGCACATCAACAGATCGCCCTTTATCAGCGAATGGACAATCGACCTGCTCACTGAGTCACTCACCCGCATGCGACTGGTCAACTCGGACGCTGATGAAGCGTCTTTCATCGATGAGGAGGATGACGATGTGCCCGTCATCTCTTGGGACCACCTCTTCCGGTGCTGTCTGCCGCGCCTCACCGGCCTCACCAGTCTGACGCTGATCATCAAGCACCAGCTGGCGAAGAGCATGGTCGAGCTGTCGAGGGCCCTCGCTGAAAGTGTTGCCGCAGTCACCACCACCAGCAGCACTTCTACTTCCCCTTTTTCCTCACCGCCGTTGTCCCAGCTGACCACTCTGAGGATGATCTGCCTCCTCGAGAAAGTTAAAGAGAAGGAAGAGGAGGGGAGTAACTTGTTGGATATTGTGCCACTGAAGCTGCCGGCACTCACCCACCTCACCCTCAGCCTGCACTGTGCGTATCAAGATTTTTTCGACCTGGAAAAACTGCAGACCGGCAGTGACCTTCTGTCTGTGACCGGCAGCTCTACAGTGAACGCCTTCTGCGTCTTCTTCCGCTCTTCCCTGCTCTCCGAGGTCCTGCCGCAGCTCAGCTCACTTCAACTGCACAGCGACCTCTTTGCCGGCAAGGCGATCCGCTCTGTGCGCGACTACCTTATTCCGCGCCTTTTTCAGTTGCTGCCGACGCTAGAGATGACCGCCAATCCTCCTGCACTGCAGCTGAGCTCGGCTCTAATTTGGAGAGAGGACGAGGCCAACCTGGTGGAGCTGGCGGAGCAGCTGCTGCCCAATGAGGAGGCGGAGGAGGAAAGGAGGGTGGTGGCTATCCGCACTCGGCAGGCACTGGCCTCCATCACTCACCTTAAAATCTACGCCATTCCCGACTGGCCCCTACACCGCTTCCTCTCTGCGCTGATTCACCTGAAGTGGGTGAATTTTGCTATATTCTTCACTGACTTCCGCTCCTCTTTCCGCACTGCCGACTACCTGGCCACGCTGACGGCGCTCTCCTCGCTGCCATGCCTGGAGGAGATGGTCCTGGTGTCCGAGTTCAGCAGTACCTCGCCCCCGCTGCCTCTTTCCCGCCCTTTTCTGTCGCAGCCGCCTCTGGGTCTGCCAGTGCTGGCGCCGCTGCGTCGTCTGACGATCGACTTCCACGCGGGCAGCTGTGCGGAGGACCCGGCGCAGTTCTTTCACCTCGACCACTGCTTTCCCCGCCTGGAAGAGCTGAAGATGAAGGTCCAGATGATGAAGGGTTGCGGCCTGTGCAAGCGTTTTTGCGGCCTGTCCGACTGGACCGACCGAACTGCTGAAGAGGAGGAAGCCGCCAAAAGAGCATACTTGACGTGCTTCAGTCGGCTGTTTCATTCGCTGGGGTGTTGGAGGTCCGATCACCTGCAGACGGCCACTAGACGATGGGCGAAGGCGCTGAAGGACTGCTCTCTCTCTCTCTACATTCTCCTGAAGGTGACTTAGAGTGGCACAACTGAGTTCTGTTCAGCCGCAGCCGCAGCAGCAACAGCCTCAGCATTTTACTGTTTTTTGATTATATTATTCTACTTTAATAATCTCTTTCTCCTCTCTGTCATTTTCCTTTCTTTACTGTACTGTTTCTTACTGTTTCATATTACCAAGAAGAATCAATTTTAGACAATGTCACTGTAATCAGGAACAGTAGTGTTTCAACTTGATGTGGATGAAGATTGTCTGCTGTTTACTCTGTTTGGTCAACAATAAAAACCGTTTTTTGTATCATTTCACTTTTGCATTGGTCAAATCATTTAACACTAAATACTCACACTGGCAACATTTGCACGACGACGACGATTTTAAAAAAGACTGGATGAGGTTTTATACTGGAACTGTAGACTGGTTTGGTACGGAAAGAGAACAAATAACAGCTGCGGTGAACATTAGCAATGACTGTTGTACTTTCAGTCTCGAACAACTGATGATGACGATGCACTCTGATCTACTATCTAATTGCCAATCCTATCTTTGTTTTCAGGTTTGACTAATGCGCATTGTTTCTGTAAGGTTTTAGAACCTCAATGATTTTGGAACTTCTTCTTCTTCAGCTAAGCTTCATCCAGACAGCCGACCACCACTACCACCACCACCACCACTTTCTGACCACCACCAAAATCAGTACATGTACATTACTGTGATAGCACTGTGAATTTCCCAACTATTAAAAATGGGGAGCGTTTTTCTGCCCCTAGCCCACTTACTCAGTGCCCCTCAAATTTGCAGTAGTCGAATTTCACGGCCACCAGTGGCACCTCACAAGACCACCAGCCAGCTAGCCAGCCGACGGTAGATCGGAGAAAAGGAGAGAAAGTGGCAGAAGGGAAAATCGTCAGCCGGGCCGTACAATCGATAGAGCCGCTTGCTTGGGTCTCCCAATTACTACTGCCGGGGTTTACAGGGTGAGTTTTAAGTGCTGTCACTACAGCCTATTCTATTACAACCAAGAGTGATCAGCTATATCTACCAATGAACAAGTTTTTTTCTTTAAAAAAGTGTCACTATTTTTAGTTTGGCCTAGCGATTTTGAGAAGAACACTGTCTATCCATTAGACTAACAAACATGCTAAATTACTTTTCTTGTTTTTTACTTTTCTTTTTCTACATCTCCTGTGTTAATTACCCGTTTCTTGAAAATGCTGCCACTCTCTCGACCATCACAGCAGAGACGGCAGCAGCAGCAACAAACTTTGCATACCATTTGTGCCTATCTAGGTAGACAGCTATTTTTTCAGAACTGCGCTTAGCTGAAAAAAAAGAGAAAGTTTCAGTGAGTCGGAACCGCTTGATGGCCATCTTACAATTCCGCTAACAATGCGAAGCAGTTAAGAAAGACGCACTAAACATCACGAGAAAAGCATCATTTGCCTGTGTGCTGCAGGAACTTGTCAGGACGGCATACTTCCTCGAGATTTATTGCATGAGAGAGTGGTGCCCTGCCACCACCATTATCATTGCCACTACCAGTCTCAATTTATTGGAAAGGTACAGTGCAGTACCACAACATTACTAGTGCAAATGCCATCAAAACTCTTTGCTGATTTTAAATTAGTAATTTGTTTTGCTCTGTGTTGTTTTTTTTGATCAAGAAATCTGTGCAGACGGTGCAAACACAAAAATTTCCTTAAACTCACAAACTCACACATCAGATTCTGGTTAAGTTATCGGACTTGTGTATGCTGTTTTGCGGGAAAGGAAATTTGCTGTTTGTCATGTTTAGACACTACTGCTGTTTTTGCTGCTGCTGTCAAAAAAAGCAAAGCAGAGAGGCAGCACTGGAACATTCGAGATCCCTGGAGGAGAAAAGGAGAGAAGGCAAAGGAGAAAGTATGGCTGAGGTTCGCCTCAACCTGATGTGCTCAGCGTAACAAACAGTGTGGCAGGAGTAAGTGTGGCCAGTAGACCGCATGGCCTGAAAAAGGAGCGAGCGAGCGCGCTTTTTCCCGCCACATCTGCTGTCACAACGGCCGTTGTTGCCGCATTGCCGTTACCACTCTTGCATTGCACTTCATGTCATTGCGCTGCTGTTGCTGCATCCGCTTCTCACTCGACAACCTCTCCCAAGGAGCCGTTTGCCTGCCTGTCTGTGTCGCCTCATTTCGCTGCAGACTTTCCACAACTTCAGAAGTCAGCTTCACTTGTTGACAATTGCACGCCACTCGACTCGCCGTCAACGTCGTCATTCCGATCAGGTAAAACTGTTGATGAAAATGCATCTGTGTGACAGTCGGCATTACACTTACACCTACCGACTGATTATTCTTTTAGTTCTGCACAGAAATCTTCGTCAGTGCTCACTTAACAGCATGGCCTACGTCACTCGCAACCTAAACAACTGCAAGCCAAGCCTCGCCCCGGCCTCTGGACAGGCGCCGAAGCCCGTCTCGCTGACGGTGAACGCTTTCTACCGCTGCAATAAGAATGGTAATGTACCCTTGTTTTAGAGTGTCTGTGAAGCGTTTAATGGTGGCTCCCTATCAACTAACCTCCCCACTTTTGCTTATCACCCTCCTCCTCTTGATCGTCTTTAGTGGCCACGTACAACCGCTTCGGCCGGAACGCGCCCGTTTTTACCAACGTGGTGGCCACGCCGAGCCAGTTGTACGCTTTTGCGATGACGGGCCAGCCCACGGCTACAAGGTCCACGGCGTGTCGCTGAAAAACTTTGGCTTTTTCCCGCTCAAGTTGGACGACGAGACAAAGAAGGCGCAGGAGGCAGTCGTCCAGGCGGCCATTGCCGACGCCTATCCTACCTCTTTTGATGACATCGATGATGAGGGTAAGAAAAAGAAAAAGAACGGAAAAGGAGAGGGAACTTCCAAGTCGAAGAAGGGGGCCGCTAAGAAGAAGAAGAAGAGGGGCGTGAAACGACCGCTTGAGAATGAAAGCAACGACGAGGCTACCGAAGGTGAGGAGGAGAGCACCGACTTGAAGGCTCTGCTAGAAAAGAACTCGGTCGCCAGCGACCACTGGCTTCCGCGAGGACCACTCGGCGAGGTCCGGCTGATTGCCGCCGTCCTCCTGCTGCCCACCGAAAAGGCTCAGGTGCTCATCTTTGCGGAGAACGCCCTCTACCGCTGCACTCTGTCGCCCACCATCAAGTTGGAGGTGCTAGCCGACGGCGAGCAGATTGCCGAAGCTTTTCGAAAGAGAGCCGATGCCATGAAGAAAAACAAGGGCAAAACTGGTGAGAAGAAGGTGGCGGAACGCCTGATCAGCGTCACCTTTAGCCGAGCCGCCGTACTCGACCAGGCATCGAGCACTGCCTACGTGAAAGCGGTCATTCGCAACGAGGCAGTGGGCGGCGGCGGCGGCGGCGGCCAAATCGGCTGCCGAAGCAGCGACACCCGTCATCAGCTGATCACCTATCAGCTGGACACTGAGACCCATAAACCGGGCGTCTCACCCGTTGGCAAGTGGGCCCGTCTGGAGCTGCCCTACAAGGCGCACGAGGGCAGGGACAAAGATCCAGGCGAGCTACTCAAGTCGGCCAAGTGCATTGCCCTGTGGAAGCGACAGCTGTTTGTGCTTCTGAAGACGCCCATTGATAAGTTTGACAAGGAGGGCAATCCATCGTCTTCAATCGCCTGTTCGCTTGCTTCAAAGTGGTAAGTAGTAGTAGCAGTAGGAAAGCTTATCAATCGACTTAACTAACACTGCCAATCACCTTATTAACAGATGATTATCCGCCTGGACGAGGGCAACCGCTGGCGAGTGGTGGACACAGCCGAGCTGGCCATCAACAAGAGCTGCCCTCCGATGCTTGCCAACAAGTTCAAGTGGGCGCAGCGTGGACCGGAGGGCCAGCACCTGTTGGCGTCTTTACGCGCTACGACGAGGACGAGGACGGCGAGGACCACCTGAACCGCCAGAAGAATGTCGTCAACTCGGTCTGGTCGCTCGACCTGGAGACGCTGCAGTGGAGCTGCCTGAACACTGGAAAGATGGCCGTCAGTCGACGAGCCAATGCTGCTGCTCCTGCGGACATTCGCGAGCTGAAAATGGTGAAAACGCCCTCGGTAGTGCGAATGACCATTGCCGCAAACGCCGACGGCTTGTTGATCCTGCCCCGAGGAGACGTCGATGTGCCCCTTGACCCAAACCACTCCATCAAGACGGAGTTCTTCTATGTGCCACTCAACTAAAACTGGCACACACAGCACAGACACAATGCCACTGAAACAACTGATTTAATATTGACATATTTCCTTTATTCTTTCTTTTGCTTGAGTGTTATCAGCTTATCAGCCTACAATTGATTTTATCATCTCGGTTATTCTTTTTAACTCTTTTTCTTGTTTTTCATGGCTAATAAAGTGTGTGTTTATTTGTTCATTATTTGCTGGGTTCTTATTCGGTGGTTGTCTTCCCCGTTAGAGTGTAATTGAATTTCAATTGAAATTCAAATAAATCTGCTCATTCAGTGGCAACAACGATGACAAAAGTAAACTTTACAACGCTGAAACTGATTCAAATATTGCAAGTTTTTTTGAATTCACCAATTAAAAAGCAAGTATGTATGATTGAAAAAATTTTATTGTGTTAGCGTTGCTCGGGTTACTAATAGTGTTTGTTATTACAGAAATCAACGAGGTCAGCAGTTTATTGATCATTTTTCATTGGTCACATTTTTAAACTGACAACAGTTTCCGTGCATACGTTTAAAAATTAAAACTGGTAAATAGCAAAAATTAAATATAAAAAACAAAGAGGTTTAAAAATAAGGTAATGCAATGTTGTCAGTGTGTTCAGCGTAGACAGTAAGCAAATATAGAATTATATGGTCAATTGAATGTTATCCTTCAGTTTTTTGATAAAAGCGGCCAACTCGGTGGGAGTGCTGGCTTCGGCAATAAAAGGATCGGCGAGAAGAACATCAGCAGAGGGTCGATCAGCAGGTTTGAACTGTGTCATTCTAAAGTTCAGGTATTTGCGCGTATATAAGTACAAAAGGTCTTTTTAAATTATAATGAACTTACAGTGAGAAAAAACTCTTCAATGTGGGTGAATATTTTCCATTTTTTGACAGAAAGAATCCATGAGTGCAGATGGCCAAAAGAACCTTTTTGCTGTCGTACTCGTGATAAGGGCATTTTCCTTCAAGAAGCTCGTACAGTGTGGCGCCCAGTGACCAAATCTAAAGTTTAATTTAAACGAGAGCTTGTAAATAAAAACAAAAGCCTAAAACCATTTTCAAACATTTACATCAAAGGCAGTGGACAACTCATCCTGTTTTGAATTTCCACCCTCCAGTCGGGCTCGGGCCTTCTCAGGAGCGGTGTACCGAATGGCGCTAATTTTGTTTCGCTTTTCTTTTGCCTCCTCCTGCTCTTCCTTTAGGTACAACGCCTTGCCAAAGTCGGTGATTTTCACAGTGCCATTGTTGAGAAGTATGTTGTCTGGTTTGATGTTGTCGTGAACTATTCCCTACAAAATAACAGTTAGAAGTTTTTGTGTAGCAACTTATCAACTTATCATCAGCATTCTTTCCAAATACCTGTGCATGAATGTAGCTAAGCGCGTTCAACAACTGCAACATCAAACAGGCAACAAATGGCTTTGGCCAGTGGTCGTAGACGTAGTCGGCCAGGCTTCCATCGGCCATCGGCTCAAAAGCCAGTGCCATGTAAAAGTGGCAGCCCAGAAAATTAGAAGTGTGTGACTTGAAAAGTGAACATCGACTGGCGGTGAGAATGTTTGGATGGCGTAGAACAGCAGTGTCGCCGCCGATGAAGTTCACCTCAGTGAGGACGTCCTGGAAGTTGCGTGCGGTGACCATCTGCACCTTTAACGCAATGGTAGAGCCTTTTGAGCCGTTTGCCATCTTGAGCCAGGCCTGGTGAACCGTACTTTGAGCCCCACGGCCAAAAACTCCTTCAACATTGAGTTCGTAGCTGGAAAGAAGCGACAGGCGGTCGCCAACTTTTGCCAACAGCTCAGTAATGTACTTAAGATGAGGGGCCGATGAAGATGGACGCTGGACAGGCTTTGTTATGACGGAAGTTGAAGGAGAGAGGTCCAGAGAGGGCATTGTAGTGGCAAACTCCTCTTCATCCTCTTCAATAATTGTCGTCAGAGGAAGTTTGTTTGTGCGCTCCATTTCAAGTTGCATTTCAGCAGTATACACTTTTAGCGTTGATGAAGTGTAGATGGCTGTGGGCACAAAGTCTAGGTCATTGTCGCTGTTTTGACCAATTGCTTTATTTAACTTGGCAAACTGTTCACTGAGGTGGTTGATTCGGTGATAGAAGATTTCCGTCTCAAAATTCAAGTCTTCCAATGTCTGCTGAGCTTTTTGGCGGTTCTTTTCAGTGGGCTTTTTCAACGCCTTGGCCGACTTTTTGCACAACTTCTTGACGGCCACTTCAAGTCGGCGTTTAGCTTCTGCTCGATCCTGTTCAATTTGGTCGATTTCGCTAAACGTACTGGTGTTGTTGTTAGCGTTATTTGAAGAGTTGCTTGAGGGCAACAACAACTTACTGAATTTGCCTATCAATGTCTGCCCTTTGGGGCGAACACAGTTCACTCTAAGTTGAGCTTCACAAATTGACTGAGCCAGGCTTCGGTTGTCAGAAAGTGCTTTGAGACCGTTTACCAAGTTGCCGATGTGACAGCTGATGATCTGGTTTTTGATGGTGTTGTCCTCCATGTTGTCAGTCTCTGTGTGTTGATCTGCCGGAAAAAATGAAAAAAGAGAAATCAGGTCAACTCTTTTTCAGCAATCGTCTGGAAAAACATAATGATGTGTCAACCGGGGAAGATTTGTCGACAAACTTACTACTGATGACTGAGGTAACCAAAGAAGTGGTTGTCCCTGCTGCAAGCAATGAACTTGACTGACTGACCGACTGACAGAGTCAGCGCGTTTACTAGATGTAATATAAGTACGTAACTGCAAGTGTGCGAGTGCCGGTTTGTGATGAGTCAAGCAAAACAACAAAGGCTGCACAGCAGTGGACAGTTGTAGAAAGGTGCAGATGTTTGAGCTGATGATGAGGATAATGATGATCAAGTTGTTTGTGAAATATATCAGATCATAATCAGCAGTAGGGATGGTGGTTGTGGTAGCTGGGAGACATTCAGTTGACTGCTTGTGGTGGCCAGTGCGTCTTTGAATATGTGCTTTTTAGACTGTGAGTCACTGTCTGAACTGCGGGAAAGGAGAAAATTGAGAAGCAGCAGGGGCAGCAGTAAAAACAATGGTTTGTTGGTAGTCGCTAGAGCTGGTGCAACCTGCTACTTATCCCGCTTTCACACACTTTCCTTTTTCTCTTATTTCTTTTGTTGGGATTTGTATTGATAGCAAAGATGTGTTTGAGCTTTAGAGCCCGGCGCAATCAGACCAATCGCTTGCCAAACACCAGCATTGGCAGAAGCTGCAGCATGAACCGGGCAATGTTCTTCGCCTCAGATGGCAAAAAAATGACACTTTACATCAATAGTGCTTACAATGCGGACACTGGCAAATACCAGTATCTGCCACCTGAAAACAACCAACTTGCCTCTTGGTGGGCTAGAGCTCGAGCCCTGTTGATTAATCACAAGTTGAAAGTGATCATCACTCTCATCATCCTCCCGGTCCTTTTATTCTTCCTTGGTTTGCTTTTATTCTACTTGTTGAGCCACTCCACTACTACTGCTAACTCCTTTCCCGGCTCACATCTGCTGCCCATCAAACCTGATCACAAGGAAGACGGGCTAATTTACGGTAAAAGCTATCAAACCAGAGAGATCTTATTTTAACAAACTGAATTTTTCTTTTTCTCTTCTGCTCGTACAACAGACAATGCCGCTGCTTTTTACCGCTTTCTGATAAAAACTCGTTTTGCCTTACAAAATCCCGCCGGTGAAATGATCACCAGCGCCATTGAGGTGAACAACTGCTCAATGGCGCTGACCGCCCCAAGCACCCAAATCAATCTCCCCCTGAAGGCACAGTGCATCACCTCACCCAGCAACATCACCAGCAACAGTGATGATGATGACGACTCATCAATGACTTTCTGGCGATTGGGACTGCTCAGTCGTAGTCGCGTTCATGGTCAGCCAGTTCCAAAACTCGGTTTTCAGCTGCTACCCTTTCTCTTCAGTTCGCTCTTCTGTCTGACCACCGGCGACGCTTCTTCTTCTTCTGTTCCCTACCTCAGCGTGGGCGTCTGCGAAAAGGCAATTCTAGAACAACAGTTTTTTATTACCGTAGAGGCGGTTTCGGTGAAGAAATGGCGTGTCTACTTCTCTATTCGCTCTCTGAAGCATTCCAACGAATGCATTGGTAAGCAGAGGGCAACAAATAACCTCATTTCTAGATGTCTTTTCCCACTAATTGGTATGATATTTTTGACTTTTTCCCTCTTTCTAGAACTGCAAAAGGACATTAAACTGAAGGAGCATCTGGTCTTTGTGATGAAACCGTGCATTGCCGGCCAGGCTAGTCAGTACTTCTTTCTCGGCGGCGTAAACTACAGCACCGCCATTGCCGATTATCAACAGCAGAAAAAGAAAAACACAGTTGAAGTTGCAGTTGCAGCATGGTGATGCCCATTACTTGTCACTTTGCCCATGATTTGAATGATTGTCAATAAAAAATAGTCTCAAAGGTTGTGAAATGTTGGTCCTGGTTTTTGCTCAAACCGTTGTTGTGTCCGAAGCTAGGTAAAAGTGCGAACAATCCCATTGGCTTCGGGATGGCGGGAAATTTTTGGTAGGGTCAAAGGAACAAGTAGAACTGATAGGAAACGGCCGGAATTAGGTTTGTTTATCGATTTTTTTGAACTGGTAGGTTACGTGTCAAGATGTAAAGTCTGAACTGGTCTGTGTCTAAAAGTGTTTTGTCACGCTGGCTCTGAATGCTGGTGTGACGTGTGTGTGAGCAGCTCCTAGTGAACCGTCAAAAGTACTTAACGGTGCTTAATGTTGTGTTGGTGTTCTGGTGTGGATTTTACATGAGTTTGGGTTGATAGTAATAAAAGTATGGTAAAAAATGATCAATTAAATCGATTGTGGGAGGTTGTGCTACAGGTGTCGGTTTAGGCCAACATCAATTGACTCTTCATATGTCTCTCTCAGCTTGGGCATTTCGTTGTGCTCCAGGTACTCATTCACCATTTCTTAGCAGCCCTCCACAGTTTGAATTATCTGCTCATTGTTGAAACCGCTCAGGTGGAGCTGAAAAGTAAAAAATAAAAAATATGATTAATACTTGAATACGCTGCAACTAATAGACACTCCCTGTACTGACCAGTCTAAAAACACCGATGTAGTTCGTGTTTGCGCCCACATACTGAAGATTTAGTTCCGAAGGGTAGGAGGCCTTCATGCGAGCAGTCCACTGGCGTACCTCTTGGCGAAAGTTCGGCGAAACGGAAATGTACAGCAGATTAGAAATGGGCACCAAAATGAGCACAGCAATGAGCGCAAGCTGTATGAAAAGCAGCAGGTGAATGGCGTAGAGGTTGTAGAGGTTCTGCGAAAGGACACATCGAGCGTTGCGGATCATGAGGCCGCTGCTGGGGCCATGGCTGCGGAAGTGGCAGCTGGCGAAGATGGGAAACAGCGAAAAGGTCACCTCCTGTGGTGGTAGGCTAGAGCGGAGGCCAAAGAAGAAGAGGAGGTACCCGGGCAGCGTCACCGTCAGCAGTTCAGGGCCATAGGCCCAGAGAAGGTAGGCGACTTGAAGGGAAAGAATGGCCACTGGGAGGAAGTACGCCAGGGCAAGGTGAACAAAGAAGCTGCGTCTGCGTTTCGCTGAGATGTGCAGCAGATCACCGATGATACGCAGGATGAAGAGGTTCTGAAAGAAAAGCTTATCGCGCTCCTTCTTATCATCCGCTGCTTCTTTTCTATCACCTTCATTTCCTCGTCGTTAAGCTGGCTTGTTTGCATGCACAGATAAAACCACTGAGTCAAAGCCGCCATGTGCTTAAGAACCATCTTCTGACAACGGCTGAACAGCCATTGCGGAAAAAAGGTGGAAACTGACTGTAAAATGAGGGAAAATTATTGGTGAAATATGAGTAGTGAAAGGTAGTAGTAGTGACTCACCAGGCCCACCCAAAAGAGGATCGTCCAGAGGTAGTAGTTTTGGGGCTGTGCTTTATCAGCGTCCCATATCTTCCGCCCGGGGTGGCTCTGGTGGAGGCCGACAGTGGGCAGGGCGCACGCCGAATTGAGGTACTTTCTCTCCTCGTCATCAGCGGAGTTACACTCAAAAACAGAGGTTCGTGTGAAGAAGATTAGGGTGAAGATGGTCATGAGGTAGAGAAAGCGCTGGTACACTCGACTGAAGAGGTAAAGAGGCGTCGAGGGGACGGCCAGAAAGGACTGTCCGCTTTTCTTCCACTGGGCGAGCTTCTCCAAGGTCTGAACTCGATAGGAATGACCTTGGAGCACTCGGTAATGCTGGCTTTCCTCGCGGCCTGCCATCTTTGGTGGCGTCATTTCTGAAAAAAAAGATCACAGTTGCCGCATCAGAAAAAAAGAGAGAGAAAATGTAATTTTTAAAAGCATGACAAAGTTGCCCACTTACCCGGTGATCAACTACAGAGAAAAGATATGCCTCCTAAAACAGGTAATGCAAACGTACCTTCCGATGGAGTTCTGTTTATGATTTCTGCAAAAACAGATGGAAATCTGATCACAACAAAAGAGGGCTAATGGTTTGCTTTTCTTTTCGGTTCACTTACCCTAATGGGCTGTGAGCTGCTGAGGAATGCATGTGCAGTCCCTGTGTTGGGCAAACACATTAGCTGCAAACATAGTGAAATGAATGGTAGCGCTCTCAAGGGACCGCAGACAGTCTGCATTTGCTAGCAACGGAAGGCTGCTTTTTTCCCCACTGTTGGCCGTGCATTATTTTTTATTTTTGGGTTCCTGGATCTCGGGCCCTGTTGATCGTACAACTCTTATTCTTTCACTTAAATTTTTTGTTAGAATTAATGTGATTTTTGTGCCAAATTTGAGCAAAATCGGATAATGGGAAGTATTTAATGGAGCGGAGACAAGGACACCGGACAAACGAGTAAGATTATAAACGGGTTTTAAAAAAATCTTGCTAATAAAAATAGAATATATTTTGTTTTGTTTGTAATTTTTCACAAAAAATTGTGATTAT